>SJYV01011424.1:575279-860329 GCA_006410875.1 Neotragus pygmaeus | reverse complement strand
GGGGGAGAGGGCAGAACACCTCTTTGGGACTAAGGTTCCGCCTTTTTCAGAAGGGGACCCTGCCCACAGTTGGAGGGAGGGAGGGCTCTGGATCCAGGGAAAGTTTTTGACCCTGGGTGGTGGGGGCGGAGGTGGGACAGTGGAGACTGAGAGAAGGATGAATAAAAGAAAACATGATGGGTAAACTAAGAAACACAAGGTGTCTCTTCAGTGTGCCCAGGGTGCTGAACTGGGGGAAGGGTCAGCATTACCCTACCCAGGGATGGTTATACATCATTCTGTGGGCTCAGATACTCTGTGTCCACATCCACATCCACGTTTGTCACGTTCTCACAAGCAGTGCCTCTGAAAAGGCAAAGAAAGATCTGCAGATCTTGATCCTTACTGTAATTCTTCAGAGAGAAAAAAGGGAAACAGGTGGTGTGAGTCCGTGGTCGCGCAACTAGCCTGTGGCAACAGCACAATTAGGACCCTGTCTTCCTGCCTCTGCATCCTGGGTTCCTCCCCCCATGCCACACTTCTGCATAAGCCAAGCAGTGGTGGAAAGCCCACTTTCTAGTGCCTTTAGAGCTCCTGTCCCACAGTGAGGCCCAAGAAGAATGTGGGAAGGGACCTGGAGTCCCAGAGTCATATGGGAAGTGAAAATGACCCAGGATTGCCCAGAACCCTCCTCCTCAGGGACTCCAAGAGTGAGTAAGAGCTCCCTTACTCATCCATTAGGCCACCACCCTCTCCAGGGGCCCCTCCCAGCCAGGTGTCAGCAGAGAAGGAGGAGGAGGAGGGGAAGAGGAGGAGGGACTGAGCCACCACTCCAATCCAGGGCTGCTGGCTCCCAAGTCTGGTGTCAGTGGGAGGGCCCAGGCGGGGCGGGAACAGACGGCTGCCTGCCGGGAGCCAAAACGAAAGCACTCTGACCGGGACTGGCCTGGAGTCAGGACTCCCGGGAGAGGAGAGCGCGAGCGGGCCAGCGCCGGGACCCCAAGGCTGAGGACCGATTCCAGCCTCTCCTGCCCCGAGGCCCGCGGCTGAGTGGGAGAAGAGGTGTGGTGTCTGCCCCCCCCGGGGGGGGGGCAGGACAGGGCCTCAGGCCTGGGTGCTGCCTGGCACCTGGAAGATGCCTGTGCCCTGGTTCCTTCTGTCCTTGGCTCTGGGCCGGAACCCCGTGGTCCTCTCTCTTGAGAGGGTTGTGGGGCCTCAGGACACGGCCCGCTGCTCTCCGGTGAGTCTGGGGCCCCGGGTGGGCTGAAGAAGACTCCGGGTTCGGGTTCGGTCTGGGGCTGTCGAGGCCCTAGCCTGGCTCCTGTCACTGCCATCCCTGTCAGAACCGCCCTGGCTGGTCTGTCGGGTGCTGATGGAGTAAGAGAAGAATGGGGAGGGGGCAAGAGCTAGATCTGAGTTCTTCTGGGAGGGACTCGAAAAAGGGAGAAAGAGTTGGCGGTGGAGGGAATGTTAGATTCAGAAGCATAAACTCTGACTTGTCTTTACCTCTCTCCCAGGGCCTGTCCTGTCACCTCTGGGGTGAGTAGCTCTACTTTTAGAGAGGAAAGATCTTTCTGGGTTGGCAGCAGGGAAGAGGGTGGGAGCTGTTCAGCCTAGGGAGAGCCCAAAGCTCCTTGGCCCTTCGGGGGTGTCAGGTGCAACCAGACTCTGGGTCTGAGAGGCTTCAGCACCTACCCCACCCTTCACACACAGATGGTGACGTGCTCTGCCTGCCTGGGAGCCTCGTGTCTGCCCCAGGCCCCGTGCTGGTGCCCACACGCTTGCAGACAGAGCTGGTGCTGAGGTGCCATGAGGAGACTGACTGTGACCTCTGTGTGCGTGTGGCCGTCCACTTGGCTGTGCACGGTGAGCCTGTCATCCTGTGACTGGGCATTGGGTGCACGTGAGTGTGTCTGATGTGGACACGAGGACTGGGTGGGGGGCAGTCTGTCAGGTAGCCTGGGGCATCCTCAGATTCTCCTGGAGGACACTGGCCAGTGCACACCCCCCGAGTCAGCCTGGTCTCACCGCCCACGCCCCAGGCCCCAGGCCTGGCCTCTGCTTCCAAGCACCGAGCTTCCTGGAAGGAAGCCAAACCCAGAGCCGAGGCTGGAGCTGTGCCTTGATCTCGGGCCCTTCCAGGGTACTGGGAAGATCCTGAAGATGAAGAGAAGTTTAGAAGAGCAGCTGACCCAGAGCTGCTTGAGGAGCCTAGGAACGGTGAGGAGAAGCTGGCCAACCCCAGCTGTCCCTGCCCAGAGCCTTGCCCTCCCTCCTGGGCCTGACCACCTCCCCACCCTGTTGTTCACAGCCTCTCTCCAGGCCCACATCGTGCTCTCCTTCCAGGCCTACCCTACTGCCCACTGCGTCCTGCTGGAGGTGCAAGTGCCCGCTGCCCTCGTGCAGCCTGGTCAGTCTGTGGTATGCAAAATAATAATAATGCTAACCACTTCCTAAAGATGAAATTCATGAAGTACTTTCATGTGCATTATCTCTTTAAGTCCTAATCTCAGCAGGGCTGTGGGCAAGTCCTTTCAGTCCTTCATGCTTCAGTTTGCTTGTCTGTAAAGTGGGAATAAGAGTAGTCCCACCTCGGGAGTTCCCTGGCAGTCCAGTGGTTGGGACTTCCAGCTTTCACTGCTGAGGTTTGATCTCTGGTCAGGGATCTAAGATTCCACAAGCCATGAGATGTGCCTCCCGCACCAAAAAAAAAAAAAGTCCTATCTCATATGGCTGTTGTGAGAATCAAATGAGTTGATATATGTAAAATACCTGGTATAATGCCCAGCTTGGAAGAGTCTCAGAAAGTTTAATTTTTCTTTTGTAATCCCTTAACTGACCCTGCTGCCACACCTCCTGAAGGTGTATATTTTAGCACTCGAGTCCTTGAGGACATGATGGAATTTGGGGCCATACAGTATAGTCATTGGTTGGGAATAGGGCAGAGGGCGAGTGGAGAGGGTCCATGGAGAGGATTCTGAGCCTTATACCACCAGCCTCCGCCACCCTCTCCTCACAGGGCTCTGTAGTATTTGACTGCTTCGAGGCTGCCCTGGGGGCTGAGGTGCACATCTGGTCCTACACTCAGCCCAGGTACCAGAAGGAACTCAATCTCACGCAGCAGCTCCCTGGTAAGTGACCCCAGAGCCTGAGGGCCCCCAAGTCTGGCCCCTTGTCTCTCTCCCCACTGGCCACTGCCCCTCTGCATTCACCCCCTTCCTTGTCCCAACTTCACTCAGGCACTCTCACCCCCAGCCTCCCCAGGTGACATTGCTCCCCAGTGGGCACTGAAGTAGATATGGGTGATATTGAGGGGACAGGGACTCTTCCCAGGGTTTGGTTTGCCCCCCTCCTTTCTTTAGCCCCTAACCCCACTGGAGGCTTTTCTGTGATCTCTCCCCAGACTGCAGGGGTCTGGAAGTCCAGGACAACATTCAGAGCTGCTGGGGTAGGAGCTAGGTCCAGCCAGGCTGGGAGGAGGGAGGGGCTTGTTCTGGAGTGGGAGGGACCCTGGGAGTCAACTTCAGGTCTGGCTGCCACACCCCACAGGCTCACAGAGCTCATTCATTCATTTATGACACATGATCTACATTAGCTCCTACTCAGTGCCAGGCATTCAAAGGTGAATTCTCACTCCTTAGAACAAATATTTGTTCATACCAGAGACATCCAGAGGCCCAAAGCATGGTCAGGATTATGGTGTAATCCCCGCCCCGCCCCAATATATCAACATAAAAATAGCTTTAAACCGTAAAATAAGGGCTAAGGATCTCAAGGTTCTGATGATGTTTTTCACATGGACTATTTGGACTTTTGTTTCGTTCCTTAAAAAAAGATACTTTATAAAGTGCACTAATTTTAATTCCAGTTCAATTAATTTTTACATATGTGTACCCTTGTGTAACTACCAGCACATCAAGATAGAAACACTGTGGGGCTTCTGAACTCTTAAATTATTTCAACTTCATTTTCTGCTTAGTTTCTTAAACTTAAACTTGATGCCTCTTTGGTAATTCATTTAAGACTGCTCAGCACCAGGGCTTTGATATACAGATACCCATCACGGATTTCATGTCTTTATTCATTCAGTAGACCTTGATTCATTTAGTCATCAGATATTTATTGAGTAATTATTCTGCCCAAGGAATATCCCTAGGCACTGGATATAAACCAATTAAAAAAAAAAAATCCCTGCCCTCACAGAGCTGACATTCTAGCTGGGAGTCAGGGTCATAGTAGAGGTGACAGAGGACACTTCCACGTATTTCACGTGGAAGTGTGAAATACACAGTAAGTTAGATGGTAATTAATGCTACAGAGAAAATTCAGGGAAGAGGGATATGGAGGTTGGGAGTGGCAGTGGACCGTCAGCAAAAGACCTGAAAGAGGCGAGGGAGGAGCCATATGTGTATCTGAGGGGCGAGGGTTCCATGTGGAGGGAAGAGCCAGTGCGAAGGGCCTGGGGCAGCAGTGTGTCTGGTATGTTTAAGTGTTAGTAAGGAGGACAGTGTGTCTGCAGCAGGTTAATTAAGGACATGAGTGCTAGGAAATGAGATTAGAGGGGTCACCGCAGCCAGACAGGAGGGACTTGCAGGCACTGTAAGGACCCTGACTTTTGCTGTGGGAGTGATGTGGTGGGGGCGGGCATCAGAAGGTTCTGAGCGGAGGAGAATGCTTTACTTCAGTGGCTACAGGGAGAAGCATGGAGAAGAGCCACCTACACGGGCTCCATCCTGGGGTGCGGCCAAAGTTTGGTTTGCAATAGAGACAGGCTCTGCCCTCCAGGGGCCCCCTAGTCTAAGGGGTTTGAAGGAAACTCCAAAGGGCAGTGGTTGGGTATGACCCAGGCTTGGGTGTGTGGAAGAGGTGAGGGAAGACTGTCTGTCTCTGCATCCCTCCACAGCCCTGCCCTGGCTCAACGTGTCTGCAGATGGTGAGGACGTGCGCCTGGTGCTGGACGTCTCTGAGGAGCAGCACTTCGGCCTCTCCCTGTACTGGAACCAGGACCAGGGCCCTATAAAACCCTGGCGGCACAGTAACCTGGTGAGGCCTCCCCCTCCCCAAGTCCATTCTCACCGTAGGCTGATGCCTATGCTAAAGTTGCAAGTGCCTTATCACAGGGGACCCTTGAAAAGGACACAGCCACCCACAGTCAAAGCAAGGATCATCGGTAGGGAAATAGCTGCCTGCCGAGTGTCCTTAACTTTGGCCTGCAGCCTTCCTCCTACTCATCTTCTCCAGCTTCTCCCCTTCTACTTGTCCCACAGACTGGGCCACAGACCATTACCTTGAACCACACGGACCTGGTCCCCTGCCTCTGTATTCAGGTATGGGCAGAGTCCGGCTGGGGGCCCAGGAAAGGGGATCAGGGAATTGGTGAGAGGGTTGGTCTTCACCTGCCTGGTGGAATCTATGGCTCCTAGGGGGGCTGGCCCCCCTTGACCTTTGCTGTCCTGTGTCTTCTGCTTGTGCATGCCCTGAACACTCTTCCTGCTCTTTGAAGGCTTCTGCCACTCCTCTAGTTCCCTCTCTGGGCTTCCCCTGGAGATTAGAGCCTGTGTTATGAACTCAGAGTCATTTGAATCCTGATTCTTGCCATTTCCTAGCTCTGTGACCTTGAGCAATTCACTCCACCTCTCTGAGCTTGTTTCCTATGAATAAAATGAGAATAACAGTACTAGCCTCAGAGGGCTGTTACAAGGAAGTGTACTACTTCCAGCTTATATATGCTATAATAATACATTCTCCCTCTGTACATTTAATTGGTCATCAGGTCCCATGTTTTACCTCTGACATTAACATCTCTCATTATCACTACCTGAAATGGCCTCACTTCTTTTTCATACACCCTAATCCTTCCAGTTCAAATGTTACCTCTTTCCCAAAGCTTTTGTTCAAACTCCTGGCCTCTCCTATCTCCAAATCTTCTTGCATTTCTCTCTTTTCTGTTCATTATTTATCATTTCTTTTGTTGTTTAGGCACCTGTCTCTTCTTGCATAAGACAAATCCTCAATAAATGGAGTGCTTGATTTATTAATTTGTATACATGTTTTATTCTTACTATAACTGTGAATCTGTAATTTCCCTGAAGGCAAGGAAATAATAATCTATTCAAATTTAGTAATTTCCCTGGAGCTTTGCATAATGCTTGGCATGTAGTGGGTGCTAATCAAGTTTGTTAAGTTAATGAATGAACAAACACGTGAAACTCTACTGCTTAGCACAGTGTTAGGACCTATAACAGACACTCATGAAATGTTTGCTGTGACATAAATGTTCTCATTGCCAAGCACAATGCCTGCTACATAGTAGGTGCTCTTAAAGATTTGCTGAATAAATTATTCTATTTCTCCTGTGCTTAGAACAAGGCTAAGCCAAGAATGGGCACACTTAAAAAGTCTATTGGAAGAATAAATGGAGAATAAATGGATGTGTCCATCACACTTAGCACAGTGCCTGGCGAGTAGTGTGTTCTCACAAAGTGATTGTGGATTTAACTGTCGAATGTCCCTATGCCTACCATAGTGCTAAGACACATAGTAGGTATTCATTAGAAATTTGTTGAGTGAAGATGTTGCCAGATGTTGGCATGGGGATTGCTTAAAGAATAAATGTGTGCAATTCTCGGGCTTTGCAGAGAACAAGAAGACCATATATTTGTAAAATACATCCTCCCTCTATATTCAGTATCCTAGAGGGATTAGTTCCAGGACTTCTGTGGATACCAAAGTCTGTGATCCTCAAGTCCTTTATATGATATAAAATGGTGCAGTATTTACATATAACTTACTCTCATACTCCCATATACTTTAAATCATTTCCAGATTGTTTATAATACCGAATACAACCTAAATGCTATGTAAACAGTTTCCTGTAGACAAATTCAAGTTTTGCTCTTTGCAACTTTCTGGAATTTTCTCCACAAATATTTCTAATCTGAGGATGAGGGGAAGTGGATAAGGAGGGTCAAGGAGGGCTGACTGTTTGGGGCTGAATGAATGCATCCCCAGGGCTTTAAGCAGAGGGTTGGCTGGGTTGAACTGACCTGCGGAGCTCTCTTTCCTTTC
Source organism: Neotragus pygmaeus (assembly GCA_006410875.1). Classification (NCBI taxonomy): domain Eukaryota; kingdom Metazoa; phylum Chordata; class Mammalia; order Artiodactyla; family Bovidae; genus Neotragus; species Neotragus pygmaeus. The sequence goes on along the minus strand of SJYV01011424.1, from coordinate 853,282 downwards.
TAGGTGTGGCCTCTGGAGCCCGACTCTGTCAGGACCAGCATCTGCCCCTTTAGGGAGGGTGAGTGAACAGGTCCTGCCAGGGCCAGAGCAGTGCCGGAGGGACCTTCTGGTGAGCAGTGCAGTGACCTGTCCTCTGCTTGCAGACCCCCGCGCACACCGGAACCTCTGGCGCGCGGCCCGGTTGCAGCTGCTTCCCCCGTGGGGCTGGCGGCTAGATGCGCCGTGCTCGCTGCCCGCTGAGGCCACTCTGTGCTGGCAGGCACTGGATGGGGGCCCCTGCCTGCCGCTGGTCCCGCCGCTGCCTCGAGAAAACGTTACTGTGAATGTAAGTGAAGCGGCAGGAGGTTCCTGGGATTGGGGAAGGAATGGGAGCCCAGGAGCCCACTTTCATGACCTCATGCATTACCCTCTTTCCACAGAAGGTTCTTGAGTTCCCATTGCTGAAAGGCCACCCCAACGTCTGTGTCCAGGCAAGAAGGGGGCGCCAGAGAGCTGAGCTGGGGACAGGACCTGCACGGACCCCCAGTCTTCTGGATCCTCTTTATCCTTGGGTCCCTGGAACAAAGTGGTTACCGACTCCCTCTTTAGGAGTTCCACTATTTACCTTAGCAGTGCATGGCATGCGAGCCTGGGCACGTCATCTGTCTGAATGTCAGTCTCCTCATGTATGTAATGGGGATGATAACAGTAACTGCTTTATAGATGAAGATTAAATAAGTGCTTCACCTTGGTGACTCGCACAAACTAAATGTTCAGCAAACCTTAGCTGCATTGATACTTGTTATAATTATCCCATTTCCCTACCTGGAGAAATGGGTTGCTTTACAACTTCAAAGGGTGCTTATAAAAATATTAATTCAAGATTTATTGAGCACCTACTATACGCCAAGCACTGTTTTAGGCTCTTGGGATAGCTGTGCCAGTGAATAAAACCAATAAATATTCCCACCTTTAGAGAGCTTATGTTCTAATGGAAAACAACAGACGATAGACATAATGAGTAAATTACATAGTCTGTTATAATTGGGTATAATTGCTATAGGAAAAGATGGGGAAGGATAAAGGAGGGTTGTAGTTGCAATTTCAAGAGGGGCAGTCAGATGAGTCTTCTTTGAAAAGGTGGTTAGATGAGAAGGGAGTATATAAAGTGCTATCAGAAATGAAAAGAGTAGGGACTTCCTTGGCAGTCCAGTGGTTCAGACTTTGCCNATTGCTTAAAGAATAAATGTGTGCAATTCTCGGGCTTTGCAGAGAACAAGAAGACCATATATTTGTAAAATACATCCTCCCTCTATATTCAGTATCCTAGAGGGATTAGTTCCAGGACTTCTGTGGATACCAAAGTCTGTGATCCTCAAGTCCTTTATATGATATAAAATGGTGCAGTATTTACATATAACTTACTCTCATACTCCCATATACTTTAAATCATTTCCAGATTGTTTATAATACCGAATACAACCTAAATGCTATGTAAACAGTTTCCTGTAGACAAATTCAAGTTTTGCTCTTTGCAACTTTCTGGAATTTTCTCCACAAATATTTCTAATCTGAGGATGAGGGGAAGTGGATAAGGAGGGTCAAGGAGGGCTGACTGTTTGGGGCTGAATGAATGCATCCCCAGGGCTTTAAGCAGAGGGTTGGCTGGGTTGAACTGACCTGCGGAGCTCTCTTTCCTTTCTAGGTGTGGCCTCTGGAGCCCGACTCTGTCAGGACCAGCATCTGCCCCTTTAGGGAGGGTGAGTGAACAGGTCCTGCCAGGGCCAGAGCAGTGCCGGAGGGACCTTCTGGTGAGCAGTGCAGTGACCTGTCCTCTGCTTGCAGACCCCCGCGCACACCGGAACCTCTGGCGCGCGGCCCGGTTGCAGCTGCTTCCCCCGTGGGGCTGGCGGCTAGATGCGCCGTGCTCGCTGCCCGCTGAGGCCACTCTGTGCTGGCAGGCACTGGATGGGGGCCCCTGCCTGCCGCTGGTCCCGCCGCTGCCTCGAGAAAACGTTACTGTGAATGTAAGTGAAGCGGCAGGAGGTTCCTGGGATTGGGGAAGGAATGGGAGCCCAGGAGCCCACTTTCATGACCTCATGCATTACCCTCTTTCCACAGAAGGTTCTTGAGTTCCCATTGCTGAAAGGCCACCCCAACGTCTGTGTCCAGGCAAGAAGGGGGCGCCAGAGAGCTGAGCTGGGGACAGGACCTGCACGGACCCCCAGTCTTCTGGATCCTCTTTATCCTTGGGTCCCTGGAACAAAGTGGTTACCGACTCCCTCTTTAGGAGTTCCACTATTTACCTTAGCAGTGCATGGCATGCGAGCCTGGGCACGTCATCTGTCTGAATGTCAGTCTCCTCATGTATGTAATGGGGATGATAACAGTAACTGCTTTATAGATGAAGATTAAATAAGTGCTTCACCTTGGTGACTCGCACAAACTAAATGTTCAGCAAACCTTAGCTGCATTGATACTTGTTATAATTATCCCATTTCCCTACCTGGAGAAATGGGTTGCTTTACAACTTCAAAGGGTGCTTATAAAAATATTAATTCAAGATTTATTGAGCACCTACTATACGCCAAGCACTGTTTTAGGCTCTTGGGATAGCTGTGCCAGTGAATAAAACCAATAAATATTCCCACCTTTAGAGAGCTTATGTTCTAATGGAAAACAACAGACGATAGACATAATGAGTAAATTACATAGTCTGTTATAATTGGGTATAATTGCTATAGGAAAAGATGGGGAAGGATAAAGGAGGGTTGTAGTTGCAATTTCAAGAGGGGCAGTCAGATGAGTCTTCTTTGAAAAGGTGGTTAGATGAGAAGGGAGTATATAAAGTGCTATCAGAAATGAAAAGAGTAGGGACTTCCTTGGCAGTCCAGTGGTTCAGACTTTGCCTCCTAGTGGAGGGGGTGCAAGTTTGATCCCTGGTTGGGGAGCTAAGATTCCACATGCCTTGCAGCTGAAAAACCAAAACATAAAACAGAAGCAATACTGTAACATTCAATAAAGACTTTTTAAATAGTCCACATCAAAACCAAATTTTATTTTTTTAAAGAAATGAAAAGAGCTAATTTAGGCTGGCTGGGCTTCCCAGGTAGCTCAGTGGTAAAGAATCCGCCTGCCAATCCAGGAGACATAGGTTTGATCTCTGGGTTAGGAAGATCCCCTGGAGAAGGAAATAAACCCACTCCACTATTTTTGCCTGGGAAATCCTACGGACAGAGGAGCCTGGTGGGCTACACCATCTATGAGATCACAAAAAAGTTCAGACACAGTTTAGAGATTAAACAGGGAAGCAATTTAGGGCCGTCAGACCCTTTAGCACAGATAACCTCACAAGCCTGAGGCTGAGAAAGATGGAATGAGTCTTCATTAACCAGCCTTGAACATAGGTCTGCCTGAGTTCAGGTCCAGAGTCCAGACCGCCCCCAACCTGACAGGCCTCCCCCTTGTCTCTCTTTCCTTCTCTTCTGATTTTTCTGGCCTCAGCTTCTCTTTTCCTCATGTCTCTAACTCTGGACTCTTCTGAGCAGGTGAGCACCTGGGAGAAGCTACAGCTGCAAGAGTGCTTGTGGGCTGGTGAGTGAGACGTCGGGGGAGGCTGGGGCAAGGCCACTGCAATGGGGTGAGCCCAGGAAGTGCCAGCCCCTGGGGTGAAGGTCAGGCATGGAGCAGGCTTGGGTTGGGTCTAACTCAAAGTGGTCTCTCACTCTTTCCAGACTCCCTGGGGCCCCTCAAGGATGACATGCTGCTGGTGGAGACACGAGGCCCCCAGGACAATGGTTCCCTCTGTGCCTTGGAACCCAGTGGCTGCACCCCATTGCTCAGCAGGGCATCCACGGTGAGGGATAGCAGGCCTTCCTCCATGTCCCTTTCCAGCTCCATCTCACACCTGACCTCAAATTTTCACTGTCTTCACATTCCCCTCCTCCAAGCCAAGCCCTGTGCTGGTCTCTGGGAATGTGGGGGTGACTCAGACTTGGACTTTGTTCTCAATGGCCTCTCAGAAGTCTCCCAGCCCCCCTCCCCAACTATTCTGCCCACCTGTAGCCTGGTGGTCTCCTAGGTGTGGTGCCTCTAGGTGACAGCCCCCACCCCTTGGCTTGGCAGAGGGCAGCTCGCCTTGGAGAGCAGTTACTACAAGACGTGCAGTCGGGCCAGTGTCTGCAGGTAAGTAGGTGGCAGGAGGGCCCTTCCCAATGCCAAAAGGCAACAGGCTTCAAACCCTGTCTTAAACTTTTTCTGCCTCTTCCTGTGCCCAGCAGGAAAGAGTGAGAACCCTTCTGGGGCAGGGTCCTCCTCACTGTCCTCTAGCAGCCATCCATCCAATGTGCTTGTTTTCTGTCCAGCCCAGGGGAAGCTAAGGGTTGAGCCACCGTCCCCAAGTTGCTCGCTGCTGGGTAAGAAACCAGCAAACAGATAACCACTGGGTTAAGACAGTCAATAACCAATGTGTTAAGGTTTGGGTTCCAGGGGACATTCAAGTAAGGGTCTCTTCCTGTGGGCCAGTTCTGGCACCAGGAGGAAGGCACAGTGCAGAAAACAGGCACAGCATGAGCAAAGCAGAGCAGCTTGTGGCAACCTGCTGTGTGTAGGGGGAAATATGCATGGTCAAGGCTGCAAATTTGGGACCGGAACTTGGTGGGTGTGGAACACCAAGCTGGGGCCCTGGATTTGCTTTTGTTTGTATCTTACAGCTGTGGGACAATGACCTGGGAGCACTCTGGGCCTGCCCCATGGACAAGTGTGAGTATTACAAGAACTGCCCTTATCTGTACCGGGAGCTGGAATCTTGACATGGACCATTCCCAGGGAAGCACACACAATGGCCTTGTCCTTCCCTGGCTAAGATCAACCAGAGGGTAATTCCTTCATTAATTCACAAACTAATCTGGTGATCCCAGCATCACCAGAGACACAATCCTTTTCCTCATGCCAGTGTCCAAAGCGCTGAATGCTTATAGTTGGAAGTGAAGTCTGAAGGCTGAGCTAGATGAAGGGGGTAGGTAAAGATGGATTTTTGTGAAGACCCTGGGTGATTTTTTGAGGAACTCCAAGGTGGCCAGTGTGATTGTGTTTTGAGAGGTAGACCTCTGTCATGCATGAGATGAGGACATGAGGGCCATTGTAGGGCCTTGCGAACCAGTGTAACCAATTTGGATTTTATGTTAAGAATAGCAGGAACTTCCTGAAAGGCTATAATCAAATTTGCATTTAAAAAGATCTCTGCCTGCCATGTGGTAGTGAAAGAGAAAGTCAGTCGGTTGTGTCAGACTCTTTGGGACCTCATGGACTGTATAATCTATGGAATTCTCCAGCCAGAATACTGGAGTGGGTAGCCTTTCCCTTCTCCAGGGGATCTTCCCAACCCAGGAATTAACTGGACTCTCTTGCATTGCAGGTGGATTCTTTACCAACTGAGCTATGTGGTAATGAGTTAGGGGGAAAAGGAAGAGGTCAGGGACACCAGATAGAAGGCTGCTGCAGGCACCCAAGAGAGTGAGGTCAAGAGTCCAGCAACCCTAGCCTTGGAGTGGGGGCAAGAATCTTAGTTGACATCTGAGCACTTATGTCCATCCAGCATTGTGTTCAGTGCTCTACGTGGATCAATACATATAGTCCTCACAAGAATCCTGTGAAGTAGATACCATTATCTCAATTTTACAGAGGTGAAAACTGAGGCAGAAGGTGAAGTCACTTATCCAAGTTCAGCCAAGTAGATTGATCTGTGTTCATACCCTGTATTCTGACCCTATGAGCTCTGACTTTGGGCAACTCTCTTCATTTCTCTGAGCCTCAGTTTTTCTCCTTCATGAAGTGGGGGTCTCTTAACAAGCCCATCTTCTCCCTTCATTCTCCTAGATATCCACCAGCGCTGGGCCCTGGTCTGGCTGGCCTGCTTACTCTTGGCCGCTGTGCTTTTCCTTCTCCTCCTTCTCAAAATGAACCGTGTGAAAGGTGAGCGCTTCCCACCTCCCCATTCCTCAGGGGCAGGACTGGAAGTTGGCCAGGAGAAAGCGGGGACCGGGCTGATCGGCTGCCCCTGCTCCTCTCCCCTCGCAGGGTGGCTGAGGCTCTTGAAGGAGAACATCCACACGGGGGGTGAGTGTGAACAAGAGCGGGGCGGGGGGCCGCCCCCAGCGGGCCGGGCCTCGGGCCAGCTCACGTCTCCCTCCCGCTCTGGTCTCTCCCGCAGCAGCGGCCTCCCGGAGCCGCGCGGCTCTGCTCCTCTACTCCGCCGACGACGCGAGCTTCGAGCGCCTGGTGGGCGCCCTGGCCTCGGCCCTGTGCCAGCTGCCGCTGCGCGTGGCCGTGGACCTGTGGAGCCGCCGTGATCTGAGCGCGCAGGGAGCGCTGGCCTGGTTCCACGCGCAGCGGCGCCAGACCCTGCAGGAGGGCGGCGTGGTGGTCCTGCTCTTCTCTCCCGGGGCCGTGGCGCTCTGCCGCGAGTGGCTGCAAGATGCCACTTCGGCGCCCAGGGCGCACGGCCCGCACGATGCCTTTGCCGCCTCGCTCAGCTGCGTGCTGCCAGACTTCTTGCAGGGCAGCGCGCCCGGCCGCTACGTCGGGGCCTACTTTGACAAACTGCTGCCCGCGGACGCCGTGCCCGCCCTGTTCCGCAGCGTGCCAGTCTTCTCTTTGCCCTCACAGCTGCCCGACTTTCTGGGGACTTTGCAGGGGCCCGCCGCCCCCGGCTCCCCACGGCTCGCGGAGAGAGCGGAGCAAGTGTCCCGGGCCCTGCGGCCCGCCCTGGATAGCTTTTTACGGCCCCCGGGGGCCCTGGGGACAGAACACGGGATGGGGCCTGAGGCAGGAGTCAGAACTTGAATAAAGTAGGACGCTATTTTTCTACCCGTGTCTTCAGTGTGTCTCCTCAGCTACTGTCAGCCGTACTACCGCCAGCATCTGGTATCCCCGCGTCCCTTTAACTCCCGGACAGGTGCAGCCCGGAGGCGTCTCTGGTTGGCTGGCGTGGGGTGACGTAATGGCACATGGCCCTCTGCCATTGGCTGTGGCGTGGGTTCCGCCCCTCCCGGCTGCGGAGTCGGCGGCGGGTGCACGTTTTACGCAGCCGCGGCGTTGGGAAGACAGCTGCTGGCGACCGCGGGCTGGGTGGGTCGTTTCTTCCTCCTCCGCGGCCTATGTGGATCTGGATCCTTGCTTGCCCGCTAGTGGGCCATGCCTTTGCCGTCTGAAGGCCCTGGACCTGACCTCTTCATATCCGGATCCGGGCTCTTCCCCCTTCCCCCACATCGGGGTTCCGGACTCCTCCCTGCAAGACTATCCGTCCATCCGGAGTCTTCTCCCGCAGTATTTAGGAATCTGACCAGTTCTCCATAATTCCGCTGATTCAGCCTTTAGAACCATATTCCGACACTAAAACAATGGGCTGACTCCTGCCTCCTTGCCGAGGATCCTGACCATCTACCCCCGCAGCGACGAGGATAACTTATTACCATCCTGGAATTTTAGAATAGCTTTCTTTCCCTGCCTCCCCTCCCTCGGACTTAACCGATTCTAGCCTTCTTTTCATTTTAACACAGATCTGGGCCCCCAGACCCGCAGCACCGCAGAACCCACCCTTTTCTGTCCCACTTGGCTTCCCTAGTGAACCCTCCCCGTATCCTCTGTCTACAGGTCCCCTGCCTGGGAAACGATGGCCCCAAGATACTCAAGGGGCATAGCCCCAGCTCTGCTCTGTGGTCTGAGCCTCTTCCTTGGCTTACCAGGCCTGGTCTGGGTCCAAATTTCTGTGCCTCCGCAGTCTTCTCCCCACACTGAGCCCCATCCGTGTCACACCTGCCGGGGACTGGTTGACAGCTTCAACAAGGTGGGTGCATCAGCAACATAAAGAGGAAAGGGCCAGCTACTGTAGCACAGGGGTTGAGAGTTGGGAGCTCTGGGATACAAGTCTGTATGAACTCATGTCCCAGCATGGTTCCTTGCTGTTTGAATAGACTTGGGCGGGTTGCCTCTCTGCCTCAGTTTCCTGGTTTGTGAAATACAAGTGCTAGAATGTGCCAGGCAGTGTACTTAGCTATTAATATTACTAATTTTCTCCATTTCCAGGGCCTGGAGAGAACCATCCGGGACAACTTTGGAGGTGGAAACACTGCTTGGGAGGAAGAGAAGTTGTCCAAATACAAAGACAGGTAAGAAAGAGGCTGGAGGGGTGAGTTTGTATACCTAACATCCCAGTCTCTGCTATGCTGGTGAAGGCCTAGAGACACGTGGAGAGGACTTATTCAACCAATGTCACTGAATATAGGGAAGCACTAAACAAGCCAATCAGAATCCCTTTTTCAGGGAGCTTACATTCTAGTAGAGGAGACAGTGAATAGATAAGTTGTTATTGTTTAATCACTAAGTCACATCTGACTTTTTTGCAAGCCCATGGACTGTAGCCCGCCAGGCTTCTCTGCCCATGGGATTTCCCAGGCAAGAATACTGGAGTAGGTTGCCATTTCTTCTCCAGGGTATCTTCCTGACCCAGGGATCGAATCCACATCTCCTGTATTAGCAAGCAGATTCTTCACCACTGAGCCACCAGGGAAGCCCAAATAAATTAATAATGTCATGTCAGGTGAAGAACGGTAAAGCAGGATGGACTGCAGATTGGTGGGAAGCATGGCATTCAGCGTATGACATTTGAACGGAGACCTGAGGTGCAGAAGCAGACGGGCAATGGTTCAGGAAAGGGTTTGGACAGAGCGGGACTGAGCTTGATGTATTTGAGAAGTGGTTGGATTTGGAGTGAACTGAAGGGAGAGTGGCAGAAGATGAAGGCAGAGGTCCTGGAAAGTCACAGAAAGACATTTAGATTTTGTTCTGAGTATATCAGGAAGTCATTGGAAGTTTTGGAGCCAGGAAGTGATAACAGTTTTATTTATACCTACAAAAGGTCTCTCACACGGACAGACTATAGGGGGTGGTGGTGGAGGAGCGGGAAGACCAGTTGGGAGGCTAGGTCATAGACTAGGCACGTTGGCAGTGGTGGATGTGGTGAGAAAGGGTCAGATTCTAGGTTTATTTTGCAGATAGGATAGGACGTAATGATGGAATCATTATGAGGTGTGAGAGGAAAAGAATAAAAAGTGCTCACTCGGTTTGGGGCCTGAGCAACTGGGTGAATAGTGGGACGGTTTTCTGAGATGAGATAAATGGGTCTAGGGGAGGCATGGAATCAGGTGTTCTCATTGAACATGTTGGGCTGAAACGTCCATTAAATGGTCAAATCGAGTTAGATGTAGGAGTCAGGAGTTCAGGGGAGAAGTAGAGCTGGAAACATGAATTTGACAGTCATCAACATATAGTCAGTTTATAAAGCCAGGGAACAAGATGACATTATATTGAGAGGAGAGACCGAGTCCTAGACCCTTTAGCTTTTCGAAGTCTAATTGGGAAAAGGAATCACCATGCTTGAAATTAGACCATGTTGTCAGTTGTGATCCTTTGTAGCTTTGGGAAGGTCACTTCACCTTTGATCCTCTATTTCCTTATCTGTAAATTGGGAATATTAATGTCAATCCAATGATTGTGGTAAAGATTAAACTGTGATTAAACCGCTAGAAAGAAAAGTTTTGTTACTATGTAACATTGGTCATTTTCCCTTCCCTCAGTGTGCCTCGTTTTCCTCATTTGGGAATGAAGGAATGACCAAGGTAACCCTAAGGGCAATTCTAGTTCTATAATGGTTCCTGTTTTTTGGTTTTATTTTAAATCAACACCTCCTATATGCCAGGCACTGTGCCAGACCCTTTAAGCATAATGTAATACATTTTTTGTATTGTCTATACATTAAGATTTTTTAAATTGTTGTAGAATGCAATAACATAAAATTTACCATTAGATAAATTTACCACTAGATATACCAATGTATATTAAATATACATTTAGTATGTTCAGTGTTTTGCAGCTATTACCATCATCTAGTTCCCAAACAATTTCATCCCCCAGAAGAGGAACTCCATCTCCACGGAGCATCATTCTCTCTTCCCCTAGCTACTGGAAACCACTAATCTGCTATCTGTCTCCGAGGATTTGCTGATTCTGTTGGAATCATACAATATGCCCTTTTATGTCTAGCTTCTTGCACTCAGCATAGTGGTTTCAGGGTTCATCCACTTTGTAGCAAATATCAGTACTTTATTACTTTTTAAGGCTTAGTTATATTCTGTTGCATTAATAAACCACATTTGTTTATCCATTTATCAGTTGATGGACATTTGGGTTGTTTCTACCTTTTGGCTACTGTGTATAGTATTGCTGTGAACGTTTGTGTACAAGTTTTTGTTTGAACACCAGTTTTGCATTGTTTTGGCGAAGTATCCAGGAGTGGAATTACTGAGTCATATGGTGATTCCACGTTTAACTTATGGAGAAACTGCCGAACGGTTTCCACAGTGGCTGCACCATTTTTCATTCGCACCTGCTATGTAGGAGGGTTCCAGTTTCTCCACATCCTTGCCAACACTTGTTATATGATATGTTTTTAACTACATCTACTGAGCAAGGCTATTATATTCTGTTGTGCAGATACAGGGACTGAGCTATCTTCCAGCAAACCTGCAGGGGAGCCATTGTCCCCATTTTACAGATAAGAAAACATGTTCAGGAGAGGTTAAATGACCTGCTCAAGGTCACACCACTAGATTGGAACCCAGATCTGTCTGACTCCCAAAACTAGCACCCCTTGGCCTGTGGCCTTTGACATTTTCTGGCACCAGGTAGGGGAAGGGATTATAAGGAGGGTAGTAGGTGGGCTGGAGTGTGTTCCTACCACCCCTCCTTGTCCCGTCAGTGAGACCCGCCTGGTAGAGGTGCTTGAGGGCGTGTGCAGCAAGTCAGACTTCGAGTGCCACCGCCTGCTGGAGCTGAGTGAGGAGCTGGTGGAGAGCTGGTGGTTTCACAAGTGAGTGATTGGGGCCTTCCTGGGAGGGGCTTAGGCCAGGCTGGCTGGTAATGCAGGGGGTGGCGAGCTAGCAGCCATGTCCTCCTTTGGCTCCTTCCCCCAAACCCAGGTGTGGCAAGGACTGCTGGGGAACCCAAGCTCCCACTCTGAGCTGCAGTCTGCAGCTCTGCCAGTCAAGAAGAGGGCGGCCTTATGGGTCCTGTGCCCACAATGGCTGTATCACAGATGCTGTGGGCGGTTGGGAGTGGGGTGGGCAGCGCCTCTGACACTGTCTCAGCCCTCTCCCTGTCCCCCCATCTCAGGCAGCAGGAAGCCCCCGACCTCTTCCAGTGGCTCTGCTCAGATTCCCTGAAGCTCTGCTGCCCTTCAGGCACCTTCGGGCCCTCCTGCCTTCGTGAGTTTTTCCAGGTCCTCTTGGGGGCTGGAAGGGAACTGCTGGGGTCAAGGGTCCAGTCGTGGCCCTGCCCTTGGCTGGCTCTGTGAGCTCAGGCTCCTCAGATCACTTCTCTGGACCTTGATTCTCACCTACCTCACAGAGGTAGATGAGCAAATCAATGGGGAATGACTCTGAAAAGAGATATGGGGCTAGACTGAGTCAGATGGGACCATGGTTTCTATCATGTATTTGAGAAATCTACCCCCCACCCCCAGCCCCACATTTCCCATGCCTGGACTAAGGGACTAAGGTATGACCTTGTTAGGAACAGGCAGGTGTTGCCCTGAAGCCCCTGGTGTCACCAGTTTTTTTTCCACACAGTCCTGAGATAGGAGCTGAACTTACTCCCAGTCACTTTTAGAAAAATCTCTCTTGTAGCTGCACATATAAAGAGTTAGCAACAAAGATGGTCAATTCAGTCTTCCTAAAAGAAAAGATTTGTAAATAACCTATCCATTCCACAATGGAATGGTTAAGTAAATTTCATAAAGTTTTATGACAGAATATTACAGCATTGTTAAAATGGTTTCCTCTCCAAAAATGTTTACTGACATGGGGGAAAATACTCTCTACATACAGTTGTATTTATGACCCCACCTGGTTCGGTGTCTGCCCACAGCCTGTCCCGGGGGTGTGGAGCGGCCCTGCGGTGGCTACGGCCATTGTGAAGGGGAAGGGACTCGAGGGGGCAGCGGGCACTGTGACTGCCAAGCTGGCTACGGGGGTGAGGCCTGTGGCCAGTGCGGCCTCGGCTACTTTGAGGCGGAGCGCAACGCCAGCCATCTGGTATGTTCGGGTAGGTAGCCCAGAGGCGCGGGGCTGGGCAGGGGTGTGTGGGATACCTGTCTGCCCACCCTCAAACTTCCCCCGTTCTGCCCAGCTTGTTTTGGCCCCTGTGCACGCTGCTCAGGACCTGAGGAATCACATTGTTTACAGTGCAAGAAGGGCTGGGCCCTGCATCACCTCAAGTGTGTAGGTGAGTGGCACCCTGTCTGGGAGGGCAGGCAAGGTCTCGGGCTTGGTGCCCCATCAACGTACATATCTCTAGGCTCGACCAGTCCAGTCTGCATCTTCATAGAGAAATATCCACCTGGAAACGCGGGAAAGTAACCAGGCACTTTCAGTACAGACCAGTTGTTGTACAGCGGGAAATGTGTCTCATCCACTGTGGTGGTGGGGAATCAGGAAAGGCCTCTTGGAGGAGGTGTCACTTGGGTCTGGTCTTGAAGATTGGAGAAGGGTTAGCCAGGGGAATGAGGATACTGAACTTGGGGTCAGGAAACCTGTGTTCTAAACTTAGTTTGGTCCCTGTCTAGTCATTTAGATACACGAGGGTAAAGGCTAAGCTGCTGTAACAGAAAGATCCCCAAAGACTGTGGCTTAGTGAATGCAGAGGTTTATTTTCATCTCATATCAGTCTTGAAGCCAGTGGTCCAGGCTAGTAGAAAAGCTCTGCTTATCACGGTCGTTAGGACCTGGATTCCTTCTGTCGTATTGTGCAGTCCTGCCCTGGGGTGTTGTCTTCCTGGCTGAGACTGGATCATGGGCACCTCTTTGTTTCACCATCTGGCACTGAGGAGGTGAGGTAGAGAAGAAGGGGCACAGAGGATCTAAGTCCGTTGTTTTAAGGCCAAGCGAAAAGTGCAGCACGTCACTTTTGTCTGCTCCCCGTTGGCCAAAACTCAGTCCCAAGGCCACAGTTAGCCGCAAAGTTGAAAACCAGTAGTCTCCAGCTGGCCAGCCCGAGTCCAGCTGCACCCCTGTATCTGTGGTGGCAGACAGCCTGCTGTCTCAGCCACACTCTTTGAGCCCGGGGAAGTCCTTTACAACCCTGGCCTCAGCTTCCCTGTGAGTGAAATGGAGATTGAAGTCCCCACCCTGCTGGCCTTTTTGCAGACATTGATGAATGCGGCACGGAGCGAGCCAGCTGTGGAGCCGACCAGTTTTGTGTGAACACGGAGGGCTCCTACGAGTGCCGGGGTGAGTGTCTGCTCCTGTCTTCTGGGGACAGCTATGGGGAGGGTGGGAGGTGCTCCACGCCTTTCCCCACAAACTGCCACCTTGCCAGGTGCCCCAGCCCCTCCACCCTAGGTCCCTTCCGGAGCAGGGCTCCCCCAGGCCTACGGGCCGCTAGCTCACCCTCGTCTCTCTCCCTGCTCCAGACTGTGCCAAGGCCTGCCTGGGCTGCATGGGGGCGGGACCCGGCCGCTGTAAGAAGTGTAGCCCTGGCTACCAGCAGGTGGGCTCCAAGTGTCTCGGTGAGTGTCCTACCACCCAGGAGCGCCTCGCCCACCACGAATCGACAGGGGCTGGACTATGGACGGGGTGTGGGAAGGAAGGGTGGAATGTTGCCCGGGCCAGGGCAGAGGGGTGTCAGGGTGTGACTGAGATGGGACCCTGGCGGTCAGGGCTCTGAGCCCTCCTTGCCCTCCCTCAAGATGTGGACGAGTGTGAGACGGCGGTGTGTCCGGGAGAAAACCAACAATGTGAGAACACTGAGGGCAGTTACCGCTGCGTCTGTGCCAATGGCTACAAACAGATGGAGGGTATTTGTGTGAAGGAGCAGATCCCAGGTGAGCCCCAGGAACCTGGGGAGGGGAGTTCCTCATACAGGGGGAGGGCCGGCAAGCCCCTCGTCTGGGCAGCTGCAGACCTTCCCTTCCCCACCCCTTCACCAGGCTGACCTGGCACAAGAACCCCCGCTGCCAGGCTGGCTTTTGGTGGCCTCACCCTTCCCAGGGTAGAAAGGAAATCTGACTTGGCGTCAAATGATTCTGCCTCCCCAAGCCTCTTTCCCCGTCTGTCCTTGCCCTGCTGCTGAGGGCTGTTGTAGGCTGTGGGTGTGATGAGATGAAGGACAATCACAGTGATGGTGATAGTGACCACTTCCATGGTTTCGAACTGCGTGTCACATGCTGTTCCAGACATGTTGTACATATTGACTGATTTCACCCCTAAAATGGGGTGTGATAGGTCTTACTCTCATCCCCACTCTGCATAGTGGAAACAGGGACACAGAGATGAAACAGCACGCCCAGGGCCCCCTGGTAAGCAGCTGGCAGAGCTGGGTGTCAAATCCAGGTGCTCTGACTCTGGAGCCGGGCTTGTACACATGCTCTGACATGACAGCCTCACATGGCCTTGAGCAAACCTCTCTGCACCTCAGTTTTCCATTTAGTGAAACACGGATAATAACTGCCCATCTGGGAGTTGTTCTCAGCAGTGAATGACGCCGTGTGCTGGCATGCCCAGTGGGCATGTATGTGGCAGCGGTGATTAGGTGTGTAGGAGGCTCCAGAAGAGGAAATGAGTGACAGGCGCTTCTCTTGCTCAGAGTCAGCGGGCTTCTTCTCGGAGATGACGGAGGACGAGCTGGTGGTGCTGCAGCAGATGTTCTTCGGTGTCATCATCTGTGCACTGGCCACGCTGGCCGCCAAGGGCGACTTGGTCTTTACTGCCATCTTCATCGGAGCTGTGGCAGCCATGACTGGCTACTGGTTGTCAGAGCGCAGTGACCGTGTGCTGGAGGGCTTCATCAAGGGCAGATAATCGCTGCCACACCTGGATCATCTCCTCCCGCCCAAGCTGCCCCTGAGGTTGGGGCTCTCCCATCTGGACACTTGAGGCACTTGCTTTGAGAGTGGGGTAAGCACCCCCTCTGCACTTTATAGAGCAGCCCAGACACCAGGCCCCTGGGGTGAAAAATTAGCCCCAAGGGTAGGTGCCTTGAGATCTTGACCTTGGGGCACTGGGCCAGCTTCACAATGTGTGAATTTTTTTAAACAGTATCTCCTCGTTGTGGCTGCTGGTGAGCTTTGGCCCTTGCCCAGGGTGAGGTTGGGGGAAGGTGTCCCTGCAGGGGTGGGCCCTTCACAGCCCCCTCCTGCCAGCTGCATGCTGCCAGCTCCTGTTCTGTACTCACCCCCCTGCCCCTCAGCCACTGATTTATTTATTCATCTCAGGAAATAAAGAAAGGTCTTAGAAAATGAAGAAGCTTGTCTTCCTACCTGTTCCCACCTGCCATGGGTTGGCTTAAACTAATGAGAGCCCTCCACCCTTGGGGAAGTTTCCTAAAACCCTGGGAAACTGAGGGCTCTCTTGATGGGAGGAGTAGAGGGAAGGCAAAGGAGAGCCTCGGCCCTGAAATATGTTAAGAGAAGGGGGATGGTGGAACCAAGCTTAGGAATGGAACTTTCTCAGTTCAGTACTACCTATCATTTGCCAAAGGACCCTGACAAATGACTCTTCTCTAAAAAATGACTCTTCTATAAAATGGGCATGATAATGCTTCCCATCCAGGCTTAATGTGAGAAATAAGGTGATATAAAGAGCTGAAAAGTGTACAGCAGATAGATATTCCATGAAACATTGGTAGCCATTATTTCTAAAGCCTCCCAGGGGACTTCCCTCGTGATCTAGTGCTTAAGAATCTGCCTGCCATTGCAGGGGACACGGGCTCGATTCCTGATCCGGGAAGATTCCATGTGCCAACAGGCAACTAAGCCCATTCGCCACAGCTACCGAAGCCCCTGTGACCTTCAGCCACAGCTGGTTGCTCCACAACTGAAGTAGCTCTCCCTGGCCACTGGCCAAGACTAGAGAAAACCCACACACAGCAAGGAAGACCCGGTGCAGACCAAAAAAACAAAAAAGCCTTGGAGAGTTGAGTGTCCTTTCCTTTGGAACTCCTCCCTTCCACTGTACACACAGGACTTGGAATCACTAGGTGGGTGGGTGAAGGGGGCCATCTCCTCTAAACAAGATCCTGGCAAGGGCAGAAGGAGGCATGAGCCAAGTCCTAAGGGTTTATTTCTTTGGCACAAAGAGGACAGTCTGGACAAGCAAGACTCATCTCCACCCTGGGGAATCTGGAGGGGATATTTCAGGCACCTGCACCCTGTTCCCCATTCTCAAATCCGTGCATGTCCACCCTGTATTCCGTATAAGTCTCGGCCTCTGTGCAAAATACCCGCTGAAAAAAATAGAGATATTTTAAAAAACAAAAATCCTGTGCTGGGGGTGGGTTCATGTCTGGCTGTCTCCGGAGGTTGCATTCAGTTGGAGGCCCAAGAATACTCCTGGAATGTCTTTCAAATGCTCCAAGTCCCAGAAAGTCTGCTGCACTCGGGGCCCTGGTCCTGAGTTTCTGGACTCCTCAGAGCTCGATGGTGTCACTGGAGGCGCTGCGTGAGTCTCCCGTCTTGCAGCGAGGCTGGACCCCATTCTGGGGCTCCCCAGACCGCGCGGGATCCGCGGCGGGAGCTGGGGTAGACAGTAGCTGCACTGTGCTGGGCAGCTCATCCAGGGGCAGACTGTCCACCGACGACAGCCCGTGGCGCCACGGGTTCCAGCTGATCTTGAGCGAGCCCCGGGAGAAGCTGTCCACGGAGCTGCCAGAAGCCGCAGCGTCAGCTTCGTCCACCACGTGTGGCGGGACCGGGCCGCGCACGCGCACATCGCTGAGCGACCGGCAGCGGCCTCGGAGGAGCGAAGAGCCCAAGCCGTCGAGCTCGGCGTCGGGGTGGCTGCCCCGGCGCGACCGCAGCGCGCCCCCGGGCGGCGGGGAGGCCAGGCAGCGGAGGCCGCAGCGTCGGAAGACGCTGTCTTGTACCAAGTGCTCTCGGAAGAGCGCGGCATCGATGCTGCGGCTCAGGTTGATGGGTGATGGCGGCCGCAGGTCCAGCTCGCTTATTGACGGCGCCGGCCCCACGCTGCTGCGGGACAGTCCGGGGCCACCCTGGGGACCGCGGCTCAGCGACGCAGCCGAACCCCAGGCGCCGGAGCTGGGCGTGGCTGGAGGCCCACCCTCCGCTGGATTGCGAATAAGGCTCTTGCTGATGTCCAGGGTACCTGCGCTGACGCCACTGGGTCCCGCATAGCAGTTGTTAGGCCGCTCCGGCACCTCGCTCTTGCTAGAGGGCATGGGGCACGCCAGGCGCAGCAGCTTAGCCCAGCAAGCATGCTCTGTGGGCGGCCTGGGCCGCGCGGCGGCCAGAGCGGCCAGCGCCAGGGTGAGTGCCCATGTCAGCTCCAGCAGGCGCAGCCAAAAGTGGACGCCCCACCAAGCCCATGAGAAGCGGCCCACCCGGCCCGGGCCCGGGTACAGCCAGAGAGCCGCCGCCAGCTGCAAGCCGCTGGCCAGCAGCCCCAGCGCGCCGGCCACGGCCAGCAGCCTCGGGCCCGGGCTGGCATCCCAGCCCCTCGGCCCGTCCAACAGGCGGCGACGGCACAGACAGAGAGTGCCCAGGGCCACGGCCGCGCCCCAGGCGCACGATAAGCCCTGGGCCAGGAGGTTGAGCGCAGGCCTCACCGACAGCAGGTCTGTGGCGAGCAGCCCCAAGCCGTGCGCCAACGCCAGTGCTCCCAGGAGGAGTGGGTTCTGCAGCTGCTGTGGCAGCCCCGCGCCCAGGCCCAGCAAGGTCAGGGCCGCCAGCGCGGTGAGTAGCAAGGGGAAGGGCAGATTGTAGAGCACCAGGCCGGCGCGTAAACCCAGCCGTGCCTGCGAGCCATACGGGTCAGTGAGCATGTAGGCGGATCGCAGCCCCGCCGCTACCAGCACCAGCACCGCCGCTACCAGCGCCAGCCGGGGCCCAGCAGGGGCGGCTGCCAGCGAGGCCAGTGCCAACAATGCGGGCAGCAGGAAGAGCACCCCCACCCCGTAAACGTGCAGCTCCCAGGAAAAGCTCAGCACCCGTCGCAGGGGACCCCAGCGCAGAGGGGGTGCCGTGGCGTTGGCTGGGGGGCTGGAGGCAGGGACTGATGCCATGGAGCTGGCTGAGGGCTCCGGAGGGGGTGGCTGGCCCAGGGCGCGCTGCGTGGTGACCCGAATGAGGCCCCGGCGAGACGTCGAGGGGGCCTGGACAGGGGNATTTTACCATGAGAAGAACATGATGTGGACACTGCTCATGTAAGAAGGATGAAAGGCATGGAGCAGACATGGACGCAGCTTGCAGCTGGGAGTCAGGCCCAGGTTAGCCAGGCTGAGTCCACAGATGTGTGAGGGAGCAGCATGCTTCGGCAAGCCACTGAAGTGTCCAGGTTACTTGTCAGGTATCTTTGTTTAGGTAGTACTGCATTAATACGTACTTTTGTAAAATGCAAAATAGTTATAGATAACACAGTGTAGTCCTCAGTGCTAATGTGCTGTATGTGTTGTGTTGTGCGCGGTTGTTCAATAGTGTCTGACTCTTTATGACTCCATTCTGTAGCCCACCAGACTCCTCTGTCCATGGAATTTTCCAGGCAAGAATACTGGAGTTGGTTGCCATTTCCTACTCCAAGGGATCTTCCCAACCCAGGGATTGAGCTTGTGTCTCTTATGTCTTCTGCATTGGCAAGTGGATTCTTTACCACTACGTAGACTGGAAACAATGAGAATGGAGGCTGAATGGTCTGAAGAACTGGCACAGGACTAGAATTCAGAAAACCTGGGTGCAGTGGTGTTTGTATGTTTAATGATAATAGCTTAGCTTATGAAATGCTAACCACATGCCAGGCATTTTTTCTAGCAGTTTTATTAACTCATTTAATTCTCACAACAACCCTATGAGGTAAATTTATTGATATCCCCAGCTTAAAAATGAGGAAATTGAGGCACAGAGAAATTAAGAAATCAACTGAGGTCTCACAGTAAGTGGCTGGACTGAGATTGGCACCTGGACAGGCAGTGTAATTGATGCTGTCACGCACCACCCAGATGCCTGGTCATAGCTGAGGTGCTCNCCTGGAACACTGCCCTTCCCGGCCCTGATCAGCACCCTCACTTTGATACCCACCTGGCTTGGGCTGCCCATCAGAAGTCTCTGAGGCTGGGAGATCTGATGGCTGGGGTCCTGGTGAGCCCCTGACATCAGGGAGGTGAGCCTCTTTGGGGGAGGGACTTGAAAAACTGACTTCCCAAGTCTCCCCACCTCCAGCCATCTTGGGCAGCTCCATGGGCTGCTCCTCAGCAGGAGGAAGGCTTCTGGCCAATGCCAGGTCTGGCTGGGACTCAGGCTCCTGAGAGGATGCCCCCTCAGCTGGTGATACTGAGCCAGTATCAGGGGCTGCTGGACCCTGCTGGGTGGAGAGAGGCCCTTGAACTGCCTCCTGGAAGTCCTCCTCACCCCCACCCTGTTCTTCCAGCCCTGGCCTCGCCACAATACCTGGGTGGGGCACAAGAGTTGGGGAAGGGCCCCTGTGGTCCCAGGGAAATGTCTCCGAGACCCTGGTCTTGCTTTTGGCCAGTAAACCCTCATCGCTAGGTGGTAGCTGCCCCACTTGGCCTCCAGGTTCCCCCAATGTGGGAGGAACTGTGGCTAGCCCAAGTTGGAGTCTGGGAGTCGTGGGGAAGAAAGGAAGGTGGGGGGGCCCCACTGGATAGGGGACTGGTGCTTCTTGCTCCATAGGCTCCTGTGAGTCAGGAGATCCTGTCCAGCCCTGAGAAATTGGCCCTCGAGCCACCTGGAGGTCATCGGTCACTGGGAGTCCTTCTCTCTGAGCCCCATGGGCTGCTTTAGGTCCATGCAGGGCTGGGCCAAGGGTGTCTTCAGGCCTCTCTGGCATCTTCTCAGCAGGGACCTGGGGGACACTGGCGTTCCAGGCGCTCTCGTCTAGGGGCTTCTCCCAGAAGAATTCGAAGGCCCGACGCTCCGTGTCAAGAGGGCCCTTCTCGTGGGCGCCAGGGGTCAAGTGTGGTTCTGAGTCCTCAAGGGGTCTGGGAAGGCCCCGGCCCAGGGCAGGGCTGGTCCCCAGGGACAGCAGGGGCAACAGCAGCAGGAGGCCATCCACACAGCCCCAGGGGCTGGGGGCCATGCTCCACGCTGATGCCTGGGCCTCGAGCCCTCTGCTTCCCGTCCTCACCAGATGAGCCTGAAAAAAGAAGAGGGGGATGGCACACGAGGGGATGGTCTCCCACGGCTACCCACCGGGGGCTCGTGGGAAAGAAAGAAGCAGCTTCCTCTCTACCCGTTCCTTCCTGTTCAGCCTCTGCATGCTACCCAGAGTCCTTTTAACACTACCTCTCTGGTCATGCCCCTTGCCATAATTCAGAACCTTCAGTGCTTCCCCATTGCCCTCAGGAGAGAATATAAGGTCCTCTCCTGGCCTCCCAAGGCGACACCAGGCTGCTTACCTATCCCTCAGCACCCACAGACCTGCCTGACACTCCACGCCTTCAATACTGCTCTTCTCTCAGGCTGGAATGCCATCTCCCTTCTCCTTCACTTGCTGAAATTATATATATATATATAATTCTATTCTTGAAGGCCCAGCTCAAAAATTACAGAAGTGGAGAGGGAGAGGACTATGCCCCTGCTTTGAGGAGGGACCTGGGTTTGAATCCCAGCTTCACCAGTTTCTGAGTGACTGACTTTTCCCCTCCGCATCATGGTTTTCCTATCCGGAAAATGGGTATAATAATAGCACCTAACTCCAAGGGCCTCTTATAAGACATAACAAAACACATGATGGGCTAGGGCCATAAATAGAGCTGAATAAGCATTAGACTTTTCCTTTTGCTCAGAAAGCTTTCTTTCTCACCAACTCTCTAACCATGTCAACAAATGGAGCATGTACTGTGTGCCAAACCTAGGGGATAAAGCAGTGAACAAGACTGGCAAGATCTCTGCCCTCGTGGAGCTGGTGTTCTGGGTAAAAGACAGACAATGAATACTTTTAAATAAGATGGGGTATGGAGAACATAAAACAGAAGAATGGGGGGCGACTTTACACAGGAGTGCAAGAAAGGCCACTCAGGTCATTTGAGCTAAATACAGAATGGGAAGGAGTCATCCATTAGATGATATCCAGGAAAAGCATTTGCTGGAGGAAACAGCAAGTGCAAAGGCCCTTCGGCAGGCAGAAGGAGCAGAGCAGATGCAGGAGAAAGGAGCAGAGGGAGATGAAATCAGGGAGGCACGGGCTTTCTCAAAAGCCACAAAAGGGCACCTGGATTTTATTCTCAATGTCCCACCCAGGAAGCGAAGGGAGATGACAAGCAGAGAAGTTACAAGGGAGATCTGAGAAGTCTTTTAAAAGGGGGAGGGAGGCCAGTACAGAAATCCAGGTAGGATATGACAGTGGCTTGTTTCAGCTTGAGTATTTCTTTCCCCAAACACCTTCTCCACCCGTTCCCATCACACCGGTCACATAGCATAGAAACCTTCTGTCTCCCCCACCCTCCTGGGGCTTCTCAAGGGCTATGTCTTTTATTTCTTGTCTCCAGTCACTGCATATGCCTAGCCCAAGTATATCCCCTTACAGTTCCCCTTCCTGAGAGTCCCTAATATAGGCAGGAGGCAGGAAGGGACCCCACAGCCAGCAGAGGGGGACAGGGGCTGTGAGAGCCAGTGCCTGGGTGAGTTTAACGGCAGAGACCCTGTTGATTCCTCTCTGGGACCAGTTGTGCTCAAAGCTCCCAAGTTACTAATCCTTGGTGGCTTGCAGACACCTTGAGAAGCTGAAGAAAATGCCAGGTGGCCTCCCCAGGGAAATGTCCAGGTTTACCAAAGCTTGTGGGTAATTTTAGGGGGAATCAAAGATCCCTTAAACCCATCCCCCAAACTGAGTTTAGTCTCCGCCTCAGTTCATTTCTCAAACCTGGCCCAGGCTAGGTGCTGGGGACCCCAAGAGAAGGCTCAGTTCCAGTGTCCAGAGTGGGGTTGAGCTGAGGGGGAAGAGCTGGAAGGCCGCGGACACAGGCGCTGGTTAATAACAGTTCTCCTTTGTCCAGCTCGTCCCCACTTAGGCTCCTGTGCTAAGCTTAGCTGCGTGTCCTCGATCTCATCCACCCCTCCCGGCACAAGCAGGTGTGGGTATATCCATTTCATAGGTGAAAAAAGCAAGGTTCAGAGAGGCTGAGCAACTCAGCCAAGGTCACACAGGCTGCCAATGGCTATAGCAGGGGCTGTGAAACCCGCACTGGCTCAGTGTACACAGGGGGTCCGAGAAGATTTTGCAGAGGAGGCAGTAGAGTTGGGCCTTCAAGGATAAACATATGCCATCTGCTCACCACCCCCGATCCAAGAGATGTAGTCATCTCCGGATGAGCAGGGGGCTGCCCAGATCTGGGTTCCAACTGCTGAAGAGATTTTTTTTTTTAAGTGGGGAGAGTGTTCTCCCTACCCCAGGGACTAGGGAGAGGCCGTCCTGGGGGGAGGGTGCGGGCCGCCGCAGGGCAGCCTCAGGAGCCGGTCCATCTCGGGTTACCTCTCCTTTTCCTTCATCTCCTCTCCCCTGGCTCCGCGCCTTCCCGCAGTGTCCTGGGTGGGGGTAGGCGCTAGTGCAGACCCTGCCACTCGCACCTGAGAGGGGGGCTGCAGGCCATGCTCCCTGCCGGGGCCCCTCCACTGCCCCCTCCCTAGTCCAGCTCCTCACCTGGGCGCCAAGCTGGCAGCCCCCGCGTTCACCTTGCGCGCGTCCCTGAAGCTGCTCTCCACGCCGCATCCTCCGAGATGCTCAGACTTGGCTAACAGAGCCCAGCGCTGCCGATCGGGAGCCCGCCCACAGGAGTGCCGTCCCAGCTTAACCCTTTCCCCTTAGCGGTGGCTTCTCCCAGTCCTAACCTCCCCTCTCTGAGAGAGTCTCAGGGCTAAGAAGGGAAGAGAGACCACCTCGGAGGGATGTGGAAATCACTTCCGCAGCATCCCTGAAAACGGGGCAGTCAGTCTGTTTGCATACCTCCTGGGACGGGGAGCTCATTCCCTTTGTAGCTCTAGATCTATGTCCTTATAATACATTCATACATACTAGGGATCTCCTACAGGTAAATCCTACCTACAGCGTGATGTATATCCTTCAGCTTTTTGAAGGCACAACCACATACACATTTTAAATAGAAATGAGATCATACTGTACATATTGTTCTGTAACTCGCCTTCCCCTTCACTTCCCAATATATCCTGGCATTTTCAGCATGTACATCTCTACAGATCCATCTCATTTCTTGTATTCAGCATGGAGAATTGCAGCATATGATCAGCCTGTCATTTTTACTTAGTCAGTTTGTGAAGTCGGACACGTAGGTTGTTCCCAGCTATTTTTTAGCAAGAATAACAAGGCACCAGCACTCCCGTGCAGACATCTTTGTGCACCCGCACTGGTGTGCCTATCAGATAATCTCTCCCCGCGGTGTGGGTAGGTCAGTGTCTCTGTGCATCTTCAGGTTTGTCTGCCAGAATGCTCCAGGTCCCTCTTTGGACAGTTCCTGATGTATTAAATGGCCACCGTAAGGCTCAGCACAGTAAGGAAGATCCACAGAAGGAATACATGTGGTCATTAAATATGATGTGGGATCTTTAATGGCATGGAGACACGTTGAGAGTAGACTTGTTTGTTTATTTAAATAGCAGTCATTTGGGTTATAATATATGCTGAAATTGTCCCAATTCAAGCAACATAGAAATGTTCAAAGAATACAGGAACTGTCTTACCTTTGGTCTCTCCAGCTCTGCCCCCCACCCCCCCCACAGATGTACCCACTATTAACATCATACTGTTTTCTTTGCATCATATAAAAATATATATGCGCATGCATTTCTACAAAAATGGGATCATACTATGCGTATTATTCCATAACCTTGTTTTGTTTTAAGCAGATATATGTTGGAAACATTGTGAAGGCAATACATACTAGCTCTGCCCTTTCTTTTAATTAGCTGTACAGTTTTGCATGGTGTGGATATTCTGTTATTTTGTCAGACAGTCCCAGTATTCCCCTACTGATGAGTAATCAGGTGATTAACAGCTTTTTTCTCCCTAGAAACAATACTGCAATAAGCATCCTTACATACTAATATATATATTATTATGTGCTGATACTCTCATTTCTCTCAAATAATTATTTGTATGATCCCATTTTTGTTAATAGCCATCAGTCAGTCCACCACCTATCCTATCCCTAAATATTAGAAGGTAAATAGTGATTGATGTTGTGTGTGTGTGCTCCATCGTGTCCAACTCTTTGCAACCCCATGGACTGTAGCCCGCCAGGCTCCTCTGTCCATGGGATTTCCCAGGCAAGAATACTGGAGTGGGTTGCCATTTCCTTCTCTAGAGGATCTTCCCAACCCAGGAACTGAACCTGTATCTCCTGCATTGGCAGGCGGATTCTTTACTACCAGGACGTGACTGAGCAACTCAGCACTCATGCAGATAGTGGTTGATATAATTTTTATCTAATTTTGCTTTTCTGTTTACCAGTGTTTTATACAACCATGTCTTTCTTTTGTAATCAGAGGTAAGAATGATAATATCATTTTAAAAAGAAAGAAAGAAACTCCTTCCACGGGTTGAGCTGAAGTATCTGCCAGTGTTTTCCTATCTTTAGCTCTCACAGAAAACCAATACTCAGCTCTTAGATGTGTCTGACATGTTATAATATGAAGAGTGGTCAGTCTCTAGTAGCTGGTAAATGGCGGAGCCTGAATCTAGCTTTTCTGACTCTGGGGGAGAGTTCAAGCTTTTCCCATTTTACCATATCATCTGACCAGCTTGACTATTTTTTCTTGTCGGAATCCCTTCAGGATTGTAAAGTTATCTGTTATTTCTCTAGGATTTTCTTCTTCCAGGCCAAACGCTTCCAGTTCTCTAGCCTTCCCTTGAAAGACAAGGTTCTGAGAGCTCACCATGGTGACATCTGTCCTCTGTTTGCTTCTTACCAGGTCAACAATATTCTCTTTAAAGTATGACTCTTGGAACTGAGAGACTAAAACTGAATGTTCACCTCCCCTATTAATATGACCCCACCTATTAATATGCTGAAGTAACGTTTCTGGCAGCCGCATCAGGTCTCCCCCATCTCATTGTGTGCAGCTGGTTTCTTTTTTCTTCTCTTGGACATATCCCACGGCATGTGGGGTCTTAGCTCTCCACCCAGGGATGGAGCCTGTGCCCCTGTAGTAGAAGAGTACAGTCTTAACCACTGGGCCACCAGGGAAATCCCCGAAGCTAATGCTTTGATCCTCACTAGAGGATTCTACATTTGTTTGTTGCTATCTTGTTAGATCTAGCCAGTTCTGATTTTGTGGGAAATTATCTAGATCCTGATTTTATGTGTAACAGATAGTGGGCATTTTTTGGCTTTGTCCAAGATCTCTCTTCTGACAGTGTCCTCATGTCCTTTGAGGGGCCTCTGACTTTCCCCCTGGGGGCAGTCTTGGCGGGAGGGCAGTTCTAGGGGCCCATTACGGAAGCTGTGGGATCCAGGCCCCTCCTTTCAGTGCCTTATGGGAGAACTCAGTGATGAGTCTCCTTTGGAAATGTAGAGATTCTCTCAGCAGGTTCGGGGCTGGCTTGGTTCCTTTCCTCAGTTTCCTCCAAGGAGGGCAGGGTTTGTGTGCTTGGACCCCAATTCATGCCCCTGCAGAGTCTCACTGGCTTGGCGGCGCCCAAACTCCCAGTTCCCTCAGAATCATCAGGGTGCTGCTCCCCAGCTGCCTCTCTGGAGCCACAATCCCATCGTGTTTCCAAACCGTGGATTGGTAGGGGCTTTGAGATTCCAGACAAAAGCAAGGAGATTATGATCCCTTTGGCCAGAACCCACGATGAAAGCTGATCCAAAGGAAAGAGGAGACTGGCTAGGGGTGGAGGTGAATGGTAAGTGGGGGGCATGGGGTGGGGAGTATTCTGGCTCTAAAAGGAGCTCCTAGCCTCACCCTGGAGAGGCTGGGACAGCAAGGATGGGCGGGGGATGATTCCAAGCATAGCATACGGGGTAAGCTCTTCGTCTGCCAGGAGCTGTGCTACACACTTTACATGCCGTATTCTTTCTAAGTCCTGACAACAACCCTATATATTATTTGTTTTTCCATTTAGGTTTTGTAAAAATATGTGTTTATCTGTGGCTGTGCTGGGTCTTTGTTGCTGCACACAGTCTCATTCTAGTTGCAGTGAGTGGGGGTGACTCTCCCGTTGTGACGCACAGGCTTCTCAGGGCAGTGCCTTCTTTTGTTGCAGAGCACAGGCTCCAGGGGGCATGAGCTTCAGCACTTGAAGCACTCGGGCTCAGGAGTTGTGGCACACAGGCTCTGTTGCCTGGCAGCATGTGGAATCTTCCCACATCAGGGATCAAACCTGTGTCCCTAGCATTGGCAGGTAAATTCTTAATCCTGGACCACTAGGGAAGTCCCCATAACCTTATATTATTTATTTTTAATTGGAGGACAACTGCTTTATAATATTGTGTTGGTTTCTGCCCTATCAACATGAATCAGTCATAGGCTTCCATATATCCCCTCTCTCTTGAACCTGCCTCCCACCCCACCCCACCCCTCTAGGTTGTTACAGAGCCNACCGTGAAGCAAATTATCCAAGCTGAATCAGGAGTGTGCTATGATTATAACCCCTTTGCTAGATGTTCCGCTTTTCCTGGGGTAAGTGTGGCTTAGGTTTTTATTTACTTAATTGTCTATGCATCTGTCACTAATTCCCCACAGTCTTTCCTTGAAGCGAAAAACAATCTAAAGATTTGGTTTCCCATCCCAGGTGAGAATACTTTCAAAAAGGCTTACAGACTTCAATAATACGTAGTTTCTTCAACAAACTAACAGCTTGTAAAAAGCAGGGGGAAGGGAAAATGTTATAAGAGACTTGAGTCATAGCAGTCAAATGCCATGTGCGGGGTCCTTGTTGGGATCCTCATCCAGACAAAGCAAGGACACAAAGGTATTGGAAGATAATTGGCTAATTTGAACATTGATTGGGCCTTAGCATGGACTAAACAATAAACCTGTTTGGACTCGGTGAAAATGGTATTTTGGGTTATGTTTTATTATTTCCTCATCTGTTAGAGCTACTTACTAAAATATATATGTGTGAGAAGGTATCGTATCTGACATTTACTGTTGAAACACTTCAGGTTAAAAAAAATGGGCTTGGAAGATGCATGAGATTGACAAGATATTATTATTCATTATCAGTAAAGGGAGATGGGTACGTACCTTATACTATCCTCTCTGTTCTTGTGTATGGTTGAAATTTTTCATAGTAAAAAGTTTAAAACAAAAAAGAAATTCACAAAGAAAGGGAAGGAAGGAAAATGCACAGGGTTGGCTGTGGAATTGGTGAGCTGGTTGTAGAAATAAAACCTTTTACGTATTGAACACTAGCCCATTTTGTGTCTAGTACACGGATATAGAACTCGGGTTTCTGAAGCCTGCTGACCTTCCCAGGCTCCTCCAGAGCCCGGGAGATGGGGATGGTGGGACCAGGGTGAGCACAGGGTCAGGAGGAGGGCTGCCAGGGCTGATGTTAAAGCACAGGAGAGGCTCAGGAACATGCTGGCATGNCTTTTTTTTTTTCAGCTTTAGGTTTTACCTCTTGACTACTACAAAGGAACGTAAACATTTAGCTCTTATATTGCCTTCCACATTTTCCTGTGCTGCTTTTGTTTATATCATCCATCTGCATTTACAGTAGTCCAACCGTGAAGCAAATTATCCAAGCTGAATCAGGAGTGTGCTATGATTATAACCCCTTTGCTAGATGTTCCGCTTTTCCTGGGGTAAGTGTGGCTTAGGTTTTTATTTACTTAATTGTCTATGCATCTGTCACTAATTCCCCACAGTCTTTCCTTGAAGCGAAAAACAATCAGGGTCAGGAGGAGGGCTGCCAGGGCTGATGTTAAAGCACAGGAGAGGCTCAGGAACATGCTGGCATGCCCAACACCCCTCTGCACCCCGCATTCACAGACGTCTCTTCAATGCCCTCCTCATACATCCTGGATAGTCTCCAAGAGCCTCTCATAGCCATGACCTTGAGAGATCTTGATGTCAACAGCCAGGGACTTATCCTCACTTAATAGGATGTAATTCACCTATTTAAGGTGTTCTATTCAGTGGTTTTTATTATAGTCACAAGGTTGTGTAACTATCACAAATACAAAACATTTTATCGTTATCTTTTATTACTGAAGTATGGTTGACTTACAGTGTGGTACTAGTTTCAGGTGTGAAGCACAGTGATTCAGTTATATACACGATTACACATGGTTGATGGTTATTTGGGTTGTTTCCACTTCGTGGTGGTTATGAATAATGCTACTGTGTTTGTATACAAGTTTCTGTGTGGACATATATGTACTCATTTCTCTTGGGCTATTGTCTAGGAGTGGAGTTGCTGGATCATATGGAAACTTTGTTTGAGCTTTAGAGGAACTGCCAGACTGTTTTCCACAGTGGCGCCAGATCTGGGCTGGGAAAGGAATGGATGGGATAGAAGCGGAGAGTAACAGGGTGGTGAGTGGGAAGACTGAGGCCCAGAGAAGGAAAGTCCCTTTCGCACAGCCACACCGAGGCAGAGCAAGAAAAGGGGGGCTAATCATCTTGACGGCCTCAACTCCACCCCAGCAGCAAACCCCTTCCTACCAGTCCCTCCCAAATGTTCCTGAAGTAACATCAGGACCAAGTGCATGTCTGAGGGCTGACTTAGCAGCTCTCTGCCATCTGGCCTTGCCTCTGCCTCATTGCATCATGTCTTTCTTGTGTTTTTTATTCGGCTGCATTGGGACCTACTTAGCACATGGGATCTTTAGTTGAGGCATGTACTATGGCATGGGATCTAGTTCCCTGAACAGGGATTGAAACTGGGCCCCCTGCATTGGGAGCATAGAATCTTAGCCACTGGACCACCAGGGAATTCCCAGGGATGCTTTTCACTGTGGTTACGAAGCTGGTGTCTCCGTGAGAAGACAAAATGCCTGAGAATAGAAAAAAGCAGACTTGAGAAAGCAACCAAGTCTGGATGGTATCATTTGAGGCCCCGGCTCCAGCTACAATGAAGTAACTGACCACTGGACATTTTAGTTTTTGAACCAATTTACATTCATTAAGAAAAAAAAAGAAAACTGCTTAACCCAGATTAAGTTTTCTTTCTGTCAGTTGCCACTGCAAGATTCCTCACACAGTAATCCCCCATGTCTCCCACATATAGCCATGCCCATCAGGCTCCTCAGACCACACAGAGGAACCACACTGGCTTTTGCCTCTAAGTACAGGTTTACCTGCTGTCCTCCAATCCAAGTCATCATTATTTTTCTGAGTTGTGTTTTGCCACTGACTGTCCATCTTTAGTCTTCCATGCAAGGTGCCTTTCATACCACCATTATCAGTAAGCAGACATTTCAGGTTGCCCCAAATGGTTTTGGGTACTAAGTCCAGGTTGATGGTAAACCTGGAATGCTCATCTAGAAAGCTGATCCAAATCAAACTCCAAGAAGCAGACATAATAAGCAGTGCTCCCTGAACTTGTGTGCTGGTTCTGAAAAGACCTTGCCAAGACAAACTTGGCTTTTCCCTTTGACTTGCTGGTGCCAAGGACATACACATTTACCACCATGATGGGTGAGAACAATCTCACACATTTTACCCACCCAACTTACCCCAGAGGTCTGTGCCCATGTCTGTTACTCTGGAGGGCAGGGTCAGAGCATCCATCAGATTCTCAAAGAGGTACTGTGACCCAAAGAATGATTAAGAACCACCAATTTCTCATGTGTCTCTCTTATGAGTTCCTGAGGACAAGAGTCCCATCTTTTCCATTTTAGACTCTCCAGCACTGGTCCACAATCCATACTCATAACTGTTGGCAGAAGGCTGTGAGTGACCCACAGAGGCAATGTTTTTATAGGCAAAGAC
This sequence comes from Neotragus pygmaeus, assembly GCA_006410875.1. NCBI lineage: Eukaryota > Metazoa > Chordata > Mammalia > Artiodactyla > Bovidae > Neotragus > Neotragus pygmaeus. The sequence goes on along the minus strand of SJYV01011424.1, from coordinate 823,329 downwards.
AAGAAAACAGAATGATTTAATTTGTAGAGTCGAGCGGTTTGTTCTTGATTACAACATTCAACGTGTAGATTACATTCACCTCTTGGTACCGAAAAGGCCCTCTGCCACCTTCCTGGGACAGTTAATCCAGACAGAATTATTCCTGGGCAACCCTTACCTCTGTGTCTGCCAGCAATCACCCTCTCTCCCTCCTTACAACCATATGTAAGCTCTCTCTCATCCAGAATAACTTGGACATGGGGTCTTTTGTTCAGTGGAGTAGCCATGTATAGTACAGTTCTACTGATTTGACAATGGATTTAATATATTATGAATGCCAGATTAAGACCTCGCATTCTTTAACCGCTGAAGTCTTTGCGGATCCCAAAGGCATTTGAGAATCTGGCAGTGTCTCAAGGTCACCAATTTTTACTTGATAGTATTAAAACAGAGAGAAGGTTTGCTAAGTCTGTCCTGGCCCTGGGTATTTACTCTGAAAAAGAGCTTGAGTAAGGTTTTGACACATTTGCTTTTCATATCATTTGCAGGCACAAAATGAACAACATAGAGAGTTTCATTTTGTCTATCCATTGGTTCTAAATTTTCAACAATGAAAATGTATTATTCGTGAAAGGGAAGCTTACTAACAAAAAATTAAAGGTGAAATGCCGGGTGGACGGATTCCAAGAAAACAGGAGTTTACTGAGGTTTAAATGTCAGAATGACTGCACGTAATAATTAGGTTTAATTAACAATGCTTTTTCCATAGACTGAATTTTTGCTGTTTTTTAATATTATCACTAGCTTGAGTGTCCCCCCTTTCTCTTACTTTTATTACTAGAGTCACCAGAAGGAACATTTAAAATATTTTAAAAATAGCTGTTTCTGGGCAAGTCACCCAGCACACACTCCTCATGTTTCCTCTGGGTTCAAACATGAAGGGGAATCTGCCTCAGACAAGAACAATCCTTGCTGCACCCCCGCCAGCTCAGGCACCCCCTTTTCACTCCAAGAGGCTCCAGCTCAAATGAAAGTTATAAGGTTAAGCCTGACTCTGAGTTCCAGACAACAGCTAGCCTCTGCTTGGTCTTCAAAAAATAGAGGTCTGTAATTCCTTTTTGAACATGCCTTCGAAATGGAGGTCTTTGGCCATGAGCTCCTCTTCGACGTCATCCAGCGCCCACTGGTGATCCGTCAGTTCCAGAGCCTCCCACTCTGTCTGCAAAGGAAGAGAAGCAGGGCGGCAGGGAGGGAAGGGCTGTTACAGGAGCAGTGCTGCTGTGCTCGGGCCTGGAGCAGGATCAAGCTCTGCACATGTGACCCTCACTCAGTCCTATGAGGCAGGTCCTGCGGTGCCCTCACCCACTCGTGCCCCTAAGTTACAGACAGGAGACCAGGCTAAGAAAGAAACAATCTGTTCAGGTCCCTGGAGCTGGCAACCAACTACATTTCTCAAGTATTCTATTAATGTTGACTACTCTTGCCTTTAATTAGTAGGTCTTTAAAAAAATGCTCTGCAAAACTTAATGTGCAATATAAATGTTAGCTCACAGGCATGGGTTTTAAAAAATAATAATTTACACAATCCATCCCTTCAATGTGTGCAATTCAATGGCTTTTAGTATATTCATAAAGATGTGCAACCATCACTACCATATAGTTCCAGAACACTTCTGTCATGGCAAACACACTCTGTATCAAACAACAGACACTCCCATTATCCCCTCCCCCAAGCCCTGGCAACTACTACTTCATTTTCTGAATCTTGTCATCTTTTCTGGATGCAGTATGTGGCCTTTTGTCACTAGTTTCTTTCACTTAAGATTAAAAAAAAATTTTTATTTTGTTGAAGTATACTTGATCTACAATGTTGTCTTGGTTTCTGCCATACTGCAAAGTGATTCAGTTATACATTTAGTTTTCTTTTATCCTTTTCCATTAAGAGTTATTACAGGGTATTGGTTATAGTTCCCTTCTCTCAGCATGTTTTTAAGGCTCCTCTCTGTTGTGGCATGATTCAGCACTTCATTCATTTTTATGGCTAATATTCCACTGCATACATTCCATTGTCTAGACATTGCATTATCTGTTCATCAGATGATGGACATTTGGATTGTTTCTAGTTTTCACTATTATCAGTAGTATTCTGAACATTCTTGTACTCAGTTCTTGTGTGAAAATATGTTTTCAGTTCTCTTGGGTGTTTAGCTGAGAGTAGAATTGCTGGGTCATATGATAAGTGTGTTTAATTTTTTGAGGAAAAGCTAAGAACTGCATTCCAAAGCAGCTGGAAATCACCAGCATGTATGAAGGTTCCAATGTCTCTACATCCCTGTCAACACTCGTTATTGTCCATCTTTTTTATTATAACCATATGAGTGAGTGTGAATTGGTATCTCACTGAAGTTTTGATTTGCAAAACCCCCGATGACTAATGATGTTGGGCATCTTTTCATGTGCTTAGCTTATTGCGTATCTGTGCGTCTTCTTTGGAGAAGTGAGTATTCATATCCTTTGCCAACTTTTTACTGGATCATGATTTTATTGTCGAGTTCTAAGAGTTCTTTATTCTGAATCCTGGACCCTTACTAGATATATGATTTTCAGACACTTTCTCCAATTCTATGGGTTGGCTTTTCACTTTGTTAATAGTGTCTTTTTAAGCACAGAAGTTTTCATTTTGACAAAGTTCCACTTATCTATTTTTCCTTTTGTTGTTTATACTTTTGATGTCATATCTAAGAAATCATTGCCTAATCTAAGGTCACAAACATTTACACCTATGTTTTCTTTTACGAGCTTTCTAGTTTTAGTTCTCATATTTAGGTCTTTGACCCATTTAAAAACTTTTATTCAAAACGTTTTTTATTGTGGTAAATATTAATATACACATGACACAAAATCTGCCATTTTTAACCATGTTAAGAATACAATTTGGTGGCAGTTTTTAGGTTCACAATGTTGTGTAACCATCACCACTAACTTTTTCTAAATTTTTCATCCCTTGAAACAGAAACTCTGTACACAATAAACAGCAAAACTATTCTTTCCCTCACTGAACTGTTTTGGCACCTTTCTCAAAAATCATTTGATCTACATGTATGAGTTTATTTCTTAACTCTTAATTCTTTAAAAACAAAACAAAACTTTTTTTATTTATTGGCTGCACTGCACAGCATATGGGATCTTAGTTCCCTGGTCAGGAATCGAACCTGTGCCTCCTCCACTGGAAGCACACAGAGTCTTAACCGCTGGACCATCAGGGAAGTCCCTGATGAATGAAACATCAGTTCTGTTTCACTGATCTGCATGTCTGTCCATATGGCAGTCCCACATAGTCTTGATTACTATAGCTCAGAAGTAGGTTTTCAGATCAGGAAGTCTTGAGCCTTCCAACTCTTTTCTTATTCAACATTGTTTCGCCTATTCTGAAGCCCTTTCACTTCCATATTATCTTCTAGATCAGACTGCCAATTTGGGCAAGAAAAGCTGGTGGCATTTTGAGTCTATAGATCAACAGGTCAAGGAGTACTGCCATCTTGATAACAGTAAGTCAAGATAATATGTACGTGGATACATGTGCATTTACTTAGGGCTTATTTAGTTTCTTTCAGCAATATTTTGCAGTTTTCATGGTACAAATCTTGCTGTTTTGTTAAATTTATTCTTATCCTTTTTTGATACTATTATAAATGGAATGATTTTCTTAATTTCTATTTTTCAGATTCTTTATTACCAGTGCGTAGAGCTATGACTGATTTCTGAAAACCTTGCTGAATGTATTACATGTAATGGCTTTTTTGTGGATTCCTTTTAGGATATTCTATATAAAAGACCACATTACTTGCAGACAAAGACAGTTTTACTTCTAAAACTTGTTTTATTTTTTTAATTTTAGCTGCACTGTGTCTTCACTGCGATCCATGTGCCTCTCTAGTTGTAGCATGTGGGCTTAGCTGCCCTGTGGGATCCTAGTTAGCTAACCAGGAATTGAACCCAAGTCCCCAGCATTGGAAGGCAGATTCTTAACCACTGGACCACCAGGGAAGTCCCTACTTCTTCCTTTCTAATCTAGATGCTTTTTATTTCTTTTTCTCGCCTAACTGCCCTGGCTAGAAGATCTAAAATAATGTTGAATAGAAGTGGTCATAGTGGACATCTTTTGTCTTGTTCCTACCCTTAGGGGCAAAGCTTCCAGTATAAGTATGCTAACTGTGGGTCTTTCATAGATATCTTTCATCAAGATAAGCAAATTCCTCCCTATTTCTAGTTTTTATCATGAAAAATTAGTGAGATTTTGCTGTGTAAAATTATATTGGATTTTACAAATTCAAGAATCACTGTATGAAAGGCTCAAATAATTTAGATTTTTTTGGGGGGCAAGCCACATGGCCTGTGGGATCTTAGTTCCTCTACCCAGGATTGAACCTGGGTCCTCAGCAGTTAAAAGAGTGTGGAGTTCTAACCACTAGACTGCCAAGGTATCCCAATTTAGATTTTACTGAATGAAATTTATATCAAGGTCCAAAAAAGTTCAAAATATTCCAAATGTCTACCTGGTATCTCTGATTGGACTGCTTTTATAACTTCATTTACACTGTGGATTAAATTGGGTGAGCATTAAAAACCACAAAAAGTACCAAGACTCTCTAACTTACTTATCAGATGATTCTGTCTCTGGAATAAGAGACATGTAAATGAAAATACATTTTTGCTAAACTTAAAATGATGGAACCATATATATACCACACTCACTAAGGGAATTCATCTTTAAAAGTAACTCTGGTGACACCTTTGAGCTTCAGGGAAGCTGGGAAGGGGAGTGAGTGTACCTTAAACGCTTTGTTGGTGTCTGCGGGCATGGCCATGGCTGCGCCAGTCATCTGCTCCTGCATCATCCGGGACTGGTCAGCAGCTGCAGAGGAAGACCCAGCCCAGTGAGTGCCCGGGCACAGCAGGCACCCAGGACCCTCGGGGAAGAAGGGTTCTCACACAGCACTTACAGATGCTTGGCAGCGGGTGAGAGGACCATGGGACAGTTCACTGACTGGCCTTGTCACACACTTTGTGAAAGTCACTTTACCTCTCACAAAAAATGGATGTGATAACAGCAGGAGAAAGAAGATTAACTAAAAGCTCTAAATTTTACTTCAAATTTAAATAACACGAGCAATAAGCTATTAGTTCCTGAGCAACACCAACATGCCAGGTAATTCACTAAGTGCTCCATGTATCTACCTTATCTACTCCTCACAGCAAACCCAGAAGTCAGTTACTGAGGTCCCTATTTTACAGGTAGGCAAACAGAGGACTGGTGTGGTTCAGTAACTTGCCCAGGGTCCCAGCTATTTAAGTAAGAGAGCCAGGACTGGTACTGGTCTCTAGTCAATGGGCGAACCGATCAAACCAGCCTTCTCTCAGCTTCAGGCTTACATTGCTGGTGCTGGATCCCTCATAGGAGGGTATCAGACTCTGCATAACTAAATACCATCCCCGGGATTAATGAGGAGAATTCAGATCTTCAGTCTGACCTTGGGATGTTTAAGACTCTTTCAGAGTACCTCAGAAACTTAGGAATGAGTTTAGGGAATGAAGCACTATATTTCACTCTGTTCAATACAGCACAGCCTACATAATCACTCTGGCCCTGGTATGAATGACTCAGCTATTGAAGTAATTGCCTCTTACCATTATCTTGGCCCAAAATCAGAGAGTAGATGCTCCGAAGCCCAAAGACGTTGAGGAAATACCAGGATGCAGAACTCACCCTAGGAAACAAAAGTGAAACAATGTAGGTAGTTATTTCAGAATAAACTAGTTCATACATTTCTCCCACCCAAAGCTGTTCAGAGTATGTAAAGGAATCTCCTGGGGTCAGCCAATAGTCACCCAGAGCACAGCCAAAGAAGAAATACACGTCGTGAAGGCCATGTTACAAATATTGATAGCTATAGCTCTCTGCAGGCGAACAGCAGAGCCTTGTGGACAGACTTGGGTCAAACCTCGATTCTTCCACTCACTTCAGAGATGTTGCCATGAGGGTAAAATGAGGTAATATGTGGAGGTTAATGGCTCCTCCTTTGGCATTCAGTAGCAGGACCTGAACTCACACCTGGTGGGCTTCATTTTAGCAGGGAATACAAGTTTTGTTTAATTATGCTGCTTACATAGTGGGTTTTCAAACCATTTATTATTTGCAATCATGACAACAACACACACTTGTTATTGATGTGTATAATACATGCAAATAATACTGAAGTATGTAAGATATAAACTGAAAGAGGCTGCCTGTCCTGAATCCCATTCTCTAAAGACACTGCAAGTGTTAGCAGGCTGCATATTGAAGACTGTAGTGACTGGAAAAGCCATTTCAAGTTTTGAACCATATCCTACAGTCCTCCTTAGGTTAGGTTTCCCGCCTTGTCCCAGTGAAGTTAATATGCTTGCATATAATAGGAAACTAAAACCAGTGTCAGAAATGATTTAGAGAGAAAGGACCCACACTTTATTCCAACACTTGGGTCACACTTATTTGTACATGATCTTTCAGATTGGTAAGCTAGTTCATATGTGGTTCCAGGCTCCTTGGTCCACATGAGCATGTCAGAAACATACTTGTTCAGGTGCTGAGAAAAGATAAAACAGCTTTTCTCCACACCATGAAGTTTGTGTTTAGCCCACAGGAGACTGGAAGGTCAAAGTTGAACAGTCGTGCTACTTGTAGTAAGTATAGCTTTTCTCCTCTGGGGGAAGTGTGCACGGCCAAGACTCTCCCAGCGCCGGGTCTATCGTGTCCCTCCCAAACAACCACAGGCTGCTCCAACTGGGGAGTCAGTCAAGATCAGCAGTGGTGACCCCCGTTGCCCATTCTCCTCCTTCTCCTGTCTGGCTGTTTTATTTTTTTCTAGCCTACTCGATTTTGTTTTGGCTCCGCTGGGTCTTTGTTGTGTGCAGGCTTCTCGAGTTATGGTGTGCTGGCCCAGCTGCCCTGCCGCACGTGGGAACCTAGTTCCCTGACAAGGGACTGAACCCGTGACCCCTGCATTGGAAGGTGGACTCTTAACCACTGGACCACTAAGGAAGTCTCTGTCTGGTTTCCATTAGATGCTAGTCTCTGGGAAGCCAGACAAAATAATCTTGGAGAGACCACATGAAGAAGCACTACTATGTTCCCGAGGCTGTAGCACTGTCCTAAGAGCTCTTCATACTTGGGGTTTTATTACTCTGATAAAAAACAGAACAGTAAATAAGACAGAAGTGCTGGATTTGGACAGACTTGTGGTCAAATCTCAATGGCTCCACTTCATAGGGTTGCTATGAGAATAAAGTAATATATGGAATGTATCTAGCACAGTGACTGGTACCAGTGAAAATAATTAATGTTTTTTTTGGAAGTAATGTATTTTGAAACAAATAATACCAACATCCACTTCCATAAGCTCCAGGGCATTTCTTGTTAAAAAGTCTGCTTTGGCCAGAGTTCTTGCCATTAACTTTTTTGGGAGGACACATCTACTTTTTTGAGCTCTTGAGACCCAAGAAGTCAGGGGAAAGAGCTTGATACATTCTCTCCTTTTGCAAGAAAACTCATGTAAAAGTTACCATAATCGGTGGCATTCTGAGTGGAGTTTCAATGAGAAAAACTCCAACAACCTGTTCCAGTGAAGCAGGCAAAGTGGAAATCCTGTTGTTTAAGAGATCCCTGTTTTAGATTTTGGTTGGTGTTTTTACTCAATAGAAGAAAGTCCTTACCAGGAAGCATCTAATGTAAGTAGTTCAATTCCTTGCTGTAGCATAGGCTTAAAACGGAGGGTCAGTGGAAACGGGACCTTGGCTGCAGAAAAGAAAGAAACAGCTCAGAACCATGCCCAGCTTCCTCTGTAAAACAGTTTAATAAGTGTAATGCACATATTTCCCTGAGGAGGTGGGAACTCTGTATCATACAGTGTTTAGAAACTTATTTCCACAAAGAGGCTTATGCCACTTTCTGAAGAATTAACACTCAAAAGTCACTCTATTCTAGTTCTTTGAACAACACCAGATTCTCTAGTGCTTAAGAAGTAGGGGCTAAAACTGAGCTGTGCCCCAAAATCTGGAAAAGAAACCAGCACTAGTCTGTTAAACCCAAAGTGGAATATATACGCACAAAGAACTACATCACTGAGACACCAAGTTCATTTAAATCAAAGCGGGTCACAAACAAATTGACAAACAACTGACCCCAACACCTCAGAAATGAAGTCAAGACAGAAACAGGCTTCCCGTCCTCCTACTCACTAGAACACAAAACTAGTTTTGGATACAAATTAGTAAGCCACTCCTTCGAGTCCCTTAGTAAAAGAGCATCCATGTCATGAATGTATGAATGCTTTGGGATAAGAGCCATGAAACTAGAGCATAATCAATTTTTTTGTTCAGGAACTGTTATCAGTTTCCATTCGAGAACATAGAACCCGGGACAGTAGCGTGTCAGCAGCACCTGGATTTCTGAGTAGGGTTATGGGAAAGGATCAAAGATGAAGTAAACCTGAAGTCTTCTGAGTCTGTAACTTACTTGTGACAAAGCCTGAAAATGTCATGTTGATCCATCCACCAATAAGAATCATAGGCAGGACATTGGTGACGTTGCCTTTCATCATGTCTGTGAGCATGGTGGGATCTAAAACAGAAAAACAAGCAACCAATAGCTGTTACCATAAGGCAAGGATTTATTCCTTGCTTTTTGTAACTCTTTAATTTATTTGATAAAATTAATATAAGTAATACAAGTTCATTATAAAAAATTCAAACAACATAGAAACACAGGATGTGGACAGTTCCTCTGCCTACTGTCTAAACACTTTTAACTGCTGTCTATTCTTCTATCTTTATATGTCAATATAAACATACATATATACCTATACATGTATATACACACAATGGTTTCTTCCTGTATATATATATACATGAGGAGATACTATGCTTACTATTCTGCTTTATAATTTAAAAAATCAACATATTGTGATATATTATGTTTCCATATTGGTGTATACGGCTCATTATTTTTAATGTCTGCATAGGCGTCCACTGTGGTCACACTCATCACTTCTGGCTAGATCTACAGATTGTTTATTGGCAAAAAAAAAAAAAAAAATGTTGCGAACAACTTCCTTGTACACAAATCTGCAAATTTGTGTGTTTCTGTGAGAGAAACTCTTAGAAGAATTTCTGGGCCAAGGGATTTGACCATTTAACACTGACTTTCAACAACAGTGAGAGGACTTCACTTTCCATGACCTTGACAGTAGCAGCTTTGGTCAAGCTTTTCAATCTTTCTAATTTAATGGGTTAAAAAAGACACCGCGTTTTATTTTGCATTCCACTGATTTTGTGATGTCAAGTATCTTTCCATATACTTATTGGTCTTTTGTTTCTTGTAGGTTTGCTAAAAGACTTATTATTGAAATCAATTCCAGTACCTTCTGTCTGGGATTATGATACTGGTTATCTAACTTAAAGAAATAGGTACTGAAATAAATGGATAAGGAAAACCAAATAATGTATTATTTTTGTTTTACTTTAAAGATGCTGTATTTTTCACATGACTAGGATCAGAGGAAGTAAGAACTCTGTTAGAGGAAAAACTGTAGGGGGGAGAGCAAGCAATTATGTCTGACAAAGAAATGAGTCACGCATTTAGGCAGAATCTGGGAGTCATCTGGCAGCTACAGGACTGCGCTGGGTGGGACCTGGGATGGGCATGCCTTCCAGCTGTGCCCCTCAGAGCCCTGGGTCCTGAGGGACAGCAAAGGGGGGACACCCGGGGACAATGGCCCTATTCCCCGACCCCTGAGCCAAGAGGTCTTGCTTTTAATTCCACTTCATACACTGCAGTTCCCAAGGTATAAAATTTATTTGAAAAAGAGAACCCCCCTTTTGTAGATCCCTGTATCTGATGATCCCTGAATTCCCTCAGATTACTGTCTTATACTATTTAAATTTCAACTAAAAGGACATCCTCCCTGTTCATCCTGCCACGATGTTAAAAACCTTCCTTAAAGATAAGAGAGGGGAATAAACATACCAGTCATAGGAGAAGGCGGCACCACCTTCCTTTTAGTTTTTTTGAAGAATCCATCCTCTGGGTTGTTGAAGTAATATTTTCGTGTCAGGAAAGACTAGTAGAAAAAAGAACTTTTTAAGTCTTAAAACTGTGACATAGAACATTGTCAAACTATTCCCCCGAGGTTTAGTCAGAAGGTCTTTGGAATTGCTATCACACTCAGAGCTGGCAGCCTACTTGGCAGCCGACCTGACACTTTAGCTGAGCCACATTTGAAAACAATTTCCCAAGAAGAGCAAGGTCACGATGACAGCAAACACTGCTAGGCCACAGCTTAATTACTGACTTGCCTGCCTTCAGCTTTACCCGAAGAGTCCCCTTATAAAACATTCAGCTATCTACTGTCCTCACAGTGAATTGTGGAGCTTGTAATAAAAGATAAATGAGTACCTGTTTGGGAATGTATTTTCCATTTTCCCTGAGGACTCTGCTTCGAATTAGGACTTGACTGAAGGGAAAAAAAAGAAAAAACCAAACAAAGACAATCAGATTTTTAAAAGTGAAACTCTAGAAGAAAATGAGAGAATAAAGTAGAAAACCTATTTAAACACAAGAGAAGGCCTATTTGGCAATAGCTCTGTGCAGAAGCTTTTCAAAATACAAGTGTCCTTAAAATCAACAGGACATACTTAACCCAACACTCAGCTTTCCACAAGTTTTCAGGAGTGACTCTTTCTGAACAAAGATTTCTGAGGAAGGCACATTTGGGACATTACGCTTTTTCTTACTTTATAATGAGCTAAGGAGGAACTTTTCTCTGAGTAAAAACAGTAGCATTTGGATGCTACTCAAAAGATCCGGGGGCAGAAGGGAGGAAGGGTGAGGATAAAAGAAGGAAGTTTAAAAACAAAGCAAAACCAGAGAAAAGATTACAGGGCTTGACAGGGTTGTTACCTGACAGACAACAAATACAAATTCCACTCAGGGTGCAGATGTTGGTAAGCTCTCAGCAGATACTTACTGAATTAATAAATGAAATTATCTGGTGATATTTGAACACAGTTGATCCTTACAGATAACAACGTGGGCGGTGTTAGAACAAACATCAAACAGAAGAGATCAAAATGCTAATTTTTTCTAGGTTTTCAAAAGTTGTTTTCATGAGGGGAGGAAAAAACCTCCTTAATGGAAATCCTTCTTGAAAACTGAAACAAAACAAAATTTGTAGACACAAGCCTGAAGAGTTGAGAGGTGATATGTTCCATTCCCTGGGAGCTAGACTAAAGCTATTCATAATGTGGCCTGTGTCGCAATGCTGGTCTGTGGTGAGGTGAGAATAGACACTGAGACTAAAGGCTTAGAAACTTTTATAGTAATCTGACATTGTCCAAACATCCAAATATGTGACCAAAAAATTTTTACCAAAGCACCAGTCTGTGACAGACTGAACATTCAAAAACCCAAACTGGTCCTTTACCATGGACAGTTTAAGTAGCACTGGGTCTAGAATAATGAGTAAAAATTTAAGCTCTGGAGTTGGACAGATGGGTTCAGATATTGGCTCTACCACTTGTTAACTATGTGATCCTGGGTGAGTCCCTTAAATTTCCTATGCCTCCATTCATACTGTACACAATAACAGGCTTATTCTCATTGAATAAATACTTCTCGAGCTTCCGGGTGCCATGTTAGGTGACATGAACAACAGCGATCAAAAAGCAAGAACCTTGGACTTCCCTGGAGGTCTGGTGGTTAAGAATCTGCTCTCCTACTGCAGGAGGCATGGGCTGGATCCCTCCTCAGGGATCCTGCCTGCTGTGGCCAAAAAAAAAAAAAAGGCAAGTATCTCAAGAAGGTTAAAATCTACTAGGGGAGAAAAACAATAATCAAATAACCACAGGAATAAATGTCAAATCCATCTGTTTTATATCAGGAAAGAGAGACGGATAATCTGAGTGTGTTAACAGGGGGATGTGACTGAGTCTAAGAAGTCAAGATCTTGGAGAAAGCTTTCCTGAGGGGGTATGATTAAGCTGAAATCTTTTTTTTTTAATTAATCATTTATTTATTGACAAACAACCCCTGGTGGTTTAGTCACTAAGTTGTGTTTGACTCTTGTGACCCCATGGACTGTAGCCTGCCAGGCTCCTCTGTCCATGGGATTCTCCAGGCAAGAATACTGGAGTGGGTTGCCATTTCCTTCTCCGTAAGCTGAAATCTTAAAGACAGGTAGAGACAACCTTGGCAAAGAGCTGGAGCATGGGCAGAAGCCCTGAGGCAGTAGGAAGCACTGCTCTCCCTGAGGACCAGGGAGAACGCCATATGGCTGGAAGAAAGAGGACTATAGACACACGGTGAGAGAAGGCTTGAGAGCTTGGCAAGAGCTAGACTATGTAAGTCTCAGAGCTATTTTTTTTAAATTGTGGTGAAAAACATTAACATAAAATTTACCATCTTAACCACATTTAAGCACACAGTTCAGTATCGTTGAGCATATTCACACTGTTGTGAAAGAGATCTCCGGAACTTTTTCATCCTGCAAACCTGAAACTCTATTCTCATTGCACAATAACGTCCCCATTCCCCATCTCCCAGCCCCTAGTAACTGCCATTCTACTTTGTGTTCCTGTGAATTTGACTATATTAGATACTTCATATAAGTGGAATCATACAGATATTACCTTTCTATATCTGGTCTCTTTTGTTTAGCCTCCTGTTCTTAAGGTTCATGTTGTAACCATGTGACATGATTCCTTTCTTTTTAGGGGTTCCACTGTATTGTAATCCTTATCTTAAAAGCAAAAGGAGGGAGGAAAGGAAACCCCTGTTGGTGGGACAGTAAATTGATACAACCTTTATGAAAAACAATATGGAGGTTCTTCAAAAAAATAAAAATAGAATCACACTATATATACATACATATATATATATATATGCAACCCCATGTTCATTGCAGTATTAGTCACAATAGCCAGATACAGAAATAAAGTGAGGACTTCCCCGGTGGTCCAACGGTTAAGAATCTGCCTGCCAATGCATGGGACATGGGTTCGATCCCTGGTCCAGGAAGATTCCACATGCCATGCGGAACTAAGCCTGTGCAGCGCAGCTGCTGAAACCCTTGAGCTCTAGAGCCCAAGTGCTGCAACTCCTGAAGCCCGAATGCTCTGGAGCCTGTGCCCTGCAACAAGAGCAGCCACAGCAAGGAGAAGCCCATGCATCACAACTGAACCGCAGCCCTCACTCTCTGCACACAGAGAAAGTCTGCGCCCAGCAAAGAACACCCAGCACAACCCCAAATAAATAATAATTTTAAAAAACCCTGAAAGGATAAAGACAACATGATATATGGGCACACACACACACTGGAATATTAATTCAGCCACGAAAAAGAAGGAAATCCATTCACTTGCAACGATATGGACAAACCATGAATACATTATACAAGATAAAATGAGGCAGACCCAAAAGAACAAATACTGTATGATTCCACTTAATGAAGTACCTAGAGATAAAGTAGAATGGTGGGTCTTAGGAGTTGGGAGAGAAGGAAAGGAATTATTATTTAATAGGCTCTGAGTTTCTGCTAGGGGTCAGGAAAATATTGTGGAAGTGTACAGTGGTGGCAGCTGCACAAAGTGAATGTACTTAATGGCACTGAATTGCACACTTACAAACAGTCGAAGTGGGGCTTCCCTGGTGTCTCAGTGGTAAAGAACCTGCCTGCCAATGCAGGAGACATGGTTCAGCCTGGTTAGGGCAGATCCCACACGCTGCAGAGCAACTAACCCTGTGTGCCACAACTACTGGCCCACTTAGAGCCAGCCTTCCGAAACAAGAGAGGCGACCGAAATGAGGCCTGCGGACTGCAAGCAGAGAGCAGCTGTTCGCTGCAACTAGAGAAAAGCCCGTGCAATAATGAAAACCCAGCACAGACAAAATAAATAAAATTGAATTTTAAAAAGAGAAAAAAAGTGGAAAAATTTATATGTATTTACCCACAGTTTTTTAAAGAGCAAAAAGCAAATATTAAAGGATTTTAGGCTCAATTCTTTACATATGTCACTTAAGGTGATTACTACTGTACTTAGTGTACTCTGAGCACTAAAATAACAGTATTTTCTATTTTCCCTTTGCATGTTTTATCACTTGGACAAAAACTCCCTGAGAGTAGGGTCTTGTCATATTTTGTACCTCCTAGCGTACAGCACAGTGCAGGGCACACGGTAAGTCATCAAAAAAACTTTGTTTACTACAGAGAATTCAGGACTTCCACAGGCTGAACAGAAATTCATATAGATCTCTATTTATACTGCTGAGCAATTTTGCAGAAGTGGGGTTGAGAATCATGTGAGGCATTTAAACCCTGAAATAAGGCCAACTTAAATTATCCTATATATTTTAAATACTCAGTTTCTCTTAAGGTCTGCAAATTCTACAAGAATTTTTGAAGTTTGCATTTTTTCCCATTAGTATCTAAGTCCCTGCTCGACTAAGCACAACGCAACAACTGGTGATAAAGGTAAAGCTTATCTTCTGCAGTTGTAATTTGCAAGTGAAAAACATTTTCCTAAAATAAAACTTTAGTTTTCAAAGTCAGTATTTTTCAAACTGGAGTTTCACATTCTTAAACATCTATTTGTTTTTCCTTTCCGAAAAGTCACTATATTCTACAAGCTTGAGTGTCACTTTTTACATACATTCTATTCCCAAATATGGTCTAATGTTTTTTCATTTATATATTTCTCAATTTTGGTTTAACACATTTTAGAAAAATTTTAGTAACCTTTGAGGCAGCAAAACCTTAATTTATGAAACCAAATGTTGCATTTGTGATCATTTAGGCTTATGGAAATTTATACTGTATCTAGAGGAATGTTTTACAGACATCATCTAAAATTTAGTCTCCACTTCTACTCTGAGGCATGTCCTGTTATCATCCCCATTTCGTAGATGAACAAGTGAAACACAGGGGTAACTCAGCCAAGGAAACTCAGCCAAGGAAACTCAGCTAGTGGGGGCCTGATGTAGCTGGGCAAACTGACTTTCTTGTCCAAGGTCACGAGAGTGAGATTGCCGGAGAGGGGAGGGCGCTGACCTGTCGGAGACTTGTTCCTGGGTGAGCTTCTTGTCGCTCTGCAGCAGGATGGACACGTAGTGGCGGATCATGCCCACGAAGAAGGTGATGATAACGATGGGCAGGACCACCCAGAGACGGATGTTGGAGTCAAGCAACAGCTCCGGCCCCGCCATCTTCACAGAGAGTGGGCTCCCGGCCGAGTGTAACCGGGTTTCTTTTCGTCGGGACACCGGGTCCTAGTTGAGGCCGCCTCTGGACCGTCTCACCGGCCTCAGCCAGGCGAGCCCCGGACCCTACGGCGGCGTCGTCTCTTGAGTCCTGCCTCAAGCTGGGCCGCCGGGCCGCCCACTTCCGGCGCGGACGTTTCACGTCACGGCGAGGGCGCGCTGCAGTGGCGTCAGTGTGGCGTCGTACCCGGCGGGAAACTCGAAGAGGAGGGCCGGTGACGCCTTCTCTGTCGGTGAGTGGGGCAGCGATCGTCTTTTCTCGAGACCTCGCGACCTTACGGCCTGGTTTCTCGGTCCCAACAGAGTCTGGCCTTTCCCTCTGAGCCTCCGTGCCCGCAACCTCAGCTTCTTCGTGGGATAATACCTACAGGTACCTTCCTGCGTCGTTAAAAAGACGAAGTGAGGAGAGACTAGACCCCCATCGCCGTCCCCGCCCCTCCCCGGAGCACCTAATCTAGGCAGCCCTCTGGGTTTCCCCGGGTTTGAGGCTGCTGGACGGGTAGCACGTACAAGGGCGTGTTCCCTGAAGTCCAAAGGCCATGACTTGCCTTAATTTTTCCTTCTGTAGGATGGTTGATAATGCTTATAAATAGTAAACGAGGCAGAGGGTAAAAAAAATGCTTAGCATGACGTTTGGTAAGTAGTAAATGGTAAATATTGTTGGAAGCCAATATTATGGGTGGTAGTTAAAGAGGCAGAGAGATCCTGGAGCCGGATTGCTAAATTGGAATCCCAGCTCTGCCACTGAATGTGAGAATAATGGTCTGTGTGTGTGCGCGCGCCCGTGCGCTCGGTGGGTCACTCATGCCCCACTCTGCAACTGCATGGACTGGGGCCCGCCGGGCTCCTCTGTTCATGGAATTTTCCAGGCAGAAATACTGGAGTGGGTTGCCATTTCCTACTGCAGGGGATTTTCCCGACCCAGGGATCGAACTCAGGTGTCTCGAGAGTAATGGTACCCACCTCAAAAAGTTTTGTGAGAAATAAACGAAGTATTAGATATAAAAGACTTAGTTTTTGTTAGACATTAGTATTTACCTTCCTGCCAGCCATTCTCATTTAGCGAATATTCTCAGATTTTTTTTTTTTTTTTTAAATGCTAGGTACCATGCTGGGCCCTAGGGATACCTGAGATAACACTGGATTCCTGCTCTCAAGGAGCCCCTCAGTCTAGTGTGTCCTACGGTTTCCTACATATACTCTGGAGCAGGAAAGCTGGAGGAGTAATCTCCTTTGGGGACAGGAGTCCAGTTTTCAAGGAAGAAGACGTTTGATTGAGACTTTAAGGAGAAGGAGTAATTTCCAGGCAGATAATAGCATTTCAGCTGGAGCAGGAATCATTTTTGGTTCACAGATGTAACCCCCACACCTAGCCCAGTCCCCAACATTGGAGTTTTGGATTAATGAGTTAAAGGAGTAGTAGACTGGGGCTACATGGTGAAGGATCTTCAATAGCAGAGAACTATGGGTTTTATTCTTCAGCAAGAGAAAAGTGATCTGGCTAAAGAAGCAACTAGGTAAACAAGTAGTGAAAGTAAGCAAGTATTGACCAGAAAGAGGAGTTGGAATTTTCTCAAGATCTGGCTTTAGATAGCATTTTGTAAAGTCTTTGGTTTTGGATAGAGCATTAATTGTTTTCTTTGAGCTAATATTTTTAACTTCTCAGAATTTATCTAGCTTCTGCAGAGTAACTTATGTTCTCTGATTTGTTCTGACTGAAGAAGACTTTGGTCAGAATGATTTCCAAAAGAAAACTGTCAGTGTCAGAGGATAGAGAGAGCCCAACAGAAGATGCCTCTGGTAAGTGTCTAATCATTTGTTGCTTTATTTTTTGTAGCAAATGTGTGAGGCACTAAAAGGGATATAAAGTTCCTCCTTTCAAGTGTTGGAGTCATCAAGGCTTAATAGATAGGACACACAGAGTCCAGTGTCAGGAGATTTGAATTTCTACCTCTAATTGCATGTATGACTTTGGGCATGCCCCATAGTCTGAGAGTTTCAGTCTCCACATAAGGGGAATCTACATACGTAAGACCTTATCTATCATATGTCCTTTAGGTGCTGGGACACGAAGATAACTACATAGTCTGTGCTTAGTCGTCAGTTGTGTCTGACTTTTTGCAACCCCATGGACTGCAACCCACCAGGCTCCTCTGTCCTTGGGGATTCTCCAGGCAAGAATACTGGAATGAGTTGTCGTGCTCTCCTTCAGGGGATCTTCCCAACTCAGGGATTGAACCCAGGTCTCCCGCATTGCAGGCGAATTCTTTATCAACTGAGCCACCAGGGAAGCCCCAAACATCCTTTTGTTGTTGTGTTAGTCACTTGGTCTTGTCCGACTCAGCAGGATCCTCATGGACTGGGCTCCTCTGTCCTTGGAGATTCTCCAGGCAAGAATACTGAAGTGGGTAGCCATTCCCTTCTCCAGGGGATCTTCCTGACCCAGGGATTGAACCTGGTCCCCTGTGTTGCAGGCAGATTCTTCATCATCTGAGCCACCAGGGAAGCCCCTAACCCTTTAAAAATGTTATGGTCATCTTTCCTCCCTTAAAAAAATTTATGATCTCAACAAATGCTGTGATGATGATATAGAAAGGAATAACATCGTATCAAAGCAAACACACCAGAGGCAAAGAAAGAGGACAGATTCTGTCTATGAGAATGCAACTAACAGAAGCCTCAGTATTCCTATGAGAAGACTATGGTTGATAGTCTTTTATTATACTCATCTACTCTATTAAGGCAATTCTAACGTTGCTTCATTAAGGGAAAAGAGTAGATAATCATACTGAACCTTTTTGTTTATGTTTGCTAATTTTTTTAAAATTACTTCTCATGGATTGAAAGCCTTGGGATGAAATCAGTCTGGACTTTATACTCAAAGATACGATGTAGGAGAATCTGTCACATTCTTCTACCGCTGCATCCTAATAATTGGTTCTCAAGCTTCAGTGCGAGTAAGGATTATTACCTGCAGAATATAAATTATTAAAAATTTAGATTCCCAGGCTCCAGCCTTGAAATTTTGATTCTGTATGTCTGGGATGTGACCTAAGAATATGCTTCCAATAAGCTTCTCAGTGATTCTAATGCAGTGGTTTGTAGAGTATGTGAGAGACCCTGGCTGCTTTAGAATTTGGATGGGAAACATTTCTGTGGTTATTCTTGTTAGAGGTGGCATATTTTGAATTCTTCAAAAGAAAACTCAATAGGTGAAAATAATTCTGTTTGTTAATTGTTTTGTTTGTCTGCAAGCCATTATTGCTGACCCTTGTTAGAGAAAATTTCGCTGCAGCATCAGTTCCAGTATAGTCTCTCTGGAACCCATCAACTATCCTAGGGTTATTGTTCTAGGGTTTACATTTTAAGCTTTTCTCTACTCTTTGTCACATTCTTGAGTTTTTTTTCAATTTTCAGAAGCCAGGAAGCAGCCACTTTTCAAAAAGACAAAGAAATCTCATGTTCACAATGAAGTTGAAGAAAATGACAATGTCTTTGTGAAGTTTCTTAAGGCATCAGGAATTACTCTTAAAACAGGAGAGAGTCAGAACCAACTAGGTAATATTTTAATGAAAATCTTTTCTCTGGGTATAGTGAAAGGGCTCAGAATTGAATAATGGATTTACTAGAGAGGCAGTGAAGATTAGAAATGGGAGCACCATCTGTCTGGAGACAAGGATGAAACTGAAATTACATTTTAGTTAATGCATGTTAAGTAAAGTATGTCTAATTATTAATTTTTAAAGAAAGAATGTTATATGAAGTATTACTTTGTTTTCTTGTAAAAAAATAAATAGCCAGAGAGTATTTATCTGGGTCAGAATTAATTTCATGGAAAATTAAGTAATTCAATTAAGGCCCTACTTTGGGAGCATAGATTATCCCATTCAGTTAAGGGTATGGCATCTTTTTAAAATACTTAGTAGCTATCCTTTACTAATGCTAATTCTGTTCTGCTGTGGGTTTATTAGGTTGGGAATACCTTTATCGGCTTCATCAGACAGGAACCTAGGTCTTAGGAAAGGGAGATTATAATCAGAAGTGTTCAAGACAATGGGGACCAACTAATCTTTTTTTCTCATAGCTGTGGATCAAATCGTTTTCCAAAAGAAACTCTTTCAGGCTCTGAGGAAACATCCTTCTTATCCCACAGTATGTATTTTCTCCCTAGTACTGTGGGGTTTTTTTTTTGCCAGCAGTACTCTTCAATTGGGAATTTAAAGTCACTGGCATAAAGTTGAATGTGCTAGAATAATTTTATTTAACCCACAGCAAATGTTAAACTAAAATTTTTACTCTTTTTTTTTTTTTTTGAATGTTACCAAGATAATAGAAGAGTTCATTAGTGGCCTGGAGTCTTACATTGAGGACCAGGACAGTTTCAGGAGCTGCCTTTTGTCTTGTGAACGTCTGCAGGATGAAGAAACCAGGTGTGGAGACGAGTCATTGAGTTGCTGAAAGTTTATATGAGTTGGATTGGGGGTGTGGGGAGGTTGGAGCCAATGCAGGTTTTTTTGGAATTTTGCTTCTGATTTATAGCTCTCTTTTTCTCAGGGTTTTAGGCTAACCTTTAAATTATTAAGTTCAGGATACTAAGAATCCAAAATGTTTTTTAGAATGTATCTCACCTCTGTTGGTAACAATTTCAACTCTTTACCTCTCTGTGACTTAAGAGCTGTCTTCTCATGTGCTGTATTTCTTCTCTAAAGGATAGTTTCTCCTAAAAAATTACATATTTAACCAATTTTATGGGCAAAGGATAATAAAAACAGTAACACAAAACAGAAAACAAATTTCTTTCTCTCTTTATTTAACAGCACAGGCACATCTTACTGTAAGAGCCTCATTAAATTGCTTCTGGGGATTGATATATTACAGGTAAGGCTGTGCCACTTTGTGTGAACATCTCATGGATGTGATTTGTGGTGTATCAGTTCAGTTCAGTCGCTCAGCCGTGTCCGACTCTTTGCGAGCTCATGAATCGTAGCACGCCAGGTCGCCCTGTCCATCACTAACTCCCAGAGTTCACTCAGACTCACGTCCATCGAGTCAGTGATGCCATCCAGCCNTTCAATTCTTCGGCGCTCAGCCTTCTTCACAGTCCAGCTCTCACATCCATACATGACCATTGGAAAAATCATAGCCTTGACTAGACGGAGCTTTG
This sequence comes from Neotragus pygmaeus, assembly GCA_006410875.1. Lineage (NCBI taxonomy): Eukaryota > Metazoa > Chordata > Mammalia > Artiodactyla > Bovidae > Neotragus > Neotragus pygmaeus. Next base: position 802,837 of record SJYV01011424.1, on the reverse strand, counting down.
TTGGCAAAGTAATGTCTCTACTTTTCAATGTGCTATCTAGCTTGGTCATAACTTTTCTCCCAAGGAGTAAGTATCTTTTAATTTCATGGCTGCAGTCACCATCTGCAGTGACTTTGGAGCCCCCAAAATTGAAATCTGACACTGTTTCCACTTCTCAAAACAATGTCTGCTAACAACTGCCAATTGCAACCTTTGGTCTCAAGGTCTCCTTATCACTATAAAACCTTTTCCCACTTTAGAAATGGTAGTGGCAAATGGGACTACTACATTTCCTTGATGAATCAGAGCATAAAGAATCTGTCTGCAATGCAGAAGAGCCGGGTTTGATCTCTGGATCAAGAGGATACCCTGTAAAAAGGAATAGCTACCCACTCTAGTATTCTTGCCTGGAGAATCTCATGGACAGAGGAGCCTGGCAGGCTACAGTCCATGGGGTCCCAAAGAGTCAGACATGACTGAGTGACTAATACACTAGAATTAGTAGCGGTGAATGATCTCATGCTATAGTCTCCCAGAAAAAGGCACTAAATTCTTCAGTCATAGTAGTATTAGCTATTAAAATTAGTCTAAATTCTATTTTGACCAAAATAGGGGAGAAATATATAGTGGCCAATAGCTCTTATTATATAAAATTAGTACCCCTGGAAAAGTTAAAACCCAAATATACAATAATTCAAAAGGCTACTTGATTACTGAATTACGTAAAGAGGAAACACTCCAAAACTTATTTTCCTGAACACCATCTAAAATAGGAGAACTCTTTTGAGAAATACTGCAAAAACATATTGTGATCATTATCCTCATTGTAATACGTGTACTAATTTTCGAATCTTTATCCAGTGCTACAACAAAACAATCAAAAAGAGAAGTAACGCTTTCATAATGCAAAATATTGATGCTAAGCTTGGAACTAGAAACTATTCCCAACTCTGTGTACATTTCCCAAATTAGTTAGGCCTATTCCCCCATTTCAGCAGAAAGTAGCCACAATGGTCATCATCTCATTCCCTCAAAGAGTCTGGGAAATTGAAACAGAAAAAGAAATTAAAACTGAGCTCCTCTGTTGAGTTTGTGATTAACCTCTCACTCCAAAACTGTATTCCCTCTCTTGTTCTACACGTTTACCCTCAAGACTGAAGAGTGTTCAAGAAAAGGGGAGAATTGTAACTGAGCAAGACCCTTTGGGGCCTTCCCAGAATGGACCACTCCCATATTCTCTGCCTGCCTTTTGTCCGTAGAAAAACTTTAGTCAAAGAGTAAATTTAATAAGATAAATGAGAAAAAGAAGAAATAAAGGAAAAGAGTTTGTTCAGTAACATAAGATAAAGAGAAAATCCTAAATGTCTCCAGAAAGAGAAATTAAAGAACAAAATTTAAAATAGCATACTTTTCTTATCAGTTCAGTTCAGTTCAGTTCAGTCATTCAGTCGTGTCTGACTCTTTGCGACGTCAGGCCTCCCTGTCCATCACCAACTCCCAGAGTTCACTTTTCTTATATGCAAGCCTAAATCCTAAATAAAATAAAATAATAATGAAGTCTATGGCCAGCTAAGTTAATTACATAAGAGAGTAAGTAAAGACATTTGCAAATATTTATGGACTCAGACTATATGCTTCCTGAGTACACTTAATTTTCTCAATGGCATACTCTAAAAAAATTTAAAATAGATCAAAAATCTCAGATATGCAGATGACACCACCCTTATGGCAGAAAGTGAAGAGAAACTAAAAAGCCTCTTGATGAAAGTGAACAAGGAGAGTAAAAAAGTTGGCTTAAAGCTCAACATTCAGAAAACGAAGATCATGGCATCTGGTCCCATCACTTCATGGGAAATAGATGGGGAAACATTGGAAACAGTATCAGACTTTATTTGGGGGGGCTCCAAAATCACTGCAGATGGTGTGCAGCCATGAAATTAAAAGATGCTTACTCCTTGGAAGAAAATTTGTGACCAACCTAGACAGCATATTGAAAAGCAGAGACATTACTTTGCCAACAAAGGGCCGTCTAATCAAAGCTGTGGTTTTTCCAGTGGTCATGTATGGATGTGAGAGTTGGACTGTGACGAAAGCTGAGCATTGAAGAATTGAAGCTTTTGAACTGTGGTGTTGGAGAAGACTCTTGAGAGTCCCTTGGACCGCAAGGGCATCCAACCAGTCCATTCTAAAGGAGATCAGCCCTGGGTTTTCCTTGAAAGGACTGATGCTGAAGCTGAAACTCCAGTACTTTGGTCACCTCATGCAAAGAGTTGACTCATTGGGAAAGACTCTGATGCTGGGAGGGATTGGGGGCAGGAGGAGAAGGGGATGACAGAGGAGGAGATGGCTGGATGGCATCACTGACTCGATGAACATGAGTTTGGGTGAACTCCGGGAGTTGGTGATGGACAGGGAGGCCTGGCGTGCTGCGATTCATGGAGTCGCAAAGAGTCAGATATGACTGAGGGACTGAACTGAAATGAACTGAAAACAACAAATGACCTGATTTAAAAGTGGGCAGAAGTCATAAATAGACATTTTCCCAAAGATATACAAATGACCAACCAACACATTAAAAGATGCTTAATTCACTAATCATCAAAGGAATGCAAATCAAGACCACAATGAGATATCATCTCACACCTCTCAAAACTGCTATCATCAAAAGGTCTACAAATGACAAGTATTAGTGATGATGTGCAAAAAAGGGCACCCTGGTACCCTTTTGATGGGAATGTAAATTAATACAGTCACTATGGAAAACAGTATGGATTTTCCTCAAAAACCAAAATTACAGCCAACATATGACCCCACAATTCCACTCCTGGGTATATATCTGAAAAAAAAAATACTAGTTTGAAAAGATGTCTGCACCTCAATGTTATTAACAGCATGATTTACAACAGCTAAAATATGGAAGCAACCTAAGTGTTCATCAGCAAATAAATGGATTTAAAAAGATGTAGTGTAACCGAGGAAACCAGAATTGGAAGAGACATATGTACTCCCAATGTTCATTGCAGCACTGTTTACAATAGCCAGGACATGGAAGCAACCAGATGTCCATCAGCAGACAAATAGATAAGAAAGCTGTGGTACATACATACAATGGAATATTACTCAGCCATTAAAAAGAATGCATTTGAATCAATTCTAGTGAGGCAGATGAAACTGGAGCCTATTATACAGAGTGAAGTAAGTCAGAAAGAAAAACACCAATACAGTATATTAATGCATATATATGGAATTTAGAAAGATGGTAACAATGACCCTATATGTGAGACTACAAAAGAGACACAGATGTAAAGAATAGACTTTGGACTCTGTGGGAGAAGGTGAGGATGGGATGATTTGAGAGAATAGCATTGAAACATGTATATTATCATATGTGAAATAGATCGCCAGTCCAGGTTTGATGCATGAGACAGGGTGCTCAGGGCTGGTGCACTAGGATGACCCTGAGGGATGAGGTGGGGAGGGAAGAGGGAGGGGGGTTCAGGATGGGGAACACATGTACATCCATGGCTGATTTATGTCAATGTATGGCAAAACCCATTACAATATTGTATAGTAATTAGCCTCCAAATAAAATCAATTAATTAATTTTTTAAAAAGATGTAGTGTGTATATACACACACACACACACATATGTGTGCATGTGTGTGTAATGAAATACTACTCAGACATAAAAAAATATAAAGTTTTGCTATTTGTAACAATATGGATGGACTTGAAGGATATTATACTAAGTAAAAGAAGACAGAGAAAGGTAGATATTGGAGGTTAAGAATTTGTGGAATCCAAAAATAAAACAAATGAATATAACAAAACAGGTTTGCAGGCATAGAGAACAGACTGGTGGTTACCAGAGGGGAGAGAGAAGTGGGGAGAAAGAGGATGGGGCATGGATTGAGAAGTACAAATGTATAAAAACAGACAGGCTACAGGGATGTATTGTACAGCACAGGAAAATAGAATCATTATGTTTTGGTGACTTTCAGTGGAATATAATCTACAAAAGTGTTGCGTTACTATGATGTACACCTGAAACTAGTATGGTGTTGTAAATTAACTACACTTCTATTTAAAATATAGAGCAAAATAAATGTTTCCAGAAAGAGGGGGAAGCTATGAAATTTTAAGATATACTAGTGACCAAGGAAACAATAGGAGTAAACTCCCAAGCTGTTGAGAATAAAATTTTTCCTAGTATTATCTCCTAATATATATATTTCCTATATATCTCCTAGTATTACTAGGAGATAATTAATAAAGCAGGAAATGATTTTAAAAACTAATAAATAAAACTCCAGCTTATTTCAACAAAATGAAGAGATTGAAAGAAACAAATGCTAATATTTCATCTTACTCAGAGTTGGGAATATCAACACTAATTAATTCTCATTAATTAATAGAAAAATGGATATTTTATAACTGATAGAAAATAATAACTGTAGAAAAATATAGATTTTATATTTATTAAATGTTTTTGTGAAACCATTAATAGAATAGATTATTTTTTAGATTTAGCCCAGTTTGTTAAGGCATTATAACATATTGATGAAAGAAAGAAGTTAGCAGTAAGAAAACTGACTTCTAGGTAACCAGTTTGTGAATATTAGGCTACATAGCTCAACCAGATAGAAATTAGAAGAAACCACTGCAGTGAGAAGGACAAGAGACACCATCAAGAGATTGTTTAACTGGCCAAGTTAACTGGAATGAAAAGAAATATAACCATCTTTCTGCAATTTCCACTTGTATTTCAAGCAATGTTTGATTTAAGAATGTAAATGCTATGTCATTAGGTGACTAAAATTTTATGATAACTATGTCTTTTAAGTAGATTGCATATATTTTTCTCATCATGCTTTTTCTGGTTCAAACCACACACTACAATGTGCTTACTGCACAAAGCTCATATTAAAAACGAAACTTAGAAATTATGTTGGAGGCTTGGTGACACCCAGTATCTTGACAATTTAATATAAATTTGAGGACTTAGAACTAAATGATGTACCATTTTCCAAGGAGAGTTGAAAGCAATTACTTAAAATGTCTACTAGTAATTTGAGAGTATGACAGGTGAGAATATTCAGTCAAATCTGCATACTTAAAAATTGAAAATTGTACATTGAGTTTCAGGTACGATAGTTGCTTTCTACTCAAGGAGATAGATGTTGGAGACTCCAAAAGTTCTTTGCTTAAATGTCTGGAAACAAATTTTCACACATGTATACACAGCAAAGGGGCATCTCAGGTGGCTCAGTGGTAAAGAATTTGCCTGTAATGCAGAAGACGTAGATTTGGTCCTTGAGTTGGAAAGATCCCCTGGAGAAGGAAATGGAAATCCATCCAGTATTCTTACATGGGGAATCCCATGAACAGAGAAGCCTGATGGGCTACAGTCACAAAGTTGGACACAACTGAAGTGATTAGCATACACACACACCCACACACACACACACCTCTGATGAACACAGATGCAAAATTCCTCAACAAAATATTAGCAAACCAATTGAACAATACATTAAAAAGATTATATGCCATGACCAGGTAGGATTTACCTCTGCAATGCAAGGATAACTTAACATCTGCAAATCAAACAGTGTGATGCATCACATTAATAGAGTAAAAATAATAGGACTATTTTAGTAGATGCAAAATTTTTTGAAAAAATTATCATTAATTAATCATAAAAATTCTCTAAAAATGGGTATAAAGGAAATGCCTTAACATTATATAGACTATATATGACAAGCCACAGCTAGTGTCATACTCAACAACGAAAACATGAGTTCCTCTAAAATCAGGAACAAGCCACTGCCATCACTTGTATTCAGCATAGTAGTGGAAGTCATAGTACTAGCCAGAGTAATTAGACAAGAAAAAGAACTAAAACGCATTCCAACTGAAAAGGAAGAAGTAAAATTCTCTCTGCAGATGATATAATATTACATATAGAAAAATCACAAACCCTTCACACACACAAAAAAAAAAACCTGCTATAAATAACAAATTTAGTAAAAATGTAAGGTATAAAACCAATATAAAATTACTTGTTTTTATATACATTAATAATGAGCCATAAGAAATTAAGAAAATAATCTTATTTACAATTGAATCAAAAAGAATAAAATATTAATATTTAGGGATACATTTAATGAAGGAGGTGAAAGTTTTGTACACAAAAACCATAATACACTGATGAAATAACTGCATTCATGTATATCTTAGAGAAAGCAGTGAAACCTCCTTTCTAGAGGTCAGTTATCAAGGATTCAGGAACTAATGTTGAATGTTTCAGTTCAGTTCAGTTCAGTTGCTCAGTTGTGTCCGACTCTTTGCGATCCCATGAATCACAGTAAGCCAGGCCTCCCTGTCCATCACCAACTCCCAGAGTTCACTCAGACTCACATGCATTGAGTCGGTGATGCCATCCAGCCATCTCATCCTCTGTCGTCCCCTTTTCCTCCTGTCCCCAATCCCTCCCAGCGTCAGAGTCTTTTCCAATGAGTCAACTCTTTGCATGAGGTGGCCAAAGTATTGGAGTTTCAGTTCTGTTTAACATCAAAAAGGATGCTGTAAATGTCTTCAAGTTTCCTGGAAGTAAAACAGATGAGGAATGCTGCTATTTCTTTCTTTCTTTCTTTTTTTTTTTTTTTTGAAGTTTTTAAAGCTTTTCTTTTATATACAAAGAGCTAGTACTGTTTCCTGCATAAGGCTGATGTGCTACATAATGTTGATGTGTTCCTTCCATTTAAGGAAGTTCGGTTAGTCCAAGTTAATGAAGCCGATGTCCATCACGTATGGTTGGAAACACTGGCGGCACATATTGCGGCCATATTTCCGGATCAGACCTTGCTGGTTTGAGCAGACCTAGCAAGAGTGAGAACTCTGGCCGAAATTTCTCAGATGGCTCCTGTGGAGCTGTCGGTGACCCATGTTGCTTTCTCAGCTGCAACGGGGTTAAAAGGTGTTATTTCTTATCAATGCATATAACCTATACAACTGGTAGGACACATCTGAACTAAGTTTAAATGTTCCATCATATGTCCGGTACTCATATTTAACCAAATCATCCAAGCCAGATTTTGTGCCAAATACCAATATTCTACATCATGTTCTCCACTATCAAACAGAAAAACTTTCCACCATTTTCAAGAACATATTCATCAGGAATCGCGATTTGACAGAGCTAAGGAAAGCTTGATATTTCTTTTGTCTCCAACTTCTAATATTGCATGATACATTTAATAAAAATGGCATTAGAGAACAAGCAGCTGTATCTAAAGTAGCTAAAGAACTGAGAAATAATTCTCTCAAAGAGTGTTGTAAATTACTAAACACCTCTTTTATATTTGCTGCTGCTGCTGATGCAAAGTCACTTCAGTCGTGTCTGACTCTGTGTAACCCTATATACGGCAACAGGATCCCCCATCCCTGGGATTCTCCAGGCAAGAACACTGGAGTGGGTTGCTATTTCCTTCTGCAGTGCATGAAAGTAAAAAGTGAAAGGGAAGTCGCTCAGTCATGTCCGACTCTTCGCGACCCAATGGACTGCAGCTCACCAGGCTCCTCCGGCCATAGGATTTTCCAGGCAAGAGTACTGGAGTGGGGTGCCATCCTATTAGCTATAACTTGGTGAACTTTTAGTTTTAAGGGGGGTTGGGATAACTGAGCTCATGGAGGGATTTTTCAATTTTAGTTTTTGACACAGCTTTTCTCAGGACTGTATCGTAACCATCACATTGATTATGAAGAACTAGACTATATTGTTTGATATAATCAGAGTATTTTATCATATGTATTCAGAGAAAATTATATATTAAATTTTAAAATGTGATACAATGTTCAAAAAAAAAACCCAACCCTGCTGGGCTTTTGAGTGGGATTATGCTAAGAGTCAGACACGACTGAGCGACTTCATTTTCACTTTTAACTTTCATGCATTGGAGAAGTAAATGACAACCCACTCCAGTGTCCTTGCCTGGAGAATCCCAGGGATGGGGGAGCCTGGTGGGCTGCCATCTATGGGGTTACACAGAGTCGGACACGACTGAAGCAACTTAGCAGCAGCACCAGCATGTTGAATCTACAGATCAATCTGGGGAGAAGTATCACTTTTTAAAAATGTACTTATTTTTGATTAAAGCAAATTGCTTTGCAGTATTATATTGGTTTCTGCCAAACATCATCATGAATCATNGCAACTTAGCAGCAGCACCAGCATGTTGAATCTACAGATCAATCTGGGGAGAAGTATCACTTTTTAAAAATGTACTTATTTTTGATTAAAGCAAATTGCTTTGCAGTATTATATTGGTTTCTGCCAAACATCATCATGAATCATATGTCCCCTCCCTCTTGAGCCTACATCCCACCTCCATCCTCATCCCACTCCTCTAGTTTGTTACAGAGCAATAGTTTGAGTTCCCTGAGTAATACAGCAGAATTCAATTAACTATCTGTTTTACATATGATGACACTGTTTCCATATTACTCTTTTCATACATCCCACATTCTCCTTGCTCTCCTCCCCTCCCCACCCATCACTGTGTCTACAAGTCTGTCCTCTATATCTGTTCATCGCTACTGTAAAAATAATTTCCTCAGTACTATCTTTCTAGATTCCATATGTATGTGTTCAGTTCGGTTAAGTCACTCAGTCGTATCCGACTCTTTGTGACCCCATGAATCAGCACGACAGGACTCCCTGTCCATCACCAACTCCCGGAGTTCACTCAGATTCACGTCCGTCGAGTCAGNTGGCTGCAGTCACCATCTGCAGTGACCTTGGAGCCCCCCAAAATAAAGTCTGACACTGTTTCCCCATCCATTTCCCATGAAGTGATGGGACCAGATGCCATGATCTTTGTTTTCTGAATGTTGAGCTTTAAGCCAACTTTTTCACTCTCCACTTTGACTTTCATCAAGATGCTTTTTAGTTCGGAGCACAGGGTAGAGCAGGGTTAATAGGAGCATTTGAGTTTATAGCAGTTTCCCATAGCCCTGTTGCTGAGATGAATCTGGAGAGCAATATCAATGGTTTGGACTGAGCTGATCAGCCTATTATGTCCTGAAGTCTCGTTTGTCCGGTCAGGGTCTGCTTCCTGTTTTGTAAAACTTCACGTTATGTGCTGTGTATACCACGTATGTCTCTGCTATATTCACATCTGCATCGTTTCCCATTTCTCTTTGTATTTGCTTATTAACTAGATTTTGCCATTTTCCTCCTCTCTGTCTCTCTATTTAGTAGACAATCTCTCCCACTGTTAATCTTAGCATTCTCTTTTCTTTTTCATTGGAAATCTTGAATATCATTTAGTTTACTTAAATCTATAAGAGCTCTCTTGTTCCCCTGAAGAGAAATCTTCTTTCTTGCAAACTGTTTGATAATCTGTTAAAATTTGCATGTCATGGGTTACCAGTTGTCATTATAATTAATCATATTATTGATTATCTGATCATTTTAGTATTGCCTTGATAGTCATTTTGCAATTTTTCAGAGGGTGGATTATTGACAGATTTTTGTATTCCAACAGGTTCTGTTCAAAATATATGCAGCATTCATGTGAACATTCTTAAAAATGAACATTTCAATTATAGCAGGTTTTTGCCTCCAAAAATCTTGATGGAGAGAATTACCACTAATTGTACGTTTCTTTTGTACATTTCGAGACCATCTCCTAACTTCTATGTCTTCTCTTTTAGCCTGCCATTATCAAAGTTTTATTTGAAAAATTGCCAGAATTTCTTTTTGAAAAGTAAGTGACGTTATATATCCTGGTGTACTTATGTTTCTCTGAAAAGATTGCTCTGAAACATCATTGGTACCTCTGAAGATCATATTTATCATGACTCCAGATTTTTAATTAACTACTCAAGTTTAACTGTGGTGACTTTTTTGAAATTTTAGTAGCATGTCTTATGTATTCCTAGAAGAATACACGATAAACTGGTGGTAGTGATTGTTTCCAAGGAGGGGAGCCAGTTGGCTGGAGTCAGATATTGTCTGAATACTATTCTTTACCTTTTCAGTTTTATACTGTATGTGTGCTGCCATTTTTTAGAAATGTACTTTAATGGTTAAGATTCCAGGCTTTCACTATCAGGGGCCCAGGTTTGATCCCTGTATGGGGAGTGCAAGCCATGTGACATGGCCAAAAAAGAAAAACAAACACAGTTTTTTTGTTTGTTTCATTAAAAAAAATAAGTTAGGAAAAAAGAGCAGCCTAATAGAAAAGTAGATAAAGATCACGAATATATAATTTACAGAGAAGAACTATAAGAGCATTAAATATTTTTTAATGCGCAAGTTCATTAATAATCAAAGACAACAATTTCAAATAATATGTTTTTTTTTAACTCTCAAAGGATCTCCCTTGTTGAGTGTAATGAACAAGCCAGTTCATACATCAGTGGTAAACATATAAAGCAGTGTAATCACTCTGAAGATCAGGAGGTTGTGTGTATCAAAACCTTAGATTTTGCTTTATGTTCAGCTGTACCTCCTAATTCATCCAAATGTAATAGCTCTGAATGAAAACAGTAATGAATATCATTGCTGTTTAAAATAAAAATTGTAAACAGATTTTTAAGTATAAGGGGTTGGTTAAGTAAATTAGTATAGGAATATCATATGGATATTAAAAATTGTCAAAAGGATTATATAATACCATTTAATTAAAAAAATTCAGGTTGCAAGTCATATTTATAGTTCACTCAATATTTTGTTAACAAAAAATCATACATATGCATTTACATAGACATATGTATGTCAGTGATGGACATCTCTGGATGAGAGGATTCGGGTCATTTTTATTTTTTCCTTTTTAAAATGTGCTTTTTCAGTGTCTTATATGTAATAATAGTAAACTTGAAGGTTTATCTTTAAAAATTCATGCTTGGCCTGAACGGACGGCACTAGATGATTTGTGTCCTGGCTAGTCTTTCTCAGTAGTTAAATTTGACTATTATAAACAAAGATTGAAAGTGTTGTCAAGAAGAGGAGCTGGAGGTAATCCAAAACTTAGACATAGGAGGCTGGGAAGAAGGCAAACACTGTCATCTTAGGGGAAATAGTACTGAATCAACTTTTTTTCATCCATATATGGATGGTTTTTAATACTTTCACAGACATAATCTTATCTGACCTAGGATTCTATACCAGTAAAAAAATATTCTGCTGTTTTAGTACTTATCAATCTAGGTAATTAGCTTTTACCTTTTAAAAATAATTTCTCTTACCCAATTTATTAATAATCTTTATTTTAAAAATTGTTTATGTATTTTAAGAGATACTCTCCAGAACTTTCTTCCCCTCTGAACCCTCCCCAGATGTAGTCACTTAACAGTTCAGTGCATCTTCTTCCAGACATCCTTCTCAACATATATGCATATATCTTTTTTTTTTTTTGTATTATCTGTGTGTCTAGCACAGCGTGCAACCCGTGGTTAAGTTTAGTAAATGTTAATTGAATGGCTGAGATGTTATATGCAATATTAATGTTTGCTGCTGTGTAGGTCAGACAGGCCATGTTCCTGATTTTTCATCCACCCTAACATTTCAGAGTGAACAGTGATGGAATCAGCATGCCTCGACTCATCATCAATCAGCTGAAGTGGCTGGACCGAGTTGTGGATAGTAAGGTAGGCTTGGGTACTTTTTTGGTCCCTTATCTTTAGAGAGAGTGTTTTCTACACATAACACCAAACCTTTGGAATTTACAGGGTTTTTTGCCTTTCTGGACAGGAAATTCATATTTTTCTATCCATTAGCTTATTTAGCTTTCATAGTTTGAAAATTATGGTTATTTCATCCTTTAAATGTCTTCAAAAACATAAATACATCTCACTGTGATGGAAATGAAAAGTCTTGTCCAACTCTTTGCAACCCCATAGATAGTCCATGGAATTCTCCAGGCCAGAATACTGGAGTGGGTAGCCTTTCCTTTCTCCAAGGGATCTTCCCAACCCAGGGATCGAACCCAGGTCTCCTGCTTTGCAGGTGGATTCTTTACCAACTGAGCCACTAGGAAACCCATAACTATGATGACTGGATGTGATTTATTAAATGAATTATTTGGAAGGAAGTCACGAATTTCTCAAAATACAGAGATTATTATGTTTTATTTCTCAAAAAAAGTGAGATCTGAAAGCATCCTACTTCACTGCAGATGTATTGATTTAATTACATATTGAGGAAAATTTCTTTGGGAGTTTTGTTATTAAGTACCTTGGTAAAGATGAATCTGTTTTGAGCCTTGTGCTTATTCTTCAGAGTTCTTAAAATCATTCTACTAAGTTTTGCCACATTCAAAGGCTAAATATTTATTTGGAAGAACATGAGTTTTGTAGTCTCATCTGGGCTGGAATTTTGGGTCTGGCACTTATTAATTGTGTATCCTTGAGCAACAGATCCCTACCTTTTAAAAAAGGAAATAGAGATGTAAATATTAAGTGAAATAATGATATTAGATAATATGCCATCCAGCCTACTTTTTTTTTTTTAAATATAGATACCATCTCATTTGTGAAAAATCTCTAGGTGATTTACTTTTGATTTTAGATTTTGAGCTTGGATGTATATGTAGTTGTCATATTGTACACAAAAGAATTCCAGCTCTATACTTTGGGAGTAGGAAGTCTTTCTCTATTCTGAATACTGTGTTACAATTCTTATAATAGTGTCCTCCACTGCAGGATCTTACCACCAAGATCATGCAGCTGATCAGTGTTGCTCCGCTGTCCCTACAACATGACTTTGTCATCAGCCTACCTGAGATCCTAGGGGATTCCCAGCACGCTGATGTGGGGAAAGAGCTCAGGTAGGTAAGCACCTTGTTGCCATCTTGAGCAAGCCTTCACTCTGGGAGCCTATTGCCACAGTATAAAAAAAGTAACAATATTGTGTTTCTGTATAAAAGAGAATGATATTTGTCTTACTGGGATATTGAATGTGACTTGCTTTTCTAATAATGAATATATATTTAAGTAGATCTATGTATCTGTTGTGAATATAAAGTCTGGCTTAGGATTAGGTATATAAATTTGATCTGTGGAGACAAAATTTCCTTTGTTTATTAGCATTTTTTTGGTTTTGTCAGCATTTCCTCTACCCATGGGTGTCCTCAATCATGACTTCACATCCAGATGGTTTGTGGAACCTATTAAATATCAACATTCTTTGGTTCCCTAAAAGATTCATTCTAATGCACATTGTTTTGTCAGATCCATTGCTTTCTAACATTTATGTGAAAAATTCTAATTGATAGAGCAGTAACGAAGAAGGAGTAATGCAACTGTGTATTTATCCTAGAAGTAATTAAAAACTTCAATTTGTAATACCTCCTTTTCTCTAGTTATCTGTAAAGCTATCTCTGAAAAGGTCTAGAGATTTCTTGGCCTTTGTACTTTTGGGCCCTATACCCCTCGCTTTGCCTGCCTGTCCTTTTGTATAACTTTCTGTTAGACTCCATTGCTGTCCTTCTCTACTCTATGCTACTGTAGCACCCTGCACATATAGGTATCATATTTACTCCACTTCATTGTAATTGTGGCTTTTCTTTTTCCTTTTCTGAGGAAGGATATGGACCAAACTCAACAGTGGTTTCCTCTGAGTAGTGGGGATGATAAGATAGGATTTCTTGTTGTTGTTTGAATTTTTCAAAATGTGCATTTATTTTTACTCAAGAGAATTTTAATGAAACATACTACAAATAGAATTTAATGGGAGCTAAGTATATCCTCTCTTCCAATACCTTGGATGATTTTCCCAAGTCATTACTTGCTCAGTTCTGTTAAAAGTTGCATAATTTCTTTTCCACTGTTCACAGTGACCTCCTAACAGAGAATACTCTGCTCACCGTCCCGATCTTGGATGTCCTTTCTAGCCTCCAACTTGAGTCAAAGCTCCTGACTAAGGTACAGAGGACTCTGCTCTCCAGAAACTAGTAAACTAGAACTAATCTTCTTACCTCCCAGAACCGATGTCAGTCATTCATTCCCCTGGACCAATTGTATATAATGAAAATTTCATTTTGAAACAGTGCTGAATGACACCTACTCTTTTTTTTGTGTGTGTGATGAATTTTATATGCTATACTGTGATAGATGAACTGTTTGTTTTTAAGCCGTAAGTTTTAGTGGAAATTTTCTGTGTTGCCTGCATATTTACAAACTGCTCCCATGGGAATAACAGATTTTCATGGCTTTCTGTAACCAGTGGAAAATTCAGGCTCCAAAATGTAAGATAATAACTCTTTCATATTTATCACCTCTCTGTTTTTGAAGAAGCCGTAGCATTAACAATTGAGAGCTTGTAATTTGGAAAAAAGTAAAATGTGTTTTTCTTTGAAAGTGCAAGTGAGAAGCTGAGCGAGAGAATTTTTCTAATTTTACCTAATGAGTCGTTACTAGATTGAGATATTAACATGGAAATATGTAAGATTTTGTGTTTTTTGTGTTTAGGTCCGCCAGTTAGTGATGGGTAAGCTGTCATCTGTCAGTTTGGACGACTTACCTGTGATCATCAAATTCATTCTTCATTCTGTAACCCCCACAGATGCACTTGAGGTACTCTGCTGTTTCCCAACAGACACTAGGGTATTAGATCCTGGACAGCACAGAGAATAGCTGTGGTGCTCTTGTGAAACTCAGCAGTGAAAAGAAGCCTAACCTAGAGGAAGATAAATTGTTTAAAAGGTTCTGATTGCTCTTCTCTGTCCTGAAACTAATTGATAATGCTAATTAGTCCAGATAGTATTCAGGGGAGAGAATGGATCTACTAGTCAGACTTATTCTTCTATATTAGCTGCCATAGGTTATGTTTGCTATTTCAGTGTAATGCCTCAAGGAATTCTGGAATTTTAAGGAGTGTGACATACGTAGTCGCATTAGTTATTTTCATCAACTGTCTTTTTCAAACTGCCTTGTTTAATGATTCATTTAATTTAATAATTCTTCCTCAGTCTTTGAGAAGAATGTTATGGTTCTTCTGTTAGAAAAATAGATTGTGCCTAGCTGCTATGAACAATCAGAACACACAGCTAACACATTTATTTGCTGTAGGTAATTTCTGAGCTTCGAGAGAAGTTGGATCTGCAGCACTGTATTTTGCCTTCAAAGTTCCAGGTTTCTCTAAGCAGGTTGAGAAATAAAGGACAAACAAGGTATAAACTCATGGACAGTTACCACCCTTTTTCTCACATGAGCAAGACAAGTTTTCTGACATTTATTGTGGAGCCAGGACAGAAGATCTTAATATTTACAACTACAAATTATGTAGTAATATCAGAATAATGTACTACTATTATTTTTCAAATAATATTTATAGGTGTGTGTATGTACATGACTGTGTGTGTGTGTATTCCCTTTGCTCTTCACATCAGTTCCTGATAGACTGCAATAAATTTTTATTAGCCATTTTACGCATGAAGTTGTGACTAGTTTTAAGGCACATGCCTAGTAAGCAGGAATCCAGATCTTACAGGTCCTTCTCTGGTAAGAAGGAATTCCTTTCCCTCTGCCTCTTGTAGTTTTTCAGGAAATCAAGAAAACAGCGGTCAAGACTGTGTTTCTCTTCTCTTCGATGTAATAAAGTCAGCTATTAGATATGAGAAAATCATTTCAGAAGCCTGGATTAAGGTGAGTGAGATCTCTGAACATTGAGGAAGAAGTGGCTGGCAATAAGTCATGGATGTGTAAGTAAAGGTAGTTGAAATAAAAGTTTTGAAAGTCAATCAAGTAGAAATAATAGATGATGGTTTGCCAGATGAGCAGATTGGTTCAAACGTGTTCTTATGTGTTGTAATATTTTTGTGACCCTTGTTTTTCCAGGCAATTGAAAGGACTCCCTCGGAGGCCGAACACAAGG
Source organism: Neotragus pygmaeus (assembly GCA_006410875.1). Classification (NCBI taxonomy): domain Eukaryota; kingdom Metazoa; phylum Chordata; class Mammalia; order Artiodactyla; family Bovidae; genus Neotragus; species Neotragus pygmaeus. Next base: position 786,981 of record SJYV01011424.1, on the reverse strand, counting down.
TAATGTTAATCTTCTATGAATTTTAAATATTATGGATGGAAAATTAGTGATATTGCCTGGCTTTCCTCCCTGCTGTTTGCATCTTCCAGTCATCCTTCCGTAGCTGCTCTAGTAAACATTAACTGCTTGAGGAAGATAATCTGAAAGGATGGCTTGCCAGATGGTCTTATTCTGGCAATACAATGAAATAAAATATCCACAAGGGGAAATAGTAATATTCCAAACAGTGAATTGAAGTCAAAGAAGCTGAGTCCCCACCCATGAGGAGATGAGCACTGGAGTCAGCTGGGTCATGAGTCAGGTATTTAGGTCTCTCTGTCCGATGGCCCTTCCTCCAATTTCACATGGAATTGTCAAGATAGTAGCATTTCGTGTTTTCCTTTGTTTTACCTGATGAGTGAACCAAAGAGTCCATCTGTTACTGGGGTGATGATACTGAATCTGTCTTAACTCTGGAGATGTTTTCTTCGGTTAAGAAGCCAGATGATTGAGTTCCTATGTGCTGATTGGTTCCGTTTAAGGATTTTCTCTAGTTAAAATCTCTTGTTTTGGGGGTTTTGTTAGTTGAATTTTTCAGTTGTTGGTTGACTATTTTAAAAGCTGTTGTGATATTGAATAAAATAATGAAAAACTCATTATTTTTTTGTGGTGGCAGAATAGGAGCGTGATCAAAATATCCAAGACAACTATTTTAGTATTGCATAACCCTTGGCTTCCTGCATAGCTATTTTTACAGATTTCTATTCATTGTATAAATATAATTTTGTGTTCTGACTTTTTTCTCTTCACATTGTGTCATAAATGTTTTGTGTGCTTCTGCATTGTCTTTATTTTCATTTTTAATAGCTGTATTATCTGCTATAATCTATCCTAATTTTGGTGTCTGAGTTGGGCCATCAGTGAAAGGATGTCCCAAGTAATTTGTTGTTTTTTGTTTTTATTAATTAGAACGTCTAACAATATATGTTACTGTTAATTGAAATAAAATTGATAAATGGATAATATTATATTAGACATATAATGCAAGGATTTGTTATTTGTATAAGTCATTTGCAAAATGATCATTACAATAGTCATTAATGTCCATCACTGTACCCTGCTAGTACAAGTTTTTTTACTTGTGGTAAGAACTTGCAAGATCTACTCTCTTAGCGGCTTTCAGATGTGTGGTACAGTATCATTAACTATATTCACCATGCTGTACGTTACATCCCTGTGACTTATTTATTTTGTAACTGAAATTTGTACCTTTACTCATTTTACCAATTCCCTCCCATCACCTCTGGCAACCACCAATCTAGTCTCTGTATCTATAAATTCATTTTTGTTTTATTTTTTAGATTCCACATATAATTGAGAGCATACAATATTTGTCTTTCTCTGTCTGATGTATTTCAGAATGATACCCTCAGGGATCATCCATGTTGTTGCAAATAGCAAGATTTCATTCTTTTTTGTAGCTGAATAATAGTTTCTCTCTCTGTGTATCACATTTTCTTTATCCATTCCATCAGTGGACTCTTGAGTTGTTTCCATGTCTCAGTTATTGTAATGCTCTAATGAGCATGGAGGTACAGATATCTTTGCAAATTAGTGTTTGTTTTCTTCGAATGCATAATCAGAAGTGGAATTGCTGGATCTATAGTAGTTCTATTTTTATTTTTTTGAGGCCCCTCCACACTGTTCTCCATAGTGGTTGTATCAATTTACATTCCCAACAGTGCACAGAGTTCTCTTTGCTGTACCTCCTTTGTTATTTTTGTCTAACATTTGTTATTCTTTGTCCTTTAGATTATAACCATTTTAACAGATGTGAAGTGATACTTCATTGTGGTTTTGATTTACCTTTTCTTGATGATTAGTGATGTTTTACATCTTTTCCTGTTGGTTGGCTGTCTGTATGTCTTTGGAAAAATGACTGTTCAGATTCTCTGACCATATTTTAATTGGATTGTATTTTTGCTATTGAATTGTGCAAGTTCAAAGTAGTTTGTTCTTTTCTTTTTTGTCCTGCTTGGCTTTTTAAACTCTCTCCCTCTCCTTTTTTAAAAAATTAAACATAGGTGATACAAGCTAATTGGGGAGGGAAAAACATCACAAGTATCTAAATATCTGTAAAATAAAGTTTACCTCCAATCTCTGTTCCACTCTTCTGGATTATCGTTCTTCCAGATTTTCCTTATTCACATGCAAGTTGTATATGTGTGCAAGCACAAGCATCCTCACTCTTATGCATATTTGCGCTTGTATATTGTTTTTATAAAAATGGAATCTTACTGTGATTATTGCAGATTGCTTTTCTTTTGCTTCACAATATATTGTGAATGTCCCTGTCAAAAAATATAGTGTATCTCATTTTTTAATGGCCATATAATATGTTGAAAATGACCATAATAATTTATATAACCATGTTCAGATTGACAAACATTTTCAGTCTCTAACTTTTCACAAAGTAATTTTCCTAATAATAATGAAAATACATACGGAATTTGGCAAGTGATTTTTTTCTTTAATAAATGTGAAGCTATTCAAAGTTGTTTTTGTCATAGTAGTACTTGTATTCCAGTGTTTTAAAAATAAGTTTGTTTACTTACTTATTTTTGGCCATACTGGCTTTTCATTGCTCCATGTGCTTTTCTCTCGTTGCAGCGAGTGGAGGCTACTGTCTAGTTGCCCTGCTCAAGCTTCTCATTGCAGTGGTTTCTCTTGTTGCAGAGCATGGACTCTTGGGCTTTTGGGGTTCGGTAGTCATGGCTCTAGGACCCTAAAGCACGGGCTAAGTAGTTGTGGCACATAGGTTTAGTTGCTCTGTGGCAAAACTGTAGGTACTCCCATGGGATTATGTTGAGCAAATGAGTAGTGTTTGTCGTAATGGAAAAAGTTGAGAGCTGCTGTTTTGTTGTAGTAAATGTACTGATTTAGTAAACTGTTTTCCTGTTGGTGCATATTTATTGACAACAGATTTTTGACCTGGCAATGCTTCTCATCATCTATAGCACCAACACTCACACAAAGAAGTACATTGAGAGGGTGCTAAGAAATAAGATTCGATCAGGCTGCTTTGAAGAAGATCTGCTACAGGGTACATTCTATATTCATTACTTGGTAAGTGTCAGAGAAATCGGGCAGCATTAGTCTGAAAGTTACAGAGATTGTTTTAACCTTTCCTACCCCGTGTGGAAATCACGACACCGCCACCTTTGCTGGGTAATAATCTTTTATAGGGAGCCTAGTATATTTCAGAACATAGTGGGATCATTACCACCTTGATTGTGACATTATAAATATTAATAAAATCAAACTAAGATTGGTTTTCATCTTTTTAGCAAAAGAAGCACAAAATTGGTTCAACAATTTGTTGAACACTAGACTCAAGCCCTATATTCTCTTTTATAGGAAATATTGTAATTTAGGTCTTCTATAATTTCATTTTTGACCTAAAATGGAGAACTTGACATCTCCCTTAGAAATTATCATATTAGTTTCAACCCATTGTTCAAGTCCATTGAGACTTTTGAATCTTAATTTTATATTAATCATTTTAATTGTCTGGCTCTCTGTGATCTGTAACTTTTGACAAACTTGCCTTCTGTATCCTGTTTTAAGTAGTTTCTAAAAACCCCTGAGTATAACATTATCAGAGGAATGCTAGTAGAGACATAATTTTATAGCTTTAGAATTATCACTATTTTAGCCATTCAGCATATGACCCTTAGGTGATCATTCTTGTTGAAGTAGAAACCATTTGATAGGGAATTTTATAATCTAGAAATGGTATTTTCCAGGTGAATATTCAGGATATTAACAGTGTACACCTTAGAAAACTGGGTGAACCAGAGGTTTGAGACTTGGCTTAAGAATTAATGAGAATATGTAGTTGAGTCTTAAGACTTTATTATTTAGGAATGGATTTAAAATTTGTATTATTTTATCTTACAGTCTTTTCTGTGCTTATTTGTGCTCTGATGTGTATTTTGGTCTATAATTTTGCAGAGGGCAGAAACCATATATAATTTTTTATTGCATCTTCCTCAGTAAAGCATTATACCCGTTTAAAGAAACTGAACTTAATAACTGGTTATTTTTTTCTGGTTCCATTCATGTCCACCTACTGCCTTCTTGGTAGGACATAATCAGTTCTTCTCTTAATGTACTTTAAAAGAAATCAGTTTAATTAGATTGAAACTTATAGATTGATTTAAAATCATAACCAGGGAAGAACAGGCCCACTGTATCCCCAGGGAGGCAATAAGATTAAGTGAGGAAATTTGAATTTAGAAGTTTGGATTCTTGTCCCAAGCTGGGCAGATTACAAGCTATTAGGCTTGTGATTTAACTTCTTTGAGTTTAAAGGTCAATTCTTATCCATATATTGAATTTCATTGATTCTAAGAGAAGCTCAGAATGAAGGATTATTCTGAGTAAAACAAAGATTAAAATTCCTTAAAATAAAAATTAGGGAGAATTCTGACATCATGAAAGGGTTAGCAATAGCAGCTCTAGGTGCTGTGATAACGAAGTCTCTCCCACAGCTTCATTTTTCTCTACTTCTCTCTCCTCAAGGTTCTTAAGGATGTTTGTCCATCCATTTTGTCGCTGGCTCAGAGTTTGTTGAACTCCCTAGACCAGAGCATAATTTTGTTTGGCAGTCTTCTATACAGATATTCATTTATGTTTTTTGACACTTACTGCCAGCAGGTATGTTGAAATATTTATCTTGGGAAGGAGGAGACAGGCAAAAGGAAAGAAATGCCATCCCAAATGACTTGCATGTGAGCTAATATTTGTTTCTTATTGGTTGAAAGGCATTGAAGAAGGAAGAACTCTGAACTGGGAGTTGGGAAAACTTAGTTCTAGTCCTTGTCTCTAAATGAAGGGATTGGACTTGAGGATCTAACTCTGTGTTTTGAGCTTTAAATTCTCTCAGTCTTGCTCCAGTCTGCTTGAGACAAACATTTGCCTTGGGGTTATCATGTAGTTTTCACAGTACAGGAATGGCAGAGTTAACCTTACCTGCTAATAATCTACTGCCAGTTGATCCTGAAATTGTTCTCTAGAAAAAGGTGTCATGAGAAACAAATGAGAGAGAAATGCCTGAGGGCCTAACCCTGTTTTCGTGAATACCAGACACCACATTTATTAGTACCCATCCAGAGAGGGAAGGCTGTACTTGTGGAAAGTGATTAGGAGAACAAAGAACAAAGTGCTTTATTTTGTACTGGTCATTTATGTTATACCTTTATTATCAACAGTAGAGCACATTTGAAAGGGCAACTTTTAAAAATGAATACTGAGATTTCTTTGGTGGTCCAGTGGTTAAGACTGTGTACTTCTAATGCCAGGGGAGCGGGTTTGATCCCTGGTCAAGAAACTAAGATCCCACGGTGTGGCCAAAGAAAGAGAGGTAAATTTTAAAATGAATAATATAAAATTTTTTAAATTTAAAGCAGGAAAAAAAACACATTTAAAGTGGAGTGATAGACATCTGGCATCAGATAGCTACTGCATTTGATAATCTATTTATGAGATTTATTTGAGATCTCAAATCTGCATTTGAGATCTATTAATGCTAGATACCGAGCACTATAATTTGGTGTGAAACAGCAGTATAAGGGAAGGGAAGAGTGACATCTAAGACATTTGTGGAGAACCATCTTGATGTCTTAGAGACATCATCAGGACCTACGTTTACTTGAAAAAATAAGTCTAACTTAAAAAAAAAAACTTTAAAACCTTTAACTTCTTGAGTGCCACCTGAAGATAAAGTACAACTACAATTTAATGGGTAATATTTGACACTTATGGGAAAAAAGAAAGACTATACTGGGAAGCAAAATCCAGAGGGCTTAGATCGTGCTCACTAGTAAAATATGGGGAGTAAATCAAGACTGGATGGTAGTGTAGTTAGAGACATAATCCTAAACCTCTTGAATCTAATGGTAATAAACCAGTTTATAGAAGTAGGTGATAGAATGAGGTGGGTTGGGATTTTAACCAGGTTGAGATTGGAATGGCCTTGGGCACAAACCTCTTTTAGATGATCATACTGTATTTTAGCTTCACAGTCCTGTTGACTTTTCTCTGCATAGGAAGTGATTGGTGCCCTAGTGACCCATGTCTGCAGTGGAAATGAAGTCGAAGTTGATGCTGCATTGGATGTCCTCCTCGAGTTGGTAGTTGTAAGCCCATCTGCTATGAGGCTGAATGCTGTCTTTGTGAAGGTATCTAGTCCTACCATTGACATATATTCCATCATTTTTCTTTCTTACATATATCTGAGACACCTGATAACTTGTTAACAATTTATTTTTATGCTAGATACCGAGCACTATAATTTGTAGAAGTGGAGGGGATGAAGGTGAGGTGATGGGGCAAATAATAGAAAAAATAACTCATCTGTCTATATATTTATTAATTCAGCAAATACTTCTTTATACCTAAAGATGTGTCAGGCTCTATTCTGGGTGCTGAGGATATAAAAGGTAGTCTTTGCCTTTGATGATAGGAAGTAAGATAAATNTGGAAAGGTAGTGAAGAATGTATTCTCCCTCTCAGTCCTCTAGGCTGAGATTCTCTAAAGGCAATCACTGTTACTAGCTCATTGCTTTCTGAGATATGCTGAGCATAGACAAATTTGTATTTACCCATATACCTGTTTTCCATACCATATCCTCTTGTTTTGCATCTTACTTGTTTGATCTAGCAGTATAGTTTGAAGATTTCATCATATCAAGACTAATAGAGATACATCATTATGTTTTAATTGTGGTAAAATATACATGAGATAAATTTTACTCTTTTAACCAGTTTTAATTATACAGTTCAGTGGCGTTGAGTACATTCACAGTGTTGCCATCACCATTATCTGTCTCCAGAACTTTTTCATCATCTCAAATAGAAATTCTATCCCCATTAAGCAATAACACCCCATTTCCCTTTCTCTATACCCTGGTAACCTCTTACCTACTTTCTGTGAATTTGTGTGATCATTTAAATAGTTATACACATTAAATGTGTGATCATTTAAATAGTTATACACTATTTGTCCTTTTGTGTCTGGCTTATTTCACTTAGCATAATGTGTTCACAGTTCCTCTGTGTTGTAAGATATATCAGAACTTTATTGCTTTTTATGGCTGAATATTCTATTGTATATATAGACTGTAACTAGTTTATCCATTGATGGATATTGGATTTTCCCCACCTTTTGTTGTTTTGAAGAATGCTGCTATGAACATTGATGTACAAGTATTTCTTCTGAGTCCCTGTTTTCAGTTGGGTATATACTTGGTATATATCTAGGAGTGAGATTTCTAAATCATATGAAGATTCTATTGTTTAACATTTTGAGGAGCCACAAAACTGTTTTCCACAGTGGCTATACCATTTTGCATTCTAATGAGCAATAGAGAGTTCCAGTTTTTCTACATCCTTATCAACAGTTATTTGATAAGTGTGTGTATAAAGTGGTATCTCATTGTGGTTTTGATTTCTATTTTCCAGTTGACTAATGATGTTGAACATCTTATTGTATGCTTATTGGTTCTTGTATATCTTCTTTAGAAAAAGTCTATTCAAGTCCTTTTGCTCACTTTTTAAATGGGTTATTTTTTGTTGTTGTTGACATGTAGGAATTCTTTATATATTCTGGATATTAGTCCCTTATCAGATAAATGATTTGCGAATATTTTCTCCCTTTCTGTGATTATCTTTTCAGTCTTGATAGTGTCCTTTGGTGCAGTTTTGATGAAGTCCACTCAGTCTTTTTTTCTTTGGTTGCTGGTGCTTTTGGTGTCATGCTTATTTATTTTTTTTATTCACAAAATTTGAAGTCATGAAATATTTCCCCCAAGTTTTCTTGTCAGAATTTTATAGTTTTAGCTCTTAAATTTAAATCATTGATTCACTTTGAGTTAATTTTTATATATGGTATAAGGTAAGGGTTCTATTTCATTTTTGTGTGTGTGGGTATCCAGTTTTCTCTAGCACCTTTTGTTGAATAGTTTGTCTTTTTCTATTGAGTGGGCTTGGCACCTTTGTGGAAAATCTGTTGACCATATGTGTGAGGGTTTATTTCTAGGATCTATTCTGTTGGTCTGAATGTGCTTATGCTGGTAGCACATTTTGATTACTATAGCTTTGTAATTTTGAAATTGAAAAGTGTGGGTCCTCCAAACTTGTTCTTTTTCAAAATTATTTTGGCTGTTTGGGGTCCCTTGAAATTCCATATGAATTTTAGTATGGGTTTTCCTATTTTTGTAAAAAGTGCTGTTAGAGATACTTGCCTGGTGGACCACTGAGTAGGACTCTGAGCTCCCAACACAGGGGGCCCAGGTTTGATCTCTGGCTGAGGAACCAAATACCACATGCTGCAACTAAGAAGCCCTAATGCCACAGTGAAGATTCCACAGGCCACAACTAAGACCCAGTGCAGCCTAAAATAAGAAATATTTTTAAAATATTTTAGAATTTTTAAAATGATTACATTGAATGAGCATATCATCATCTCAACAGTGTTCTGTCTGTAGTTCCATGAACATGGAATACCTTTCCTTTTATTTAGGTCTTTAACTTATTTCAGTAATGTTTTGCAGTTTTTTCAGTGTGCAAGTCTTTTGCCTCCTTTGTTAAATTTATTCCTAAGCACTTTTTTTTTCTGTTTGATTACTACGGCCAACGACATGATAATTCACATTATCCATATCAAGCAACTATCCCAGCAGTAACAGTAATAGCTATTATTATTGAATTGTCTACCATGTGACAGATGCTGTTCTTGGAATTTTTTGTAATTTGGTCTCTGATCTTTGCAAAACCTTTCCCATTCTATAGATGAAAAAAATTGAGACTCAGAAAGATTGAGTGACTCATCAAAGACCACACAGTAAATAAATGATAGAAACCTTGCTGTTCTGGTTGTTTGGTTCTAATATTTGACTCTTTTGCTGTACCATTCCAACATCTTCACCATTATTTCCTTGCAGGATGACATGCACCTGGTGATACGAAAACAGCTCTCCAGCACCATATTCAAGTACAAGCTTATTGGTATTATTGGTGCTGTCACCATGGCTGGCATCATGGCAGCAGATAGGTATGTGTGGAAATTCTGATTGATTTCTGTGGCTTATGGTCAGTTAATTGAGTTGCTGTCTTACAAAATAAAGTGTTATATTGTTTAGACATCATTATAACAGAGAAGAATTAAAACCATAATAAGAGAAGTTAGCAAATGTTTGTTGTTACTTTTCCATGTTCTTTTTAATCTTGACTGTATATGTTACCTATAATTTTTGCAGAATTGTGATTATAGTCATTACATTCTCATTGTTTAAAACTAGGGATTGCTAAGAAATTAAGTTTTAGAAAATGTTTCCACAAAAAGGGAACCCTGATCCTCCTGGGATGCTTTTTTTCTGCATCTGCTCCAATCTTAAGCATTAGACAATACAGGTTTCTCCATTACTGTGTTATTCTTGTCTGGAACACCTCATCTGAAATAAATAAAGTCTTCTTTTTTTAAAAAAAATATTTATTTTAATTGTGATATAATAAAGTCTTCTTGTGGATTTTCCCTCCTTGTACTAGTTCTTTGATTCCACAATTGTAACATCTGATAGAAGCTTGGGGCTTGATAAGTTGTTACTGTTGTGAAGTCATGAAATTTAGTTCATGCTTCTTCGAAATGATTTTTCATGAATCCCTCGGAGCTCAAGAAACATCCTTAGAGTTAGCATTAGTAATCTGTGGAGGCTGCACAGTGTACTGGTTAAAAGTACATTCTCTGGAGCCATTCTGCTTGCCTGGGGTCAAATACTGACTCCATTGTCCTTAGCTCAATGATCTTGGATAAGGTACTTTACCATTCTGTTTCTGTTCAAATGTGTGAAGTAAAGATATTAATAGTATTTACTTCATAGAGTTGTTGAGAGCCTTAAATAGAACAATGCCAAGTGCTTGCTCTTATGATTTTCACTAGTTTAGTTAACGTACACTTTAAGAAAATCTAAGGTAGCTGTCATTTGCTCTAGTCCACCTTTTGTAAGGCCTTGATAACTACTTGACTGTGCTTTCATTCTCCACCCTAATCTTAGGGAAGGCAATTTTTAAAAATTTATTGCTGGTTGGTATAAAATATTACAGATATGACCCTAAAATAACTTGTTTTTTAGAAGTAAATCTTCTAATTTGACCCCAGGGAGTGGAGAGCTGAGCAGTGAACAGTGCACCCAGGTGAGTTCTTATCTTGGGGTTGGGTATGTTTATGAGTAACTGAGAAATTGCTTCTGGTCACTGTTGGCTGAGTGCTTCCGAACTGGTGTTGGAGAAGACTCTTGATAGTCCCTTGGACTACAAGGAGAGCACACCAGTTAATCCTAAGGAAGTCAGTCCTGAATATTTATTGAAAGGACTGATGTTGAAGCTAAAGCTTCGGTACTTTGGCCACCTTATGCAAAGAGCCGACTCATTGGGAAAGACCTTGATGCTGAGAAAAATTGAAGGCAAGAGGAGAAGAGGACGACAGAGGACAAGATGGTTGGATGGCATCACTGACTCGATGGACATGGGTGTAAGCAAGCTCTAGGAAATGGTAAAGGACAGGGAAGCCTGGCATGCTATGGTCCATGGGGTTGGAAAGAGCTGGACACGACTAAGCAACTGAACAACAACTGTTACCTTACCAAAGAGGCTTCTTTTTTCAAAATACGTTTTCCAGAACTCATAGCTTTTGTAATTTATACTACTCTTTTGGCCTTTAAAATCCTTTGGCTTAGGTTGTATTTTAATTCTATATCTGATCTTCTAATTAAATTGTAAATTCTTAGAGAGCAAAATAGGTGGGCCATGTTTGAAGAGTAACAGGTTGACTAGAGCGTAGGGACAAGTAAGTGTATAATTGGAGAGCTGGAGATACAGCTAGTTTGGAGATACAAAATGGAGTGCTCTGAATGTGAATCAAGACATTTTGATTTAATTTTTACACAGAGGTAGTCCTTAAGGGTTTTAGCATAGAAATGGCATAATCCAAGCTTTGCTTTAGAAAAATTAATCTGGTTCTTGTGTCTGGATTGGAAAAGAGGCAAGATTGAAAAGAGAGGATTGGTCAGGAGGCTTAGGAGAAACCTCAAGTGAGAGGTGGTGATGAGAGCTTTGCCAATGCAATTGGAAAGGGAAAAACTTATTGTTGAATGGGGTGAATAATTTTTAACTAGGAAGCATCAGAAACTCAAGGACTGGACCATTCTTTCTCTTCGACTGTTTCAGGTGATCTCCTTGCTACAGTTGGTTCATTCCTGCAGTGAGCAATCGCCTCAGGCCTCTGGACTTTATTATGATGAATTTGCCAACCTGATCCATGGAAGGAGGCTAGCTCCAGAAGCCCTGGTGAGGCCAAGTATCTTTTCTTAAAACAGTGAAGCTCAAGGGCTGCTTTACTATACATTCTTCAAATCCTTCTCTCTGTTGTATTGCAAAAATAATCTGCCTGTGAGCTCTCCCATATTGTAATTGGGAATGCTGTTCTGACTCACTCTGCCCCAGGCCTTTCTTCTGAGGCCGCCTTCACATACTAAGAGTGAGAATTATGATCATTTGGTTAATGATGTTGTTAAAAGCCACCATCTATTCTGTGCCAGACACTGTATTAAGCATTTTTCATGTATTATGTCTATTCCACATCAGAATAATGCAGTATGTATTACTGTTATTTTCTTTTCAGAAATGAGGAAACAGGCTTCAGAAAGGTTAATAGTTTATTTAGGGCTTTATAGGATATATACCCTGGGCTACACAGACCTTTTTGTTTGTTTGCTTCCTGAAGGAATGGCTTGGGCAGACCATCTTTAATGATTTCCAAGATGCGTTTGTGGTGGATGCCTGTGTTGTTCCAGAAGGGTAAGTGCTGTTTACCCACTGACATGGTTATATTGGTAAAGAAATTTTGTTAATTATGTCGATAGCTGGTACCAATCTCAGAATGTCTTTGACTTCATCCAAGTCTATCCTACTCCTCCAGCTTCCCTCCTCCCAACCCCAACACCCCAGCAGTTCCAGCTCCAGGATTGCTAGAAGATTCCCCACTTGTTCTTTCTTACTTCTCCTCATAATAGAGAAGATTGGTTTGTTCTAGTGGTTTTTCCCATAGAGTTGCCATACCCTGATGCTGGGACCTCAGATTCTGGATTCTCTTCACAGTGATTATCCATTTCCTGTGAAAGCACTCTATGGACTAGAAGACTACGATAGTTGTGATGGGATTGTCATCAACCTCCTGCCACTGTTATTCTCTCAGGACTTTGTGACTTCGCAGGAATCAGACCAAAAGTCAGTATACTTTTTCTTCTCTAAAACCACTGTTGATATGTTGAATGTTGACAAGGAATGCCACAGTTCTTGTTCACAAGGAATGCCACAGTTCTTGTAATCTGTTGGCAACTTGATTGAAAAGGATTTCTCCCAAGACAAGTGGTATTTGGATGCATTACCAACAATGGATCAGACTCCTTGTTTTCTCCCAGATCCTGGGATTGGGATTTGCAGTGGCTCACGACAGCCAACACATACTTTGCGAGGCTGCTTTTGTTTCTGTTCCTTTTCCCCACCTGGGAATGTGTTTGTCTACCGTTGCCAGTCATGTGCCTTCCTTCCGTGTTACCTGTACTTTATCTTAATGCGTGGACATTTCACTCTTACCTGTGTTTTCTTCCCATTCAGTTCATTATTTATTTGCTGAGCATCCACTATGTTCTTTGTCATGTTTTTAAAAGTAGACATTTATTTTGGGCAAAACTTGTTAGTTACAAGATCAGGCTCCTATAAATATGGACTAATATGTCTATAAACTGTGATCTAGAAATGGATTTTCCTTCCCAGATTGGTTTCTCCGTTATGCCTGGCTCCCTATTTCCGGTTACTGAGACTTTGTGTGGACAGACAACATAATGGAAGCTTGGAGGAGATTGATGGTTTATTAGGTATAGAATGAAGTTATCAGATTGTTTCTTCTTTGTAACCTTTTTTTGGTAAACTTAGGGAAGTGGTACATTGGTACTTGTTGGGGGAGGGGAGGGAATCTTCTAACTTCACAGAGACTTTTAAATTATATTTGTTGATGCTGCATGGTATGAGGGTATTTTTGAGACTAACCGAAACTAATGTGTACTTCAAATACGCATTAAAGGGGGAAATTAGTAGAAGGAGACCTAGCTCTGGGGGCAATATCCAGATTCTGTTGACTTCAACTAAAAGAGATTAGAAATGTTTGTTCTTCTCTTTCAGATTGTCCTTTATTCCTCACTGACCTGGAGCCTGGAGAGAGACTCCAGTCCATGTCTGTTAAAGAACGTTCGTTCCTGTGTTCACTCATATTTCTTACTCTCAACTGGTTCCGAGAGGTAAGCAGAGTTATTGGGACGTTTCACCTACAGTCCATAATTTCTCTAGAAAGGAAACTATTTTCTTGGTTCCCATGAGACTCCTTAAAAATTATCCACCAACCTCTAACCCCTGTGTGTCTCTTCAGCGGTTGTGTCCCACCCTTCCCTAATCACATGCACCTCTTGATGTAGCCAAATCAAAATGCTTAGAATTCACTTAATGTTGCCCATGCTTTACTGCTTCCAAGCCTTTTCACACTATTCTGCTTCCTGCATGGAATAACTTCACCTTCTCCACTGTGAAAATACTGTTCCTCCTTACAGGTATGTGCTTAATATTTAGTGAGATCAAATGAAGATAGTTTTCACCATCCTTTAGAATATATTTGTACTTAATGAAATACACAATAATAATGAAATATATTGAAAATGACAATAACATCTTATATCTATATCACATTTCCTTTCTCATGCATATTGTTTCTAAGAATATTTATTCACTTGAATGATCTCTTCTTATCCTGACAACTGTATTATGGTACAGGCAGGGTAGGTATTACTATCCTTGTCTTATTCATATGAAATTACAGAGAGTTTAAAGTCATTAAAATTTATCAAACACATGTGCCAAATGCTAGGCTAGTTTCTTTATTCACACTTAATCCACACAACTGCATTCCCATTTTATAGTTAAAGAGATAGAAGCACAGAAAGGTTCAAGACTTGGCCAAGGTCACACAACTAATAAGTAACAGACCTTGGACTTGTTTCACCAAAGGTTGTACTCTGTAGCTGCAGAGTTACTTAACTAACAAGTTTGGCCTTGTTACTTAACTAGGAATATGTAGAACTGGTATTAAAAGTTAGATCCTCCTATATTGGCCCAGGGCTTTTTTTCTCCAAAGCACCTTGCTGAGAAGACTCTGACATTGCTCACTAGGCTCACAGATCCTTCCACTGAATGGCTCTTTTAGGCCTTGCTGACTAATGCAAATGAGGTAAAAATCTGAACAGTTCACAGATGTGATTTGTACTTCTACAGGTTGTAAATGCCTTCTGTCGGCAAAAGCTGCCTGAGATGAAGGGGAAGGTGCTCACCCGGTTAAAGCACATTGTAGAACTGCAGCAACTCCTGGAAAAGCACTTGGCGGGTAAGGGAAGGATCCCGGCTGGGAACCCTGCTGGGCAATAGTGAGGAGATAGAGGACAGCCTTTAAGCCAGACTCAATGATAGCTGCCCCTAATTCATGTGGGACAAGAAAATGTTTGCCCCTCAGAAATTAAAAAAAATGAATACAGCCATTTTCCTCCCATTGTTTTCTCCAGGAGACCTTGGTGTTTGAGAAAAGATAAGATAACAAAACATTGGTTGGGCTTTTGCAAATTACTTTGCTTCTTCAGATGTCAAACTTCCAGTGCCCTTTACCTTCCTGAACATCATCAGGAGTAAAGCTGAGAGGCCTCTTGATACCCTCTGACCATTAAGAAAACTTGTTTTACAGTTCTAGCTTGATTTTTCTGGGGAAAACACAGAACCTCCCTCAGGCTCTCATCTAAATAATTGTGTGTAAAACAAACTACTCTGTGACCCAATATTGCTACTATCTTTAGATTTTAAATGTAAGTTTATTTTTAGTTCTTAGCTGTTTGGATACTTTATATCTTTATTTAGAATGATTTTATGTTGCTGCTAAGTTCCTTCAGTAGTGTCTGACTCTGTACCACCCCAGAGACGGCAGCCCACCAGGCTCCTCTGTCCCTGGGATTCTCCAGGCAAGAACAGGAGTGGGTTGCCATTTCCTTCTCCAGTGGATCAAAGTGAAAAGTGAAAGTGAAGTCGCTCAGTCGTGTCCAACTCTTTGCGACCCCATGGACTGTAGCCTACCAAGCTCCTCCGTCCATAGTTGACCATAATTAATGCAGTATTTCTATAAGTTATTTTTGGCCATTTTACTGTGCCAAAAGGGTTAATGTCGCTTGACCAACAAGCATCTGATAGATAGTCAGCCATGTTTGGTAGTTCTGGAAACTAGTTTTTAGCTACTTGGGTGATTATCATTCAAGTTTAATGGTGGTGTATGATTGGTATACATTGAGCTTCTTGCTTTCTGTTTCAGTCACCCCAGACTATGTTCCTCCCCTTGCAAACTTTGACTTGGAAACTTTAGAAGTAACACCTCATACCAGTACTGCCGTTTCAGCAAAAATCAGAATGCAAGGAAAGACAGGTATTTTCTTTTCCTCTTATTCCGTGTCCTCCTATGTGTTGTGTTGAATTGACTTAGAGGTTATATGCATCAAAGCATCAGTAATGGGAGAGATTATATAACTGAACTCTTTCTTTAGCATGGTTATCAATGAATTGTAACTTAGGGTTATAAAATTAACCTTCTTCATCTCTAGGTAGTCTTTTTCTTGAAGGCAGTGATATTTTGCAAACAAGATTACTGATTATTTCAGTTACTTTTCTCCTCTTGAAACATAAGGAGGAAAGAAACGAAAAGCAGATGGCGGCAAGACATCCTCCCCTGATGTGCTTTCAAAGGAGGATAATTCAGAATGTGACCCTACACTAGCTGAGAGGAGCCAACAGGAAAAGGTATTGGAATGATGAGTCTCCATGAAGGTGTGTAACAACCCAGTGAAATTAGCAAGGGCTAGCATTATCCTATGCATTTCACAGAGAGAAAAGTTACAGAAAGGAGAGGTGAACAAACTCTGATAGGCCTTGGAGTGACCCTGTCAGTAGCAGAGGGTGGGTGAGACTCGAAATATTTATCACTACCACACACTGATTCTTCTCATTATTTTCTTGATCATATTATTCCCTTTTTTGCACCCCAGGAGTACTTTAAATTATCTTGTAGCAATTATCAAATTCTGTCTTTGGATGTATTCTAAATATACTTCTTTTAGCCTTTTTTCCTCATCTGATCCCAGATTATTCCCTTCTCAGTGAATTGAGATAACATGAAATGCTTAGTATAGTTTCTTAATACAGATACTTAACAATTTCCTATAATTGTACCACTCACAGAGTTGGTTTGTGAAATTGCTTAAACCACATGGATCCCAGTTATTTCTGTTCTTTAGCTGTTGTGTAGTGAGTATTTGTTATGTATAACTCCTCTAATCTCCCAAAATCAAGTTTAGTATTGATGTCTATATATAATAGATGAGAAAACTTAAGGCCCAGAGAGAGTAGGTGACTTGTTCAAAGTTATACAGTTAATAAGTGCTTCAGCAAGGGTTTGAAGCCACATTTTTGGTCCTTAAGTTTACAGTTTTCTGGTCCACACCATAGTGCCTTGATTTGCCTAACAACCAAGAGTCTCTATATGCAACCTATATCCCAGTGTTACATTGGTTACTCTGTCTCAGGAATATTTTGAGACCTTGGAAAAAGAAAGTTGGTGAAAGAATGTAATGAAGTGTTAGTTTTTGTATAAAGTAAATGCTTAATTGCACTTTGAAACTTCATTTAAAATTAGATTAATACAGAAGCCTTGTTCTGTTGGTTATCGTACTTCTTAGGAATTCAAAGGGAAAGAAGAAAAGACATCAGTGTCATTACAGAATTACCATGCTTTTTTCCGAGAGCTGGACATTGAGGTCTTCTCTATTCTGCGTTGTGGGCTTGTGACCAAGTTCATCTTAGATACTGAAATGCACACCGAAGTAAGTGACAGAACTGAGATCCCAGAACTTAATCTCTTTTTAGGAAGTTCTGCAGCTCTCTTCCTGTTTCACAAAAAACACCATGACACTGGGAGAAGTTGGACTCTGGCTTCCAAAGCCTTTATATGTGAAAGTGTAGATGAATAATTATCCTCATCATCGTGATGTTTATAAATCTAAGTTTTGGTTTTGTTTTTGTTTTTTTTTTAATAGTACATTAGACATTACAGAAGATCATGCTAATGGTGTGATCCTTACTTTAGGTTTCTATTAACCAGCTGTTTGGATTACTTTTTATAAAGCAGCATTATTTTGGTTTATAGTTACTAAGTGTTCTTTTCACTTTTTCATGATATTTATTCAGTGTCCATGAGATACTTGTTGAGTCAATTTTTTGTATTTGCCACTCACCTAGACATTGGCAGTTCATTAGTATATACAGCTCGATGCTCACCTTCAAATAGCTCATAATCTAATAACGGAAGTAGACAAACAGTAGTACATGCTATGTGGATGATCTGAACCAGGTACCAGTGAAACCCTGAGGAGAGAATGGTATTTATAATGAACTTGAAAGTGGAGGACATTTACACAGAGAAGGTACTTTTTGATATGGGGTTTCACCATAAGATAGAGGTTTTCCAGGTTAAAATTTTTTTTTATAAGAAATGGTGTGGATTTTTGCCATAGATTTTTATAAGAATGTGTATTTTTATAAGAATGTATTATTTNGAAGAAGATGTGTATAAGAGACAGCATTTACACAGAGAAGGTACTTTTTGATATGGGGTTTCACCATAAGATAGAGGTTTTCCAGGTTAAAATTTTTTTTTATAAGAAATGGTGTGGATTTTTGCCATAGATTTTTATAAGAATGTGTATTTTTATAAGAATGTATTATTTTTTCAGTATTTCTATATCAGCCTGTACTTGGAGATTCTCCATAAATGTACAGTTAAGTGAAAAATTTGAAGTGGGACTGCATTGGACCCATTCTATTTCTGGTAGTGCAATGTGCTTATAACGATTCTGCCAGTCTTATCTTAATAGTAGTGAAACATTTCAGGGAGAGAAAATGCAAAAGAATTATTTAGTGAACAGAGAAAAGCAAAATTTCCTTGAATTAGTCATTTTTCTAATCCCAAGTTATTTAGGAAAGGCATCACTGGTCCATAGCTGGAAGGATATACCAGAGACATTTGTTTCCAGAGAAAAGGTGTGTCATCTAAAACTATACTGCCTCATTCCTAGTTAATAATTTTAAATTTTGTTTTACTTAGGAAATGCATGACTTTGTTTTGTTGACAGAGCACAACAGCCATTTATGTGAGGTGGGGGAAATTTCCCCCCTTTCTTTTGGTAACGATCAGATTCTTTACACATTGTAGACAGTAAAAACATGAACTATATCCCCAAAAGATGGCTAGAGCATGTTGGGAATTAGTCTTTCATTCTTCCTTGTAACAGGCTGCAGAAGTTGTGCAACTTCAGCCCCCTGAACTGCTTTTCTTGCTGGAAGATCTTGCCCAGAAGCTGGATAACATGCTAACACCTGTGGCCAGAAGAGTCTCCTTCCTCAAGGTTAATACAGACAGGAGCACTGGACCTGTCCTGTGGGTTTGGAAACAAAGAGGTCTGAGTAGTGAATGAGCTGTCAGTTTCTCTGAGACTATTTTTGGTTGGCGAGGTCATAGCCCGGTTGCCAGCCCACAGTCACCTTGCTTCAGAAAGGAACTCTAAGACTGAGAANGGACCTGTCCTGTGGGTTTGGAAACAAAGAGGTCTGAGTAGTGAATGAGCTGTCAGTTTCTCTGAGACTATTTTTGGTTGGCGTGGTCATAGCCCGGTTGCCAGCCCACAGTCACCTTGCTTCAGAAAGGAACTCTAAGACCGAGAAAGCAAAAAGCCACCCAGAACAGAAGATATATTTCCAAATGCCCTGAGAATTCCTGAATCCTCTTTTTCGCTTGGGTTTTGGTTTTAATACCTTCCCAAACAGCCTTTATCCAAGGCTCAACATAGTAGTTGGCTGTCTAAAACAGTCCACTAGCTCAAGTGTGTATCTAATGGACAAATGCATGTAGCATCTAGGGAAGCAAATGGATGATAGGAACAGCAAAATGTGAGAGTTTTAGGTGTGAATGTTTAAAATATCCAGTTACTTGATTCTTCTTGAATTTTAATATTTGGTCTACATTCTTATTAGACTAAATGATTTCTATTTTTGTGTGAGCTTTATCTCATTAGTAATTTGGGGTTTGTACGTCTCAAACATTGTGCTGTGCTTAATTGCTCAAGTGTGTCTGACTTTGAGACCTTATGGCCTGTAGCCTGCCAGGTTCTTCTGTCCATGGGGATTCTTCAGGCAAGAATACTGGAGTGGGTTGCCATGCCCTCCTCCAGGGGATCTTCCCAACCCAGAGATTGAACCCAGGTCTCCCTCATTGCAGGTGGATTATTTACCATCTGAGCCATCAAGGAAGCCCAACAATACTGGAGAGGGTGGCCTATCCCTTTCCAGGGGATCTTCCCAATCCAGAAACTGAACCTGGATCTCTGCATTGCAGGCAGATTCTTTACCAGCTGAGCTACCAGAGAAGTCCCCTCTCAAACACTGTGTACTCTGTAAAAGCCAATCTCTTGGTTATTTGAAGATCGAGTTGAGTTTCCTCTGTCAAAATATATCCCTAGTTTCTTCTTTTCGCTCTACCAGCTGGCACAAGGTTTGATTAAACCCCATAACAGACTCTTAGTTTCAAAGAAGTTATCCAACAGTTTCTTCCCTAGTAACTCTGAATTTATTATAGAGCAAAGGAAACCGGAATATTGGATTCTCACATCTCCACCAGAGATCTGCCTCAGAAATCGCGTTTAGGGTTGTTCAACTGCTGAACCCCATGTGTAACCATCTGGAGAACATTCACAACTATTTTCAGGTCAGAAGCCTATCTTATCATATAGAGATTTAGAAATTGCTAAATGAACAAGAGATTTCATTTTTGGCTGAAAAATCTTGAAGGAAAATGAGGGCAATTGCTAAAGCAACAGTCTTAAAAGCATCTTTCCCTTGTAGTGCTTAACTGCTGAGAATCATGGTGTAGTTGATGGACCCGGAATTAAAGGTCAAGAGTACCACATAATGTCATCCTGCTATCTGAGGCTACTGCAGATTTTTCATGGGCTTTTTGCTTGGTGAGTATGTGGCAAGTACAGCAGGTAGAGATAATCAAGAATGTCCTTGCTTCTACCTGACAGTCACCAAGGCACTGAGATGTAGAAAAGAAGAAAGGACTACAAAAGGTTATGTCAATACGACACTTACTCTTTCTGGAATGTTTTTGTCTCCATCATTTAATTTGGTTTGGCACACTTTATCTGTTATTAACTCATTTGAAAATCAGATGACTTGCTCTTTTCTAACCTGTAACAAATCTAGCCATCTGACTCTTGGCTGGTTCACTGTGACACCCTTTCCCTAATAGCACCAGGGTGAGTGTTGTAAGAAGTTGTTACTCAACAAGTTGCAGATAAATTCCAGATTGTGTGGTAAAGAGCTGCAGGCAGTGTAAGCCAGGGTGTCTAGGGATGCCTTCATGAAATTGTGAGACTTGATGGGGCCCTTGGAGGGTAGATGGCTTTGGGGAGGTAAAGGAAGAAACTGTAAGGCACGGCATGGACAAGAGTAGAAATGAGGGAGGTGTGTCCCTTACATGCTTCTGTTCCTCAGGGCTGGGTCTTGGCCTCTCTGTTCTCATACAGGTTTCCTGGGCTGTCTCGGCTAAGGTTAAATTCGGGCTAAAATTTAACTTCTGAGCTACAGGCATTTAACTCCCAACTGCCTACTCAGCTCCTTCTTATAGCTGTGTCATTGACAGCTCAGATTCATCACATCCAAAGCATGTTTCATCCTCCCCACCACTCCTTCAGCTTCCCCTGGTGAGACAGATGGCACCACCAGTTGCCTGAGCTAGAAGCTAGGAGTTGTTCTTTGTTCCTTTCCTTCTCTCTACCCTTTCTCTGTTCCACATCTGATCACAAAATCCTGTTGAGTTTATCTTCTAGATTGCATCTAGATGGCCGCCTGTCCTCTCTTTCTCCACTGCTTCCAGGCTCCTGTTATCTCTCACCAGACCTAGAACAGCTTTACAGTTGGTCTCTCTGCCTCCACTTTTCCTCTTTTGGTCCCTTCTTCACACAGCAATTAAAGTGATCTTCCCAAAATAAATCTGATCGTATCCTAGCCCACCTTTGTTCTGATTGCCGTTAGATTTCTCTTGAATTCAATCTCTTCTACTTAGCTTCTAAGGACTTTTATTATCTGACTCCTGCTATTCTACTCACTGTGGTGCACTCTGCCCTCCAATTATACTGAAATAATTTCAGCACCCTATATAGCATTTACCTGGAAGGCTACACATACTCATCCTTCTGCCAGGATCTTCACCTTTCTTGACCACCCGCCTCCAGTCTTTTTTAATTCATCCTTGAGATCTGGATTTAAACTTCAGTTCCTCAGGACCATCTTCCCTGACCCCTAGACTGGGTAAATCTTTCTGCCTCTCTTATCCCCACTTCTTTTCTAATACTCTTAGGATAAAACTTCTCACATTTTATTATAATTATTTGTTCATCTGTCTTCCTTGCTGGACTGTGAGCTCTATGAAGGCCTAGACCAGCCATTATCATATCCTCAGTACTTAAAAACAGTGTCAGACAAAGGATTTGAACAGATACTTAATCAAGGAGATATGTGGGCAGCAAATAAGCACATCCAAAGATAGTTGTGTTATTAAGCAGCAGTGTTAGTTATTAAGAAAACACAAATTAAAATTACAGCACAGATGCAATAAAAAGATTTATCTTGCCAAGTGCTGGTGAGGATATAGAGTAATTGGAGCTCTTACATGCTGCTGTTGTGACTGTAAAATGGTATACTCACTTTTGAAAACTGTTTGGCAGTTCATCAGAAAGTTAGATATACACCTACCATACCACCCAACCATTTTACTGCTAGTAAAAGTAGTAATTTATCCAAGAGAAATGAAAGCATATGTCTGCACAGAGTCTTATATATGAATATTTATTGGAGCTTCATTTGTAATATCCTCAAATTGGAAACAATTAAAATGTCATAAAATGGTGAATGGAAAACAAATTGTAGTGTCTCTATGTGGTAGAATACTAAATGCAAGACATGGATGAAAAAAGAATTATACTGAATAAAAACCAAGACTGTAAGAGTGTGTAGTACTTGATTCTAGTTATATTAAGTTTTAGAAAAAGTATATAATCTTGTAGTGACAGAAAACAGTTCAGTGGTTGCCTCTCATTGGGTGGGAGGATGGAAGGAGGGCTGGATTACAAAAGAATATAAGGAATCTATTAAGAGGAATAGATATGTTTATTGTTTTCATTGGGGTGATAGTTTCTTGGATTTGAGTATAAGTCACAAATCAAATTCACCATTTTAAATGCATGCAGTTTAGTGTATGTCCATTACACTTCAATAAAGCTATTCAGGAAGAAAAAAACAACATTATAGGCTCTCAGAATTAATTTGTGGAAAGGAAGAGAGACCTACCACTGGTGATGCGGAAATGTTTTTAGAGGAGTGAAAGTTCTAGGGGGTCAGGTTGTGCTGGGCCTTGAAGGTCAGGCGAAAGAATTTGAATGTTGTCCAGGGAATCAATTTTGCAGTTTTATGATCACATCCATGGTATAGTGAAAGCAGTGTTTTAGAAAAATCCTTTTGGTCTAAGGATTGGAAAGGCAGCCAAAAAGACCAGTGAAAAGATGTTGGCATTATCCATGCATGGGATGATGATAAGGGCCTGGCCTAGAGTGATGGTCTTGGCTTGGAAAGGAAGAGATAGTAGGAAAGATAATCAGAAGACAGAGCTGTCAAGATTTGACTTAATCTGGTATGGATTAAACATTGATTTAAGCAGTTTCACAAAATTATTCCTGTTTTTTTTTGTTGTTGTTTTGAGAAGACTGACAGTTATCTATAAAATGTATACAATAAAGGAGAGTTTTTTTCCCCTTGGAAATAAACCTAGGAGGAGGACTGTTATAGATCCTTAAGAAAAGACTGTTCTGGGTGCCCTTCAGCTTCTAGTCTGGTATTCAGAGCTGTGACTAGATTAAGCGCTTGAGTACCTTCAGTACTTTAGTTCTTTTTCTTCTTTTGATTTATTGATGGTACAGAATAGTGGCCAGGATCCTTAAATGCTGTCCACAATATCTTCCTGAAACTGAGCTCAGCTACCTTTCCTTGACTTTCCTTTAGGAGTGGATTCTGTCAACTTCAAAATAATAATTTACTGTCCTCAGCCCTTGGGATCCTTAGTAGCCGACTGAAGCCAGGAGAGCGTGACCAATCCATGGAGGAGCTGCTCAGGTGGGCTGGACCGCATGTCCCTGAGAGTTATCTAAAGAAATTCCTAGGAATAAAACAGGCAAGATTTCTTGTGGTGTTTTCAATGCCTTTTCCTCATTTATGTGAGGTTTCTCATCTGTGTATTCAGATATATCCTGAAGCTTTAGAAACTGTTGAATAAATCAAACTAAATCCTCACGTATCCTTCATCTTGTAAAGTTTGCATTTTCAGGTAACAATGATGAAAGTGCTAGCCATCTGTAGTCAACTCTTGATTATCCAGGTACCTAGTCTGTCTCCTAATTGGGTTGGATAATTAGGTAGCAGTCAGTTATTACTCCCCACTCCAGTACTGTTGCCTGGAAAATCCATGGATGAGGAGCCTGATAGGCTGCAGTCCATGGGGTTGCTAAGAGTCGGACATGACTGAGCGACCTCACTTTCACTTTTCACTTTCATGCATTGGAGAAGGAAATGGCAACCCACTCCAGTGTTCTTGCCTGGAGAATCCCAGGGACAGGGAAGCCTGGTGCGCTGCCGTCTATGGGGCTGCACAGAGTTGGACACAACTGAAGCGACTTAGCAGCAGCAGCAGTTATCACTTCCCTCATCTTGGAGGAGGACCCTAGACTGAGAGCACAGGAGATGAGAAGGAGCTCTAAGGAGCATGGGTTTAGCCTCTACCCCAGCTTCACCCAGGGCAGTTTGGTCTTTCCCCTACCTCCCCTGAGAGCCTAGGCCATCACTGAGTCTGCAGTCTGCCTTTAGAACCTTATTTCATTTTCAATACATTTATTTTAAATTTGACTTACTTCCCACTAGTCAATCAGTAGTTGGCTCTGGTTTTATTTTAACTACAATTTTAGATTAATGGTGTTTCTTCATCTGCCATTACTTCAGAACACGAAAAGCTGACTACGTGTGATACGTTTATCAGAGGCTCTGCCTTATCATTTCCTTTTACCTTGTCCCTGTGAACCCATAATTTAAACATTATACCCAGTGTGCTGCCTCTTGCCTTAAAGAGCAAATAATTTGCCCAGGGTTGCAGGTGTCAGCATGGCCTAGGCTAGCACTTGGTTATCTTGGCATACATGACTCTCTTCAATGCCAGCATCCCATACACTTGGTCAGGCCTCTATACCCTGGCTTTCTCCAAAGTTACATTTCTCTATAAGATCTTGAAAGAAGGTTCTACTAAAGCACCTGCAAATGAGGAAGATTCTGCTTAGACCATCAGGTATTTCAGTGGACTTGTATAACTCATGGATTTAGACACATCTGTAATACTTATGGTGGTGGGTTTGTTTTTTTTTTAATTGTCTCTTTACAGGCAGAGCTTCCATTACTTGCAGAATTTCCATGCCAGCATTCCCAGTTTCCAGTGTGCTCTTTATCTCATTAGACTTTTGATGGTCATTTTGGAGAAATCTACAGCCCCTACTGAGAACAAAAGACAAATTGGTGATGAATCCTCTTTTTTTCCTTAATGAATAGACTAGTAAACTTGGGGCTTCCTAGAACCTTGTAAATTTTACAAGCAAATCTTTCCATCACTGTGGATATGCCCTCTTGCTATACTAGGAAGGACATAGTCCCAGTAGGAGCTATGTCTGAGCTCTGCTGACATGGCTTAAACTGAGTGTGGTTAGTTTACTTGGCTGGATTTGCTGTTTAACTTTTGTTTATTCATATCCTTCCTTTGTTGTTGTTGTTATTAAGTATATGAGACATTTGACAGAAAAACATAAGCCATTAAGTTAATAAAATGGGACAGAAAGGAGAAATCAGGATTAAGTGTAAAGAAAAGTCTGGTCCGTCCCTGATCTTTTTCTTTAACTGTCTTTTGACATCACTCTTAGAATGAATCTAACTGATAAATCTTAATTGGCAGCACAGACAGAAAGCAAGAAGAAAATACAAAACGTTTCTTATTCCTGTTGCTTAAAGGGGGAGGGTTTTATATGAATCTTGGAGGTCCATACTATTTATTGTTTATTGGCCTGCCAAGGAGTACCTGAGATGGACTTCCCACTGCCCAGCAGCATTTCTTTACTCTGTGTGTCTGTATGGTTTATGTTTGTGTCAAGACAGGATAAGAGGGTGGGACATGTTACATCTTAGAGAAATGGATTTCTTTCTGGTAGAAGGACTAATAGAGCAGGAACTCATGAAAGCTTTTTTTTTTTTTTTTCCAAAAATTGTTAGCCTAGGAACTTCATAGTAAATATTAAAAGAATAACTTTTTTGATCAATTATCATCCCCCAAAGACTGCAAAACAAGAATGAAGTTCATTTTCCATGAATGAAATTTGTCTTGTTTCACCAACAGCTTCCCTGGCCAAACAGTTCCTCTGTCGAGTGTGGCCTAGTGGAGAGAAAGAGAGGCACAGCATTCCTAATGACCAGCTCCAGGCTTTGCTTGGGTAAAAGGCTCAGCTTCTGTCCACAAGCCAAATAGCCTTCCATTTGCCCCTGTTCGGATCCCTTGTCTGGTCAAAAACTGAGAGATTTATCTTGGTTGACGATAATTTGGAAGCAGTGAAATAGGTGTGAAATTAATGTAATTTAGAATATGTGGATTTTCAGATCCTCTAGTTCTGTTTTATACTGTCAATTCTTTAGTAAATCAAATCATACAGGAAGTGGAGGAGTCTGCTGTTGTATCCTGCCTTGTTAACCCATGGGTCAGATGTTTATTATTGCCTACCATATCTAAGACATAGCCATCACTTCCATGGTGTCTAACTGTATTTCTAATGGAGACATCATTTCCTTTACTCCTGACAAGTAATTGGAATCTTTATGTTATTAAAAATAAATGTTGGGAAATCCTTGGTGAGCCACTAGTTAGTGCTCAGCACTTTAACTTCTGTGGCCCTGGGTTCAATTCCTGGCCGGGGAACTGAGATTCTGCAAGTTGTGTGACGTGGCAAAAAATAGATTAGTAAAATAATTGCTAATAGTTGGTTTAAAGCTTAGTACCTGGATATGTCTCAAGAAAGAAATCTTGATTTAGAAATTCTGTAACGTGCTCATACTCCTATGGCTATCAATACAGCATCTACCTGGAGCACACAGATGGTGTACTGAAGGCCATAGAGGAGATTGCTGGTGTTGGTGTCCCAGAGCTGATCAACTCTCCTAAAGAAGCCTCTTCTTCCACATTTCCTACACTGACCTGGTAAGGGAGCACTCTCCTCTAGTCCTTTCCCTAAGTTAGAATCATACTAACGTATGTAGGTTCTAAATAACTGCCTGACTCTTCATCTAGTTCTGATACAGAAGGTATGTGCAGTCATTTGTTCAACACATAGAATGTCTGCTGTGAATTCTCTTCAAGCAGCCCTCACCCTGCCTGTATGAAAAGATGTTATTGAGGAATGACTTTTCAGTAGTTACAGTTTATAGAGACATTGGATATTTAATCACCAAACTTTTTTCAGTGCATTCACCCTTTATATGTGAAATTATTTTTCCAATATTTTAACCACCTTTAGAAGGATACAGTGATTATTGTGTCTAACCATATATGTCTCACTTATTGGGTTTTGTGTCTCATAGTATCAGTTGTTATCTGATATTCATATGGTCTTTATAGTTTATAATGCACTCTTATATTCCTTATTTCATTTGATCTTTTTGATGAATCTGTGAGGTAGATATCATTTCCCCTGTTTTACTGATGAGGAAAATGAGCTTTAGAGAAGGAGCTTGCTTGGAACTAGAAATTTAATCTTCTGACCACTACTTTCCTGTTCTTTCTCTGCCCTCACACTCTCCCTTCATGAAATTAGTCCCATGGTTTCACAGGCCGTCTTCTTGGCTCATTTCTAAATCCTTCTGCTCTCACATCCCCCTAGAGTGGACTCTAGTGAAAGCATGTTTCGAGAGGTGGGGAGGGAAATCACTTTGGGTTCCCTGGTTTCATCCCAGGACTTTCTTTGTGATGAGTGCATCATCATTGTATGAGTGTCATACTTTTCTCTTGTAGGACCACATTCGTCATTTTCTTCCGAGTAATGATGGCTGAACTAGAGAAGACAGTGAAAGGTCTTCAGGCTGGAACAGCAGCAGATTCACAGCAGGTGAGACAAATTGTCCCACCTCAGGAAGGAGACTCTGGATTATTCAGAAGATTCTGGTTGTTCTTCTCCTTGGGTCTAGAATTTTCTCCTAAGCTATTTCCTTTAACTTATTGAGATCCAGAACTTTTTTCAAAGAGTTCTTGATGTCCTTTCTTCTAGTTGGAAGTGAGAATTAAGCTGTTTTCCCTGGCTACTTCCTGGGGATAACCTTGGATTCCATAGACCTAGTCTGGAAAAAATATCTTTGGTTGCAGCCTCACGTACCCAGCTGCAACTTGTGAGCTGGCATGAGGTTAACAAGCCTGTTTCAGATGCTGTGGCCCTAGGCCTTGGCAACCTGCTAACCAGAACACAGCTAGCCTGCTGGGAGCAAGAGCTTGCTTAGGGAATCGGAGAAACTACAGGGATATGTTGCAGAGGCTTTTTCCTACTTGTAAGTTATTGAAGAGGAGTTGTCTTCTTAGAAAGTCTCAATAAGGTACCCCAGTGATACCATATATGCAGGCCTCCAAACCGTCTTGTGGGTTCACTGGTTGCCATGCTTGTTTAGGAGGATAAGTGGTTTAAGTCTCTGTATAGCTCTGTAGTTCAAGAACCATATATTAGTGGGAATGTGGTAAAAGAAGTATTTGGCTGCAATTCAAAGATGCCTGTATATTTGGCTGCCCCTAGAGTCATGAAGAGAAGCTCCTCTACTGGAACATGGCTGTTCGAGACTTCAGTATCCTCATCAACCTGATAAAGGTGAGTATGGAGAAGCTCCCTGTTCCATCTTACTGGCTAACTGCAGAAACTGCTAAGGGGCCTGACTGCCAAAATGGGCCCTCTCAGCACCTCCCCACCCTTTGTTGGGCACCTGTTTCCCCATCTTGTCCCTGTGCCCTGCCTATCCTGGATAGCACCTTCCCTGCTTCCTGTGCAGTGTCTTTCCCTTCTCTGCCTTCCTCCTTCCAGTCTGTGCCATACAGTTTACTATTTAATGACTCCTTCCCCCCATCATTCCCCCACGCTCTTACCGCACCATGAATCTGAGCACATTCCCCGTGGTCTCCATCTTCCAATTTGGATGCCTTCTTTATCTCTCATGTACACTCTGCTCTCCCCCACCCCATGATTTTGCCCAGACTATTCCCCCAGCTTAGAATGTTTTTCTTTCCTTGCTGCCTCTTTCTTCAGGCTTCCCATCAAGGTTTGGCATCTCTGCAGTGCCATCTTCTTAACATTCCCTGTTGGAACCAATTCCTTGTTCCTCTATGCTCCCCTCTTCCTCTTCTTGAACTTCAGTTACAGTGATTGCTTTATTCTTTGTCACTGATTTATTGACATGTTGATGTGCCTCCTTCATTTTAGATGTCTGTACAACACTCAGAGCTGTGTTTTGCACAGTGGGGAAGAGGCTGGGGTGCTCAGAGGAGCAGATCTCAGCTCTGGTTTCTTTTCCTTCATCTTTCCAGGTGTTTGATAGTCGTCCTGTTCTGTTTGCATGTTTGAAGGTGAGCAATAGACTGGGCCCTCTTCAGTGTTTATTCTTCCTTTGGGTCAGCTGAGTGGAATTGCTTAATACCTTGCCCACAAGCCAGTCTCCAGAATCTCTGTTGATAGGTAGTCTAGAAAAGACCACGGATATGTTTTCCTATATTAATTGGATAACCAGAGAAGCCAATTTTCCTATGAGTTTGAAAACTTAAGTCTTAGAACTAGGATGATTGGTTTAAGGAGCAGTAGTCCCTCCCTGCTATTCCTTCCCAGTCAACAGGAAGGAAGGAGGGGTGGTTGAGCCCTCTTTTTAAACCCCGTGGGTGGCCTCATCGATGTGGCAGCTGGCCTTCTGGTATCCTCCAGGGGGATATCCTGGATTAGCCCTGGATTTGGTGATAAACACATTGGGTTAGGAGCTAAGGAAGGCAGCAGGGAGAATGCTTCTCCCCTTTCCCAGTGGTTCCTTCCAGTGGATGGTGCCCCATACTGTTGCCTCCTGGCTTCTTCCTCTTTCCTCACAGCCCCCACTGGTGCCAGTGTGAGGGATGGTTGAGAGGGGGGAGTCCCTTTCCTGATGGGTGAATTGGGCAGTTGGTCATGTGCTTCCTCAGCTCTACCCTCTATTCCTTTTGAGAGTAAGTTGTCCCCTGGGAGCTGGGGCTCCCCTCAGTTCCTCTGTGCCCTCATTCTCAAGCTGAGCAATGCCTCACACATTGACTGTGTGTGCGGCAGGTAAGGCTGCTTAACTCAGGACGCAACAGGCCTGTTTAACCTTTGCATTAAGCTATATTCTCTGGATTAACCTTTTGAACTCTTTCTGATTTATTTTTCACATATAAAAGAAAATAAACACTCTGGCCTGGGAAATGCTATGCCGCCTCAGGCAGGGGCATTTCCCACGAAAGACCTCAGTGAGAGGTCCTCACCAGCTTCTCTCTTCTGTTCCTCAGTATGGGCGTCTCTTTGTGGAAGCATTTCTGAAGCAGTGTATGCCGCTCCTAGACTTCAGTTTTAGGAAACACCGGGTAAGAACTGAGAGCAGAGAGCACAGGCATGCTCTGTGTAGTGGTTCAGAAAGTATGTCCACAGTGGCTCCTAGGCAGCCATGGGGACAGCCCCCTCACCCCAGCTCTGGCCACAGACTGACACAGGCGCCTCTGGTCACCAGCTCTCCCAGGACTGATGATTCCCTAGTGGACCCACCTCCCGACTTCTGCTCCAGAGCTGAGGATGCTTGTTTCTTTTAGCCGATTTTATTATGTTACTGCAGTCCCAGGACCTCACATATTAGTGTGTCATTTGTTTCTGTGTACTTCTCTGGGTCTGATCTCAGGAGTTACCAAAAAAAGGAAAGAAAGCTCATTTGTGTCATAAACTGCGCTGTAAGCCCGAAGTCCTAACCACTAGACCACCAGGCAAGTCCAAGAGATGATTTCTTGCATGTATTTACCAAGTTGAACTTTGCAGAACACTGTCACAATGTTCGGATGGTCCTTCATAGCTCAGAAAGAGAAGGGGAGGGCAGCCAGTGAGTTCTCCTCCTGTTTGAGGGCCAAATCCATATAAACTTGAAAAATTATGAATCACTGTGTTGTACACCTGAAACTTGTAAAATTTTTAAATCAGCACTACCTCAGTTTGAAAAAGAGATGATTATCCATGTATGGCTGGAACCTGAGGCTTGATCCTCTTTGGAACTCTTGATTGCAAGGATATCTTGCACGTAAGATGAAATGAGAATGTTTCATTTGGCATTTGTGCATGTTGTTGATTGTAGGAAGATGTTCTGAGCTTACTGGAAGCCTTCCAGCTGAGCACGAGACTGCTTCATCACCTGTGTGGGCATTCCAAGGTAAGAGGCAGAGCAGGCCACAACTGTTGGTTTAGTCTGTGGTGCCTTCTTCCTTTTTTACCCTTCTTAAGTCTTTATTTCTGAGACTATGTCTGTCCAACGGCAGTTTATCAGAGTGGTCAAAGCCTCAGTTGCTGAGTGAGATTGGGTAATCATCACGAGGGAAATTTCTGCATCTGAAATTTGACTCAAACTCCATAGCCCTGTTTCTTCTAGGGCCTCTTCTTTGGTGAGAGAATGTTGGTGGGTGTGTAACTACATACCATACTCTGGGCAGGAGGAATATTATGGAAGTCATAACTCTACTGGAGACGAGGAGGAGTTCTAAAAGCAGCTGTTTTTGGAGCTTTTCTGCAGTATTATTTCCTAGTCAAGGAACACATCTGTCTCTTCTGAGAATATTTTAGCATTCAAGGACTTTTCCACTTAAAGTGTACAGTTGAGCCCTTGTCACTTTTTGTCTGAAGGGGCACAGAACTGTGGAATTGTGAAGTCAGTGGCAAGCCTATGATTCTTCCACCCAGTGCCTGTCATTCATTTCCTCCCCTGCTTCTAAATTTTTAAGGTGCTAAACAGGAATTTTAAGGACTCCCTCCACTAAAAAGGGGTACTTTGTATTGATTAATGTCAGTGTAATATGTGTTCAAGAATATTTTAAGTAAATTCATTGATAATTGATCAATGAGAGATTATGATGAGGAACTGAGAGGTATTGGTGATACGTCTTCTAGGCTGCTTTAGCTTAAAGGACAGCTACCATTCTCTTCAGAGTGCTCTCAGTTCAGCTCAGTTCAGTCACTCAGTCGTGTCCGACTCTTTGCGACCCCATGGGCTGCAGCACGCCAGGCTTCCCTGTCCATCACCAGCTCCCAGAGTTTACTCAAACGCACGTCCATTGAGTCGGTGATGCCATCCAACCATCTCATCCTCTGTCATCCCCTTCTCCTCTCACCTTCAATCTTTTCTAGCATCAGGGCCTTTTCAAATGAGTCAGCTCTTCGCATGAGGTGGCCAAAGTATTGGAGTTTCAGCTTCAACATCAGTCCTTCTTCCAATGAATGTTCAGGACTGATTTCCTTTAGGATGGACTGGTTGGATCTCCTTGCAATCCAAGGGACTCTCAAGACTCTTCTCCAACACCACAGTTTAAAAGCATCAGTTCTTCGTTGCTCAGCCTTCTTCACAGTCCAGCTCTCACATTCATACATGACTACTGGAAAAACCATAGCTTTGACTAGATGGACCTTTGTTGGCAAAGTAATGTCTTTGCTTTTTAATATGCTGTTTAGGTTGGTCATAACTTTCCTTCCAATTTAAGCATCTTTTAATTTCATGGCTGCAGCCACCATCTGCAGTGATTTTGGAGCCCTGCAAAATAAAATCCGCCACTCTTTCAACTGTTTCTCTATCTATTTGCCTTGAAGTCATGGGATCAGATGCCATGATCTTAGTTTTCTGAATGTTGAGCTTTAAGCCAACTTTTTCACTCTCCTCTTTCACTTTCATCAAGAGGCTCTTTAGTTCACTTTCTGCCATAAGGGTGGTATCATCTGCATATCTGAGGTTATTGATATTTCTCCCAGCAATCTTGATTCCAGCTTGTGCTTCACCCAGCCCAGCATTTCTCATGATGTACTCTGCATATAAGTTAAATAAGCAGGGTGACAATATACAGTCTTGTCGTACTCCTTTTCCTATTTGGAACCAGTCTGTTGTTCCATGTACAGTTTTAACTGTTGTTTCCTGAGCTGCATACAGATTTCTCAAGAGGCAGGTCAGGTGATCTGGTATTCCCATCTCTTTCAGAATTTTCCACAGTTTATTGTGATCCATATAGTCAAAGTCTTTGGCATAGTCAATGAAGCAGAAATAGATGTTTTTCTGGAACTCTCTTGGTTTTTCGATGATCCAATGGATATTGGCAATATGATCTCCAGTTCCTCTGCCTTTTCTAAAACCAGCTTGAACATCTGAAGTTCACAGTTCACGTATTGTTGAAGCCTGGTTTGGAGAATTTTCAGAGTACTCTGCCGGACTACTATTTGGGGAATATGTCTCTGGTCTATACTGGCAGGGCTTATGCTCTTGTTGAGTGTTCAGGGTGTTAGGAGTTCGAAAGTTTCTGTATAGGAAACGTGAAAGCACGATGATAAATGCGGATGAATTGGTTGCATTTGTTTCCATTCAGATTCACCAGGACACAAAACTCACCAAACATGTGCCTTTGCTCAAAAAGACCTTGGAACTGTTAGTTTGCCGAGTGAAAGCCATGCTTATCCTCAACAATTGCAGAGAGGCTTTCTGGCTGGGTAATCTTAAAAATCGGGACTTGCAGGTAAGTCTGGGACCCTGCTGCTAAGTCGCTGCAGTCGTGTCTGACTCTGCGACCCCATAGACGGCAGCCCACGAGGCTCCCCCGTCCCTGGGATTCTCCAAGCAAGAACACTGGAGTGGGTTGCCACTTCCTTCTTCAATGCATGAAAGTGAAAAGTGAAGGTGAAGTTGCTCAGTCGTGTCCGACTCTTAGCGACTCCATGGACTGTGGCCCACCAGGCTTCTCTGTCCATGGGATTTTCCAGGCAAGAGTGCTGGAGTGGGGTGCCATTGCCTTCTCCGAAGCCTGGGACCCTATCAATGATAATCTCCTTCTCTTCTCTTCTATTCTTTGTGAGAGCATTGGAAAGTATCTAAGGAAGGTGACCTAAGCTCCACTCTCTCAATACTCAAAACTGCTCTTCTCTTAAGTGACTGTTTAGCTCTTAAAGTTACTTTGCTCTTGGGCCCTGGTTGCAGGTTGCACCCCTCAGCAGCAGCAGCAGCAGCAGAGGCACCAAAACTTACCATTGATGTATTAGTAAAAAAGGCCTCAGAGAAGCAGATCAGGAAAACCTTTTTCTACAACTATGGAGAAACTTTTTTTGTTGTTTAGTTTTGTTTTTTTCACTCTAAAACCAGTCTGTTCTATTCCTGAAATTATTCTCTGTGCTGATTTTTTTTTTTCTGACTGATTTTTAACAAGTAAGCATTTCTTAGTTCTTTCGAACGTCTGACTGATGGGCTGAAGTCTTGTGTTGTTTATACAATTTCTTTGGTGTAACACCATTTTTCAAATATAGCCCAAGCCCTTCTCATTTATAATATCTGTCTCATAATTTATACATGAATATAATAAATCCCCAGAGTGTTAGCTTCCTTTCTTTACATCAGTGTTATTAGGTAGATACTCTTGTTACTGAGAATCGAAGCTCAGAGAGGTTAAGTAACTTGCCATTCAGCAATATGAGTAGAGAAAGGGTTTGAGTCCAAACAGTCCTCATCCAGATTTGGTATTCCTAAACCCCTTTAGTATACTGTCTTTCAGCCTCCAAATGGCCATTTGTGATTGGTGTGGATTTTTTTTTTAATTCAATTTTTTAAAGTTATTTATTTTTATTGTTGGGTGTGCTATGTCTTCATTGCTGCTTGAGGGCTTTCTCTCCTTGCAGCAAACAGGGGCTACTCTAGTTGCCGTGTACAGGCTGCTCACTGCAGTGGCTCCTTATTGTGGAGCTTGGGCTCCAGGGCTCTTGGGCTTCAGTAATTGCTGCACATGCTGAGGCATATGGGATATCCCCAGACCAGAGATTGAACCTTTGTCCCATGTGTTGGCAGGCAGATTTTTAACCACTGGACCACCAGGGAAGCCCTGTATATAGTTGATGTGTTGATGTTCACGTTCACATAGTTTAAGGTATTTGAGTAAGTTTAAAATCATATTGAGCATTACCTGAAAGTCACTAATACAATCTGGCCTTGTAAAACTAGTACGATAGTAGAATACAAAAATGAATCTTTTGTAAAACTACATATTGTGTGAGAGCCAGAAGCATCTCAGAAGCCTTGGGTTGATTATCACTTTTCTAGCTGCTGGATCACAGGTTGGTGTCTGTGTTTGATCATATTTGAATGACTTTCTTTGCCTTGCCTATAAACTTGAGCCTTTCTCCCCTTGAGACCCATGTGTGATCATTATAACCCACCATTTGTCTTGGCCCATTCACATTCAGGGTGAAGAGATTATATCCCAGAATTCCCAGGAGAGCACTGCAAATGAGAGCGAGGGTGAGACATCATTCCAGGTCTCTGAGAGCCAAGGAGCAGAGGTGCGTGCAGGACTTCTCTTGCCCAAGTTTATAATTACTTCCTTCTGGGGCCATCTCTATTCCCTCTAAAAAAGGCTTCTGCACTTAGGTGAATTCTGTGAGAGCCAGAAAACACACACACACACACACACACACACACACACACACACACACACAATATTATAATCACTCTTGAGTATCTCAAGTTGTGCTGTATGTTATACAGTTGAAAATTCCCTTCCATTATAGCCTCTTATTTTCCCTGAATTTGTATCTGAAACCATTCTAGAGGGGAGATAGGAAGAGGTCAAAGTGTTTTGTGAGTGTTGAGAAGAATGAGTTAAACCATTTAAACATGTTGTTTGAATATGCAAACTAAAATGTAAAAGCCAAAGCGCAGAATCAAAAGCTGTCACCACTGAGGACTAAAATTATAGTGGTAGTCCTTATGCTCTTCTGGGCTACTCCTGATGCTGTTGAGATTTTAAAGCAAAGAAAAATACATTTATAAAAGTTCCTTACAATTTGGGCAGGTTATAGGTTTCGAGAATCTCAGATTTAAGAACCCTGCTCTGGATACAATTTGTAATGCCGTTTGAGGATACAAAAAGATCACTTAGTATGAAAAATTATTTTTTTACATGGTTCTCTGTTTTATTTGTATCAATTACCTCCACCTTGTTCTCATAAAAAAGTTTGAGGCAGACAGTATTCTATTACTTTGATGCTTTGTCCTAAGCAAACCTCTCAGATTAGATTTTGCAGATCAGAGAGAATCTTATGCTTTATTCCTGTTGAATTTAACCAACATTTCATTCTATACTGAAAGCCCATTTTACTCCTATGTCACATACATGCTGTAGTGCTGGAGGGCTGTGGGCTTATTTAAAAATCACACATGGTTGGGTTGCCGAATGGCCTAAGTCGGTATCATCTTGGCTCCCTCTATCATCTTGGCTTCAAGAGCATGATACGAGAATGGGGCAGCCACTGATTCTTTTCTCAAAAGAATGGTTTAAACCTATCATTGGTTTTAACAGTGAAACAGTGCAGTTGTACATGCTGTGGGAGCAGTGTTGCAAGTCATGGGGTTGCTCAGATGACCTCAAATAATTATCCTTTGCCTCTTAGGGTGGCAAAGAAGATAAAGCAAGTGATGGAGAAAAGGAGCGAGAGAGTGATGAAGATGAGAATGATGACGACTCTGATTAGGCTATAGAAAGGTGGTCCTTCTCCGTCTTTGCCAGCCACTCACCACAGTGTTCTGGGTTACAGATGCTGCCGGTCTGCCTTTCTGACTGTAAGCATCCTATTTTGTCCTTAAAGAGGGGGTCCTATTGAATCAACTCAATTGTGGATTTCACGGATCATCTACTAATGTTAAAGACGGTGGCTTAATGTCTACTATATTAAAGACGAATGTAGCATTGCTTACCCATTTGGGTGAACACGGCAGAACAGTCATGATTCTAGGCTAGCTAGTTTTGAAACTCTGGATTTATTCTACAATTTAAGCTTGTACCAGTTTTCAAATAAATTCTAAGTTCTCAGCTACCTTTTGGAATTTCCTTCGTAGGTGGGACTGAATTGGAGTTTGTGCAGAGAAATAATGGAGAATTAAAATCATGTGTTCCCTGTTAAAAAGACTGTCTTATTTGAGAAGAAAACACATTTGTGATCTTTTTGTAGGAGTGACAGATTTCTTTTAGTGCTCAAAGAAAGTCAGATGTTTGGCTGCATTTTAAATTTTTTGGTGGTTATGTAGACATATAAGACAAAGATGAAAAGGGCAGCATCCAACTCATGTTAACTTTGCATAAATAATTCTTATTTCTACATTATTCTGAGTTATACCTATAATCTAGTTAAAGAATACTACAAAATTACTTGTAGTTGATTAAAAATAGAACATTAAGCATACACTGCAGCTAAAACGGGGAACTCTTCATGTCTTCTGCTCTTATTTCAGTGCCAGACTGTTAATGTTTAATATTTGTTAATATTTCTACCTACTTTCATACTCTCCAATAATGTTAGGGTGTGGCTGTTTAGGCTTTTATGTTGTTTTTTGGTGGGGAGGTTATTTAATCATTGACCTNACTGACTTGAAGGAGAATGCTGAGACAGGCAGGATGAGTTATGATTAGGACTTGATGAAATGAAAGTCGAGGCAAGAATCAGGGTGTGGGAGATTTCTTAAATTGGGTGCTGAAGTACTTTTGCATAACATCTAGGGAAGAGGTGAAAAGGAGGATTGTGAGCTAAGTGTTAAATCACTGGGTGGAAGACTGTCTTGGAGAACAGATATTTAGAACTTTAGAAGTCAGGATTAGTGAGTGACGACTGAACATCAGTGTTGGAGGAGGGTGGGAATAACTAGCGTGCCTGGAATGTTGAGAGCAGTTGGAGGAAGAGTGGTCAAGTGATTTCTGTTAGAGAAGTTTTGTAGCGGAAAAGGTATCTTAGGGCAAATCTAGGCTTCCTTTTGGGTGAGGTGGTAAAAGAGACTGGAAAAGTTAGAGGAAGAAAAGGAACTTTTTGCAAATGGAAGGCAGGTCCCACAGGTTTTTTGATACTCTCCAGGTTTTCTCTTGTTCCAAAAGGCCTGTGCAGGGACTGTTGGGTCAAGTGCCCCAAGAGCAGCACCGTGGCAGGGCCTCCACGAGCTCAGCAACACCACACCTTCTCTCCTTCTAGGGTCTGCTGCTTCCTTGACCTCTGCTTTTCTTCCCTATTAAGATTATTTTCTTCCTCTTGTCATTTCCCCTCTCTTGGAAACTCTCGGTTTGCCCATTAATTATCAAGTGGCCATCTGTACAGCCTTGGTGTATCAGTTTTTTGTTTTCTATGGCTGCCATAACAGATTACCACAAATGTAGTGGCGTAAACCACGTACATTTATTATCTTAAGTCAACAGTGGTTTGCTGAGCTGAAATTGGTGTCAGCAGATTTCAGAGCCTCAGCAGCCTTCAGCTGCCTTCAGCAGCCCAGAGCCTCCCTCCTCAGCTAGGAGGCTCTAGGAGAGGAGCCGATTCCTTGCCCATAGCTTGGGGTAGAATTCATTCTCTTGCAGCTGTAAGAATAAGATCTGTATTTCCTTGCTGGTAGTCAACTAAGGACCATGCCCAGCTTCTAAAGGTCACTTGCGTCCCTTGGGTCATCACCTCCTCCTTCCATCTTCAGAGCCTTCAATGACAGGTTGGGTCCTGCTCACATCCCTTGTCCTCCTTCTGCCTTTCTCTTGCCTTTCACATCTAAGTTTATGGACTTGTGATTACATGGGGTCCATCTGGGTAATCCAGAATCTCAAGGTCCTTCACCTCAGCCACATCTGCAAAGTCCCTTTGCCTGTGAGATAAGTATTTGTGGGTTCTGGGGATTAAAGTCTGGACATCTAGGAGGGGACAGTATTCTCTGCCTGTCACATTTGGTAGAAGGTTAAGCAGATCCTCCCTAAGCAGCTGTGTTCCTAAGATACTTCTCACCTTATCCTCCCACTGCCTTGCTTTGCTCACTCACTCCCATTTGTGTCTTGCATGATACAGCATTCCTCCTCTTCATCTCAGGGGGCTGGCATGTGTCTGTGTCTGGAATGGCATTAATCATGAACGTCTGTCTTCTTTTACTAGATATGTCTTGTCGCTCAAGACTTGCAACACTAAATGAGAAATTGACAGCTCTTGAACGGAGAATAGAGTACATAGAAGCCAGGGTGAGTATGCCGGGCACTGGGCGTCCTCATGAGGCAGGCGCGGCTGTGTGAGAGAGAATGCACATTCTCCCTTGTTGCTGCAAAAACTTGGAAGCAGAAACAGGCTTAAAGAAGTTAAGTACCTTGCTCGAACTTAAACCTGCTTTCTGGGACTCTGAAGTTGTCGCCTTTCTCTGCCACTCCCCAGCTACCTAAGATATAAACATTTAATAAAATTTTAGACCCTGTTAATGCTTTTGAATTTGTCTAATTGTCAGTTTTCCTTTGACAGGTGACAAAAGGTGAAACCCTCACCTAGGACTGTGCCATGCTGCTGCTGGGAAGTTTGCTCTTACAGCAGGCAGCCTCTCGTGGGAAAGGCCCCAGCAGCCTTCAACTCCTTCCTCTCTCCTTAAAGAACAACAGGGCTTATTCTTGTTTTTCTTTTTTTCAAAAGTGTGGCCTTTGGGCTCTGCCGTGCACACCCAGAAGTGTGATGTGGCATGTGGGGAGGAGTCCGGGGACCTCTTGGAAACATTGTTAGGCATTTTACCTCTTCAGTAACGTTCTGTAGAAGTACATGTCAACACATTTGAGGCACTGAGAGCCAAAAGCCTGGGATTCTGTCAAGGTCCTCCCCACCTCTCTCTCTCTCTCTCAGTCTTTCCTTATCGCTCTCATTGCCTGTGCATTGATTCTATAAACAGTCCTTGTCTTCTTCCCACCTTTGGTTGGGGATGGGTAGCAGTCCTGGCTGAGATGCCCTGGTGAGGTGGCTGCCAGAGAATGTTGTTGCTAACCCACCAGTTTCTTGTCCTTTTGGGGAGGTCAAGGCCAGGCCCCCACTTGGCTTGAAAAGGGACATTTTCAGAGTTTTCTGTCTGTCACTTGGGGGGTCTTTACCTCTCATATTTCCCTAATAAACTCCTCAACTTTATCTGACTGCTGTGATTGTGGTGGGGAGAGGAGCTAGAGACGGGGTGCACCTCTTCCGCAGAAATCTGCTGTGTGGGATTCTTAATCTAACAAAACTTTCAGATGTAGCCATTTGATCAAAGCCTAGGTGGCTTGCAAGCTGGAGCCCCCATATTTGGACTTTGAGCTCATTCATCCTGGGAATCATTTGGTCATTCAGCAGACATTTACCAAGTACT
Source organism: Neotragus pygmaeus (assembly GCA_006410875.1). NCBI lineage: Eukaryota > Metazoa > Chordata > Mammalia > Artiodactyla > Bovidae > Neotragus > Neotragus pygmaeus. The sequence continues at coordinate 747,162 of SJYV01011424.1, read as the reverse complement.
TACTATGTAGGGACTTTATGCTCCAATAAAATATACAGTGTTGAATCAGGTGTGATGCTTACCGTCTATTGAAATACCAGCATCTACACAGTTTAACTGCAATCCATGGCAGAATATGAGTTTTATTAGGTACAAGCAAAATGTCTACTTTTAGAAAGGAAAATCGTTTAAACAGAAGTGTCTATAAACTTTTCATTCTAGCATCAAAGCCTACTGTAAACTTGTACCAACCCACTAGGCTTAACCCCCTTTTAGAATTTTCATTTTAGTCACATAGAAGTCATTTCTTCCTATTCAGATCTTGTTTGCCACTGAAGGTCTAGCTTAAGGCAAACCTCCTCCATAAAGTTTTCCTGTCTCACTTTTCACTGAGTGCTGCACTGTTGCTTTTTCGCAGTCCCTCCCATCCTGCCAGGCTAACACCACTTCAGTCCTGAGTTTGATCTTTGACTTAGCGTCTCCATCTTACAGTATATATGAGCACCTTAGTCTTATATTGTCCAGCTGGGTACTTTGCAGAAGGCAGGCAGTGAAATGACTTGCAGAGCTCAAGCTGCAAGCACACATCCGTGCTTAGATCCTTGTTAGAACTTTGGAAGACCATCTGAAGTAGGACCTTCATTTAAAAAGGTGATGTTACAATGGAGGCAAGACTGTCGTCCTTTACTTTGGTAACGGCTGTTTTTGAACATTATTGAGCTCATCTGATACGCTTTTAACAATTGCTTGAGATTGTTATTCATAATATCTTCCATGTCCTTTCTAGGATAAAAAAGTTACTATTCCTAAAGTGCAGGTTTTAGATTATCTGGTGCTCTACAGTCAGTTTAACAGATACTTATCAAATTCCTACTATATTCAGTGACTATAATGAAATAGAGGCAAAAATGGTAATCTTCCTTAGATGACATGTGAAAATGATAATTTTTTATGGTGCTGTAGACATTCTTTAATGATATTAAAGTAATATTTCTAAAAGAAAAATAGTGCCCTAAATAATATGATGTTGCTAATGGTAAGCTACTGGTTGTAGGGAAAACAAGTGGTATGGAAACCAATGAACCCAGCCTCCTCTAGTAGAGGTAACTGCTCCATCTTACCTGATCATTTGAGGTGTCAGAGTGCTTTCCTGTGTAATCACCTCCTTTATATATTGAGCCTCAGCTCACTCAGGGATATATAACTAGCATTATCTATAATTTATTGAGTGTTACCATGTGTTAGATGTGGTATATGCTATGTGTACTTTTATGTCTTTAATCCTCAAGCCCTAACAAGTAGGCTTTCTTCATGAAAAACTTTTTTTAAGGTTTTTTTTTTTTGATGTGGACCATTTTTTAAGTCTCTATTGAATGTGTTAAAATACTGCTTCTATTTTATGTTTTTGTTTTTTTTTTTTTTTGGCTGTAAGGCTTGTGGGATCTAAGCTTCCCTACCAGGGATTGAACCTGCAACCCCTACACTAGTAGGCAAAGGCTTAACCTCTGGACCACCAGGGGAGTCCCTCCATGCACTTCTTTAGAGAGGCTAAAACTTGTGCCAAGTCATACAGAGTAAGTAAAGGTGCTAGAATATGGACCTAGACATATCTGTCTCAGATTCTACACTTGTGAATGTGGTAGATCTAAAACCAGATCTAAAACTTCCTTTCTCATTCCTAGTTCAATGCTATTAAATAATTTTTAAGCTGCTACACACCCATGTTAGTTTTACGTGCCTTTTACTGTCCTTCCTTTGGTAAAGAAGGCTTCATGGGTTTTCCTGGCTCTGTCTAGCGAATGCTGCTCACATTGATGTCTGTGTTGTTTCGTTTCTTCCAGCTTCCTTTCTCTGAAGACTTGTGTCTTGTCTTTTCTGTAAGTCTTGCCTAAGGAATTTTATCAACTCTGACACTTTCCCTAGCTATCTGTGAGTTTCCTTCTGAAAGACCGTATTTGGTCAGGCTCCAGAAATTGGGATTTTATTCTCAGGTTATACACATCTTTGCACATAGGTCATTTCAGCCCATAAATAGTGTTACCCTAAACCACCATTTATTTTGTCTCCAATGTGTCCTTGAACTTTAACATAGAGTTCTGATACATTTTACTCTCACTGATGATGATAAAGGTATGGTTTACATTTTAATACTAAGTCACTTAGGTTTTTAAATTTAAACATAAAATGTTTTATCCTTTTATAACAAGATTAAGATGTTAATAGGATAGCTGCTTTGATTTGACCCATATGGAGACTAGGAATTTAGAGAGGTTAAATGTTAATATTGTACCCAGCTTTTCTGAATCAAGATTGTTCTGTCATCTCATCATGATGAACAAAGTTGTTCTGGATAAAAGAACTATCAAAACTCAACAGCTAAGAAAAACTAATAAATGGACAAAAGATTTGAACTGATACTTCAAAGATGAAAGGACGACAAGGTCATGAAAGATCTTCAACATTGTTAGTTATTGGGAAAATAGAAATTGAAGCCTCAGCCAGATACGACCATATGAACTCTATCAGAATGGCTAAAATTTTTCAAAATGCACAAAATCCTGATAATACTAAGTGCAGGCAAGGATGTGGAGCGACTGGAACACTCATACATTGCTGGTAGGAATGCAAAATGATAAAACCCACTGTGGGAAAACAGTTGAACAATTTCTCACGAAGTTAAGCATGCACTGACTGTGTCTTGGGAGTCTCATCTGTAGATGATTCTCACCTAAGAGAAGTGAAAACTTAACGGACACACACATAAAACCTATATGCAAATGCTTATAGCTTTGTTCATGATTGCTCAGTGTCCCTTAGCTGGTGAGTGTATTGTGGAGTACCACTTGGCGATGGAAAGGAATAAACTTGATAGGTTGTACAATATTGATGAATCTCAAGCACACTAAGTAAAAAGCCAGACTCAGAATTCTGCATGCTGTGTGGTCCCATTATATGACAGTCTGGAAGAAAGATAAGCCTGGGGGTAGAGTTTGATTACACTCATTTTTTGGGGGGTAGGAGAGGGTGGATTGTTCTGTACTTTGATTGTCCTGATGGTTACATGACTATCCATTTTATCAATGGATACAGCAAAAAGAATGAACTCTACCATGTGGAAATTTAAATTTAGGGGGGAAAAAATAGCCTGGTTACACATATCAAACTCATGGTAGTTATTGCCTCTGAAGGAGGAGGGGAAACGGTGGAAGTTAAAAGGAATTTTGGCCTTATCATTTATGTAGTCTTAACTTTAAAAAGTAAATATGACAATGTACTGTTAATTTTATATGGTGAGATTATCAGTGTTTGGTTTATTACTCTATACTTTTTAATTGGTGAAAATGTTGTTTAGTTGCTAAGTTGTATCCAACTTTTTTGGCAACCCCATGGACTATATAGCCCAACAGGATCCTCTGTCCATGGAATTTCCCAGGCAAAAATACTGGAATGGGTTGCCGTTGCCATTTCCATCTCCAAGAGATCTTCCCAACCCAGGGATCAAACCTGTATCTTCTGCTTGGCAGATGGATTCTTTATCACTCTGCCACCAGGGAAGCAAAAACAAGGCAAAATATATATTAAAAGAAAAATTTGAAAAGGCTGAGAAGTAGAAGGGAAAAAAATAACTAGTTGTTTTGAAAAACAGGTACGTTTTCTTTTTCTATTTGGCATAGTGTAAAATGTACTCCAAGAACAACATAGCCTGTAGCTTGGACTTAGAATACCCAAAATACATTTTCCTTCCTCTTAAATATGTAAACGTTTGCAATGATACAATGTCAGTGTTAAGATCTGTGTTTGTTTAATAACTTGTTTTAACTTATTTCCTCCTGTCTCTTNGAAGCAAAAACAAGGCAAAATATATATTAAAAGAAAAATTTGAAAAGGCTGAGAAGTAGAAGGGAAAAAAATAACTAGTTGTTTTGAAAAACAGGTACGTTTTCTTTTTCTATTTGGCATAGTGTAAAATGTACTCCAAGAACAACATAGCCTGTAGCTTGGACTTAGAATACCCAAAATACATTTTCCTTCCTCTTAAATATGTAAACGTTTGCAATGATACAATGTCAGTGTTAAGGTCTGTGTTTGTTTAATAACTTGTTTTAACATTTCCTCTGTATTCTTTTATGGTAAATTATAAAGAATTTCCATTGATGGTGGTGATATAAAATTTCCTCTCAGATGTGTTCAATTGGGTATGCCTAGAAAAACTTTGAAAGGAAATATAAAAAGCTGATGATACGTATTGCCTCCAGGGATTCTTTTGAGGTGGTTGGGGGAACTAGGATGAAAGGGAAAATTTCACTTTGTCCTACTTTTTTGTACAAAACTCGAATTTTGTGATCCAAAATGGAGACAAAACAACTTAATAAATTAATAAATAAATAGCGCAGATGATAGGGAGAATATGGCAAAAACCATGACGGTCTTAAGGCAATGGATGAAGCTAAAGAAATGCTGTGTGAAAAACTTATGGGAGGCACAAGAATCTAACATTCAGAGAAAACCCTGGGGCAAAATGGCCTAGCGCCTCAGTGAAGGCTGGTCCCCTAAGGTTAGGTGAAACATCTGCGCATGCGCACCGCCTCTAGCCTGCCATCTTCAGGGTGTAATGCATCCTCCGTCGAGAGCGCGCGAAAGCCGCACGTACGCCTGCCCGGGGACGCGCACGCACCCCTCGCCCCGCCCCGCGCGGCCGTCGAATCCCGCGAGGCTGGGGTAGTCTAGGCTGTCGGAGGTAATGCCCCGGAAGGCGGGGGACGCGGAAGAGGCTGAGGCCGGCGCTGAGGAGGGGAGTGCAGAGAAACCCGGCGCCGAGCGGGAGATGGAGGCCGGGCGGCTGCGGCCGGTGCTGCGCTCCGTGAACACGCGCGAGCCGTCCCAGGTCATCTTCTGCAACCGCAGCCCGCGCGTGGTGCTGCCCGTGTGGCTCAACTTCGATGGCGAGCCCCAGCCTTACCCGACGCTGCCCCCAGGCACGGGCCGCCGCATCCACAGCTACCGAGGTAGGCGGACAGGGGTCGCCCTGTCGCGCCCGGCCGCGCCGCCCCCTTGAGCTGAGCGTAGCGAGCCGCGCTCTAGGCCTGAGATTCACGGTGACGGTGGCTCGGTCTCACCGAATCCCCGCCCCATTCGGGGAAGGCAAGCTGCTGTTGTCATTTTTATTCCCAGTTTACACTCGAGGAACTGAGGCCCCGAGAGAGGTTGTGACAGATTCAAGTTGACGCAACTAATAAGTGACAGAGTATCTTTCTAAGAATGAGTAATTTGCATTTGAAGATCAGCCCCACGTGTATTCCAACCCTCACGCCCATTTGTTCAGTTTGTGATTAGGAGAATCCCACATTCTCCGGTGGGTGCCCAATGAGCTGGTCCGTATCGGGTCCCTGCCTTCATGGAGAAGTGTCTCTTCTGCCCATTAGAAGAGACAAATGCATAAATAAGAACAAGCCAGTGTCGTAATTGCTGCAGTAGGAACGGAGCACAGCATTGTACCTGCTAAGTGAAAGAGAAGGGGGTGTGCTTTTAGTTAGGGAAGCTTCCCAGAAAAGAAGGAGAATCCTGGAACATGTGTGGAATCTGACCAACCCAAGACAGAAGTTGAGAGCTATAGACAGATAGAACCGCATGGCCTGACACCTGGAACCTGGGAGAGGGGAGAGGGTATGGAATGGGAGAGGAAGTCTGAAAGATGATTTTACCCCTAGGAAAATGGGGACCACTGGAAAGTATTAAACAGAGAAATGGCATTGCCTGATTTAATACTAAAAAGCTTCCCCAGGATGCAAGATGATTTGGAAGGAGAAGACTACTGGTAAGAGTTAGAAAACTGTTGTAATAACCCAGGCTGAAGATGTCTAGGCCTTACTGCCTAAGGAGGCAGTAATCCCTTGGTTTTCAAAATGAAGTTAACGCTTACTAAAAATTCACTATCTTTCTCAGAGGATCTTGATGAATCTTTTTTCCTTAAGGAGAGCATAGTCAGTGATGCTCTTCAAACTTTTACACCAAATTTCTTCTAATACTAAATGAGGAATGGGAATTCTTTGGACTTCCCTGTGGTTCAGAAGGTAAAGAATCAGCCTGCAATGAGGGAGACCTGGGTTCAATCCCTGGGTTGGGGAGATCCCTGGAGGAGGGTAGGGCAACCCACTCCAGTATTCTTACCTGAAGAATACCCATGAACAGAGGAGCCTGGTGGGCTGCAGTCCATAGGGTGTCAGAGTCAGACATGACTGAGCGACCAAGCCTGCACCAGTGTTTTAGGACTTAGCGGTTTCTCTGCTGGCCCTGGTTGGATCCCTGGTGGGGGAACTAAGATCCTTGCAGGCCACGTAGTACCCTAGGAAGAAAAATAATTTCTTTTTTTTTTTTTTAATGAGGAAGAAGTCAATTCTTCCAGACATCCACATTTACTAAATGCAGTCTTATATCTGGGAAATTGTGTGACTTTTGTATTCTCTAAAATTTATCTGTGCCTGATTTAATACAAACATTAAAGAAATTACTTACCTCCTGAATGTACTTAATGTTCCTAAATTATACACTTAAAAAATAGTTAAAAAAGTAATTTTATGTATATTTTGCCACAATAAAAAACATTACTTCTCACTTGACATTTCTTAAATTTTGCCTCCAAATCGTCAAGTAAACATATGCCCAGGATCTCATGCTGTTTTTATTCTGAAACAGTCTCCTTCCTTCCTTGAACATAATCTTAAGCCTGGGATTTTTTTGTCTCCTTCCAACTATCCTCCCCCCGTCTCTTTTTTTTTTTGCGTAAGATATATTTATTTCTTAAATCCATTTTTTAATTTGCGTGCAGTAAAATACACAGATCCTAGCATTTAATAGGTTTTGACAATACCTAGATCAAGTTATAGATTAGAATATTTCCATTATCACAGAAAGTTCTTTCTTGCCCCTTTCTACTCTTCTGATTTTTCACATCCTTGATTAGTTTCATCTCTTCATACAGAATGTACCCTTCTCTGTCTGTGTGATGTTTTTGTACCTTGTTTTTGAGAAGCACAGATCTGTGGAGTTGGTGACCTCTCTCCTTTTAGTTTGCAGCATTGGATGTGATTTGCAGTTCAAATACTTTGCTTTTGCACCAAGGCAGCAGAAAGGGCCTTCATTTTGGAACCTGGTATAGTTGCTCTTCTGTCTTCTGTCTCCATTGCCTTTTGTGAGGATTCAATGGAATACCGTTATTGGGGGGGGCTTTGTATGGTATTCGAGCATAATGAGAGGCAAGTATTTCAGTCTGGGGAGATGAAGGCAGTAGATATATGACTACTTCACCTCTGCTTGTCTTAACAGGTCACCTTTGGCTCTTCCGAGATGCTGGGACATCTGATGGGCTTCTAGTTAACCAAACTGAGCTATTTGTGCCATCTCTCAATGTTGATGGGCAGCCTATTTTTGCCAACATCACACTGCCAGGTATACCAATGTTCCATCTTACTTTTTAAAAAGATAGGCTGTTGTGCTAAGTAGAGGATAGGCCCTTTAAGGAGCTCAGTCCTTAGTGATTTTTGCCTGATGCTGGGCAAGGTATCCAATTTTTCTGTATCCTATTCTCCACCATAAATAAAATGTAAGAAATTTACTGGTATTCTCTATGTTGAACAAAGATGTTGTGGTGGCTCAGAAGCTCTTTGGGCTTGTCAGCAGTGGGCTACATTAAAATAATTGATTGTAGAATTATGAGTGCATTTTGTTTCCATGGCCTTGGAGTAGAATTATGCTCTGGAATCTCAGGAGAAAAAGTGTGTAGAGAGTGAGATACCATGGCTTATTTATGACTTCTGGTGTTATATCTCTTAATGTAATTTAATCCAATCAGGCTTACTGTGCCAGTCAGGGGTTTTAAAAAAAAAACCAAATTGAACATTAGCTTCTTAGCTTACTACTTGTTTAAAACTCAAGTGATTTTATTAGGTTGAATCCTAAGACACTGATCTTTTGAGTTAAGGTTAAAAAACCTAAATATCTGTGGCTTCATAAGGTTCAAACTAGTATGTGTATATAGATTTTGTTTTAAGGCAGTGGATATACAGAAGTGAACACTGATAAGTTAAAATGTAGGAAATTTTGCCTTATAGGAGACCTTTAAAAGTAAGTTCCCCAGTGAGTTAAAAATAGGATTTGAGAAAATTGGTGACAGTCAGCTGGAATCCCCAAAAGGCTATAGACAGAAGGAGGTTTCAATAAGGAAAGGTTGAGACCTGCCTCAGGAGGAACACAGTATCAGTAGCTGGGCTGACTTCCTAATATGTGGGACCCAGTGCAAAATGAGGATGTGGGACCTTTTGTCCAAAAATCAGGAAAACTATCATTTAAAATACTAAAATATTTTCCCTTTCTTCTGTGTCTCTCTCACAACTTGTTACGGTGTTTTTTCTGTTTGCTACTTAATGCTATTTTAGGAAAAGTTAAAATTTTTTAATTACTAAAAAAAAATAGGATTTGAAGGACTTCCCTGGAGGTCCAGTGGTTAGGACTCCATGCTTCCACTGCATAGAGCATGGGTTCAACCCCTAATCAGGGAAACTTAAGATCCTACTAGCTATGAGGTGCGACAAAGAAAAGGATTTGAGTTCCTCCCAAATTCCACTTATATGCTGTTTTGATTATCTTTTGCTGTGTGACAACTACCTGTAACCCCAAAACAGCCATTTTATTTGTTCATAATTCTGCAGGCAGGGCTGAGTTCAACTCGGGTGGTCACTGGTGCGGCTGCTTTCTGCTGGCAGGTTGGCTGAGGGCTGGGCCTCTGTCCCATGTTGTCTCAGGGCCTGGCCCTCTTCATGTGGTCGCTCTTGCTGCATAACTCAGGGCTCCTGAGGGCGTAAGAGCAATCGTTGCCAGAACTTCTTAAGGCTGAAGCCCAGAATCAGCACAGCGTCACTTTGCCCACATTCACTTAATTAAAGCACATCATAGGCTCAGCCCAGTCTCAAGGGAAGTTCCTCCACAGGGCCATGAATGCTATGAGATGTCTGTTGGAGCCATCACGTTACACTCTGCCACAACCCACGCACTCACTTTTTTTGTCCAGCGTGAGGTCCAGCTGTCAAAAATGTAGCGGCCTCGGTTGGCCAAGCCTCGTGAGCACTCAGCCTCTGGGCCCAAGTCTGCTGCTGAGAGCCGGTTCTCTGCCCTTACAGTGTACACCCTGAAAGAGCGGTGCCTACAAGTTGTGCGGAGCCTGGTCAAGCCTGAGGATTACAGGAGACTGGACATCGCGCGATCCCTCTACGAAGATCTGGAAGACCACCCCAATGTGCGGAAGGACCTGGTGCGGCTGACGCAGGAGCACATTGAGAACCAGCGGATGGCAGGGGAGGCTGAAGATGTTTAGCTCAGAGTCACACTCCTGGGTCTCAGCTTTTGACGGTCCTGACAAGTCTTGATCTAGCGCTAGGACTGGTTACCTTTTCTCAGCTTCAAGGTGTCTCATTCTTGGAGTGAAAATGCTCCATTGCTTAAAACAAAGTTAACTGACCTCACTACAAGGCATTGTGATGTCTAAGGGCAAATATCACAAAATGTAATAATTATGCCTGCCTCTTGTAGAAATATTTATCAAGGAAAAGTAGTTGCATCTTTGCTTCCTCGTCAGTCAGGAAAGTTTCTGTGTGAGGACTTTTGTGGAGGTAATTACAGCAAGAATTGTAGCTTATTCTGCAGTTGTAAGGAAGCAGTGGCGCCTGCTTTTCACTATTGTGTTGTGGTTGATGATGTGCTGGCCTCCCGCTCTGAGAGACAGAAATGTCCTTGGGGCAGGGGAAAATCTGTCTGCTCTTTGAGACCCTAGTGCCTCGCACATTATGAGCCTTCCATCTGTTAGTTGAATGAACAAACCAGTGGGTCCTTTGGTAGAAAGTGTTTAGAGGTTTGACCCCTTTTTTTTTGAAAGGGAGTGATAGTGGGGACCTTAAAGTATATATAGTAAACAGATATTTAAAAGGGAATCATTTTTATAGAAAGCAATTTTTTAATAATTTTCTAAATTTTGACTTTTCTTAGTCCTTTGTTGTCACAGGGCTGTTTTACTTCTGTTTCTAAGCCAGGATTAGCTTTCTACAGCTCTTGTGGTGATAGCTTTTTGAAACTTGGTATCCGCACAGGAGATAGGAAGAAAATAGCCATTACCTTGTTTAATCCTAGTATTAAAGAGCTACTCCTGTACTACAAATAGGTTTTTGCCAAGTGTGGGTATTTCTGTTCCTTTTTGTAAATCCAGGACATTTCTGTTTAATTCAGCAGTTTTTCATCAGGCAGGATCTGGTGACACTTTGCACCTGGCTAGAGGAGAAGACGAAGAAGCCCTCTAGCCTCTGGAATGTTACAGCTAACACACTGTGGATTTAGAGAGTAGCCTGGAATGTTTTATAGTTTTGTACATGCCCAGATCCTTTCCTATAGGCTGGACTTAAATTCATTAATTTGAATTCAATACTTCCATCAGGCATCCTTTTTTGGTAGCTAATCGTTGGAAAAAAAAAAAAAAAGGGATCCTCCCCAGTAGAGAAAATTTTGGAAGAAACAGAAAAATAAAAGAAGAAAAGATCCAGGTAGATACATTGCTTAAATACAACCACTAACTTAACATTTTGAACTTTCAGCCGTTTTTTGGCTTGGTTTTACATAGTTGAGATCATACTGAATATACAGTTTTATATTCTACTTTCTCATTTAACTTTATAACTTAAAATATTTTTCCATGGTATTATAAACTCTTCATACTCATGAGTGCAGCCTTCCTTTTATAAATAATGTGGGACTATTTCTTGCCATCCTTATTAAATCCTGCTAACCTTTGAACGCATTTCCTGTGCTCTGATATCAGAGTGAAGTGAATGAATCAGATGCCTTACAGTTTTTCCACCTAATCATATTCTCCTCTTTCAGCATTCAACAAATAAGGGGCTTTTGTTTTTTAATCTGTTGTGTTATTCATTCAGTGACACACCTCTAATTTTTTATCTAATTTTTGTTGTTGAATTGTTGGGTAGAGAAGAAAATATGCTGGTATAGAAGGCAGCCATATGATTTCAAAAGTAGGATAGTATGAGAGATTTAAGAAAGTCTGTCGGTGCTGAATTAGTTCAATGTTGGTTTCATTATTTTTTTAACCTGCCGTTATGTCAAAATGTTCCTGTTAAAACTTGCAATTTGAGTACTGTTTTTGTGTTGTCCAAAGAAAATCGAAAACCTATAGCATGTGTGTACTCATTTGAAATCTTATGAATGTATTAAATGTATTGCTCTTGAGAGATTGTGATATTACCTGTTTTCAGTTGTTTTTTTTTTAAAGCTTCTTTTGGATACAGTAAATGGTGCTGAGTAAGGGAAATAGGTGGGATGTCATTTGCCAGATTCTTCTGTCTTGGAGAGGTGTGAGGACTGTTTAATGGCCTTGGGGAGAGGAAACACAAGGAACCTGGTTCTCTGTCCCTTTTTTTCCAACCCTGGATTTTGTTTAGAAATTTGATTCTTTTAGCATTTCTTTTCTTGTAAAGATGAAATATCACTCAAAATTTTAAGCACTACAGAAAAGGATGAAGAAAAGCATTCCATTGGAAACAAAGGCATTTTTTTTTTTTCATGAAAATAGAACCAGCCTTAACAAACACCTCCCTAAAGAAGATACACAGATAGCAACTAAGCATATGAAAGGATGCTCCAGGAACTTCCCTGGCAGTCCAGTGCTTAAGACACCATGCATGCAATGCAAGGGGCGTGAATTTGATCCCTGGTCAGGTAATTAAGATCCCACATGCCAAGTGGTGTGACCAAAAAGAGTATTTAAAAAAAGATGGTCCACGTAGTACATCATCAGAGAATTGCAAATTAAACAGCAATGAGATACTACTACACAGCTATTAGAATGCTCCCACACACACATAAAAAGGCTCACATCCAGAACACTGACCACACCAAATGCTGGTAAGGATGTAGGATGTAGAACAACAGGAACTCTGATTCACTGCTAATGGGAACGCCAAATCATATGGCCACTTTGGAAGACAGTTTGGTGGCTTCCTACAAAATTAAACGCTTATCATATATCCAGTAATTATGCTCCTTGGGTATTTACTTAAAGGAGTTGAAAACATATGTCCGAAAACTTGCACATGGATGTTTATGGCAGTTTTGTTCATAATTGCTAAAATTTGGAAACAAAGGTGTGCTTCAGTAGGTGAATAGATGCATATATGATATATCCAAATAACGGAATGTTGTTCAGCACTAAGATGAAGGGAGCTGCCCACCAAGAAAAGACAGATAAAACTTAAATGCTTATTACTAAGTGAAAGAACACAGCTTGAAAAGGTCACATACTTTATGATTCCAACTCTATAACATTCTGGAAAAGGCAGAATTGGATTAAAAAGGGATTGAGGGGACTTCCCTGGTGATCTAGTGGTTAAAACTGCACACTTCCAATGCAGCGGTCATGGTTTTGATCCCTGGATGGCGAACTAAGATCCCACGTGCAGTTGGCATGGCCAAAAATAAATAATTTTTTAAAAATTTACAGGACGGAGAGGATTGGCAGAGGTGGAGGGATGAATAGACCACAGAGAATTTTTTGAGGTAGTAAATTTATTCGGTATGATATTATAATAGTGGATATATATTATTATACATCTGTCCAAACCCACAGAATGTGCAATGCCGAGTGAACCCTAAGGTAAACTGTAGACTTGGGATAATAATGATGTGTCAGTGTAGGTCTATCAATTGTAACAAATATACCACTTTATGGGGGATGTTGATAATGGGAGAGACTTTGTGTGGGAGCAGGAGGTATATAAGAAATCCTGTACTTTCCTCTTAATTATGCTGTGAACCTGAAACTGCTTTAGAAAATAGTCTATTAAAAAAAAAAAGTGGTTAATATCTCACTAGGACTTACTGTCAGAGAAGGCAATGGCATCCCACTCCAGTACTCTTGCCTGGAAGATCCCATGGATGGAGAAGCCTGGTAGGCTGCAGTCTATGGGGTTGCGAAGAGTCGGACACGACTGAGCGACTTCACTTTCACTTTTCACTTTCATACATTGGAGAAGGAAATGGCAACCCACTCCAGTGTTCTTGCCTGGAGAATCCCAGGGACCGGGAAGCCTGGTGGGCTGCCGTCTATGGGGTCGCACAGAGTCAGACACGACTGAAGCGACTTAGCAGCAGCAGCAGGACTTACTGTATATTGAGAGGATGAAAAGAAAGCAGGGCGCTCAGCTCACTAAGGACATGAAATAAATATCCGTGTTTTACAGTCCTGAAATAGGACCACCAGTATGAACTTTTCAGCTATTTCACGTTAGGTTTCTGTATCCTGTTCTTAGCACCTCAGCCCCGCTCTATACTAGTCACTGGGCTGCCTGTAACCCCTTCACCATTTCCACTTTCTGTCAGCTAAGCTCCCTGCCTCAACAGAACATTTTCCTGGAGACTTCTCCCATTACCAAACATAACCAGTAACCCATAGGCAGATCACACCAGTTGACTCTTGGTGGTGTGCATTCTGTGAGTTTGGACAAATTTCTAATGACATCTATCCACTTTTATACTATCAGACAGAATAGATTGACAGATATGCTTGTGATGTTAACCAAAAGTGTTGGGCAATAGCACCGGACACTTAAATGAGAGAGAAACCTGCAAAACTTGTTTCAGAATTTGGAACATGAAACCTCAGGAAAGTACAAGTCAACATACAAATAAATAGCAATATGCTCTCTCCCTATTCAGGTAGAAAGCACAAAAGATTGTTTTGTTCCAGCTGGGAAGAGTTGAGTCCCTGATAACTGGACTAGACCCACAAATGTTAACAACAGACCTAAGATTTCTGAAAGACTCAGAGGAAATCATTTTAGCAAATTATTTTATCTTCAGATAAATTGAAAGAATTAATTGGGCGAAGGATAGCCTAACAGCAGCTTGCTAGGGAAGACAGAAGATGACATTCTTCACCTGCAGGAGTGGGGTCAGATACCCTGGTCCAACTTGGAAATACTAAGAACTTGTGCTTCAGTTATGCAGTGCTCAGAAACCGTCAGATGGAAACTCGAGTGGAGAATTATTCTAGCAGGTCTGGATTACCCTTGTCCTGTAGCAAATGCAGAGAGTGAAGGGAATTTGGGGAAGGGTCTACTATGTCCTCGCGGCATCAGTTTTCCAAAAATTGGTTTATGGTTTTCCTTGATAAACTTTAGGACTCCCCTACCCTTCCTGTAGATGAGAAAGCAGACACCTCTGGAACAGAGTCCAATACTGGAAATAAATGTACATTAATAGGAGATAGGCCAAATCGCGTATGGTGCTCCTAAATAAACCATTAAAAAGGAAAAGGTAATCCTTATGTATGGACATGAAAAACTGTTCATTATTAGTTGAAAAACATTTATAGAAAATGTGTTTAAAAAATTTTTAGGTTAAAAAGTTAATTTTATAGAGGTCTAAAGCTACATGGAAGTATATACACCAAACTATTAATAATGGTTGTCTAAGAAGACGATTACTCCTTGGAAGAAAAGTTATGACCAACCTAGATAGTATATTCAAAAGCAGAGACATTNAATGTTGTGTTAGTTTCAGGTATACAGCACAGTGACGCAGTTATGCCTATACATGTATCTATTCATTTTCAAATGGAGAAAGGTTTTCAAGATAGGGTGAAGAAATGGGGGTTGTAGGGTATGTGATCCAGTCGTGATATTCTTCTGATTGGTTGGTCATGAGATAATGAGGAATTAACATTATCAGCCTTCTAATTCTGACTGGCCTGGGGTCTGCATGCTTGTGGGCAGCATATGGTTAACTTCTTTCATCTGGTGGGGGTTTCAGTATCTACAAGATAGTTGAAAGAATTTGGCTCAGAGTATTATGTCTAGCCCTTGAGGAGGAAGTAACAGTCCTTGATTAATGGCTAAACTATTATTATTTTGTCTCACTTGACTGTTTTCCTTTCTTCATTTTCTCACTTCTCTTATTAAATTTACTCTTTGGAACTCGTGGAGGGTCTAAGAGGCTGAATTTTTCCTACAGACCAGATGGAGGCAGAGGACATGGTCGGGGGTGGAGTCTGCTCTGAGAAGGCACTCCATAGTAGGGTCCTGCTCAGTTACAAGTGAAGAAACACAAGAAGGGAGAACTGGGATTTCCCCTATGTAGAAACAAAGTCCAGGACTAGCTTTTTTTTTTTTTCCTTAATTTCCCTCCTTTGTTTAGGACAATGATCATATATTATCAGAAAAACCAATAAAGTTATTATTATTAGAGAAGAAAAATATGTGCAAACTATACAGAAAAGCATTATTTTGGTTATTTCCTTTTTATCAGCCTTCTTTCACTTCCATCTTCCTGATGTCCCACGGGTTCTCAACTCTGCCTGCATATAAGCAGAACTACCTGGGAAGCTTTTTGAAATGCCAGTGCTTGAGTTCCCACCTAGAACAATTGCACCTGGATCTCTGGACAGAGGTAGGGTTAGGCCTGTAGGTTCTTTTTTAAAGTTCCCAAATGATTCTAAGGTGTAGCAGGGATTGCAACCCTCTGTATTTTCAAGGGAATTAAACATGAACACAGAGAAGGCACTGGCAACCCACTCCAGTACTCTTGTTTGGAAAATCCCATGGATGGAGGAATCTGGTAGGCTGCAGTCCATGGGGTCGCTAGGAGTCGCACACGACTGAGCAACTTCACTTTCCTTTTTCCCTTTCATGCATTGGAGAAGGAAATGGCAGCCCACTCCAGTGTTCTTGCCTGGAGGATTCCAGGGACCGGGAAGCCTGGTGGGCTGCCGTCTATGGGGTCACACAGAGTCAGACACGACTGAAGCGACTTAGTAGCAGCAGCAGCAGCAGCAAACCTGAGCAGGTCAAAATGGCACAACTATATCACTAATTACATTTAGCTTCAGTAACTTTTTAACCGACCCTGGTAGGGAGGGTGTTGGTCATGGAAAAACTAATTAGGAGAAACTATGTATTCTTCAGGATCACAGGAAATTTTTTGGAGAACAAGATAGGAACAAAGAGCCCTTCCTTGGGATCAGACTTGGGCTGAATCTTGTTACTTGACCAGTTTGGCTTGGAAAAGTTACAACTGACTCAAGCCTATATTTCCTCATCTGTAGAAGGGAAATGATAAATGTATCCTGTAGGATCATTTTTGGGATCTACACACAGATAATATGTGTTAGATGCCTGGTACTTGATAGGTGAGTGGCAACTCTATTAATTAGTAATAACAAAGACCTTACTTTGAAGAACTTATTCTAAAGAGTAGGGACAAAGTCGTGTCTATAAGATAGCCTGCTGAGGCCCCGCACGACTCAAGCCTCTCTGGAGGAAAGAATCTAGCACCTAGAGCAGTGGATGCTGGCACATAGTAGCTGTTCAATAAGTATTGGCCCTTAAAATCACAGTCTATCCTGAGTCTCCTATTTAATACAGAGTCCTAACCCTGCTTCCTCTGGACTCCTAACTCCTCATAAAGAACTCCCCGCAACAATAGCATCTTTTAGCATTTCATGTAACTTATTCATTCAGTACTATTTTATTTATTGCTAGTTTCCTCCACCCACTCCCACCCCCGTCTAGATTCTAAGTGCCATGAAAACAGGGACTTTTGTTAAGTTTTCTGCACTTTTGCATCTCCAACGAGAATAGTGCCCAACTTCCCTGGTGGCTCAGACGGTAAAGGGTCTGTCTACAATGCGGGAGACCCGGGTTCAATCCCTGGGTCAGGAAGATCCTCTGGAGAAGGAAATGGCAATCCACTCCAGTACTATTGCCTGGGAAATCCCATGGACAGGGAGCCTGGTAGGCTACAGTCCATGGGGTCGCAAAGAGTCGGACACGACTGAGCAACTTACTAAGTAAGTGAAGTCGCTCAGTCTATCTCTTGAATGAGTCGAATGTGGCTGAGGGGCTAAAGCCCTGGAGGAGGAGTCAGAAGGTCTCTGGGGATCATCACCGAATTTCCTTGTGGTCTTAAAGGTGTTTCCTCTCTCCTCTGGGCCTGTTTCTCTTCCCGGCTCTGATCGACTTGCTTTTTCAGCCACTGGTCAAGCCGGCCGGGCGGCGTCGCGCCCCCAGTGTCCGCCAGGGGGCAGTCGCACACAGGGCCGGCCCCGCCCACTTCCCGGCGGCCCGCGGTGGGTGGACCCAGGAGCCCACGGGTACAGAAGCGGAGACCTGCCTGCGTCTGACTCAGTTGTCAGGCCGCCCGCCCGCCAGCCCTCAGAGCCTGGCCATGTCCTGCTACATCTACCAGCTGCCCTCCTGGGTGTTGGACGACCTGTGCCGCAACATGGACACGCTGAGCGAGTGGGACTGGATGCAGTTCGGTGAGTGGTCCTTTCTGCGACCCCACTAAGCCCCCTCCCCGCGTGTCTGCCGTGGTCCTTGATGTCAAGGGCTCTCTCTGCTGCTTTCCTGGGCCCGGGCCTCCCTGTGTATCCTCAGGCAGGCGCCGCCCCTTCTCTGTTGGTGATCTGGAAGGTGTGAGGTGATCTCGGACGATTTCTGCTGTTACTCAGTCTGTCCTAAGTAATGACCAGCTGCACTTCGCTGTTTACGGTAAAGCTGAAAATTATTGCTGTCAGCAATGACTGGTGCTTACTGTGTGCCCGGCCCTGACGCAAGCACCTGACACGGATGATCTCATTTAATTTCCACAACAACCTGTAAAGTGCCTATTTCTCTTAACCCCATCTTACAGACCAGGAAAAGGATTTAGAGGTAGAGTCACTTGTGAGGGCAGCCACTTGTGAGAGTCACTTGTGACACGCGGTTCCTAAGTGGCGGAGTTGGCTTTAAACCCCAGCGTCTGGCTCTGCCAGGACATCCTTAACTCCTTGGTGTATTTTCTTTGTTTGCGGCTTGGCATTTTGGGACATGCTGAGCATGTGGTCCTCAGGCACCCAAACAGAGGTCCGTACTCCAGGCTCCACCAGATCTGACTGGTGACTTTGGCAAGTTACTTAACCTTAATCTGAGTCTCAGTTTCTTAATCTGTAAACTGGAGGTGGTTGTGAGGAATGAAAATTATATAAAAAGCTCTTGACATTTGTGTGTCAGAGTTTCTTGTAAGTATTAAGGAAGTATTAACAATGACCATTCTTAGTTGTTTTTTTTTAACCGTGCAACTGGTGCCACTTTATTTGAAAGGTAATATCTGTATTTAAAAAAAATGAGATTATGATATATACCATTTGAACAAAGAATGTAATATTTATGTATGGTGGAAAGAATAATGAACATGAATGTTGTTGTCCATTCAGTTTGAGGAAATAATATATACTTTAACCTAGTAGTTCTCAACGAGGGGCAATTTTGACCCCTTTAACATTTCTAATGTCTGGAGACATTTTTGGTTGTCGCAGCTTGGGGGGTGAGTATAGTGAGTAGATGCCAAGTGTGTCGGTAGCTCAGTCGTGTCTGACTCTTCGAGACACCATGGACTGCAGCCAGGCTTCTCTGTCCGTGGAATTCTCCAGGCAAGAATACTGGAGTGGGTTGCCATTTCCTTCTCTAGGGGATCTTCCCAACCCAGAGGTCTGAGCCATCTCAGGGAAGCCAAGGATGTTGGTAATTGTCCTGCAACACACAAAACAGCCCCCTCCTCAAAGAACTATCCAGCCTAAAGTGTCAGTAGTGCTGAGGTTCAGAAGTCCTGCTTTAAACCAGTCAAAAAATAATACATGCTTATTGCAAAACACTGAGGGAAACAAAGATTAGCTCAAACTCTGCCGCTCAGTGATGCCATTCATGTCATTTGGGTGCCGATAATAATAATAACAGCAGCAGCCGTAATATGAATTACCAGCCATGTTCCAGCAGAGTGCTAGGTGTCTTACACATTCTAGTCTTTTTTTTCTCCTAAGCACATTTATTTATGAAAATACATTTTCCAAAAATCATATAATTATTCTAACCTATTAGCCTACTTTTTTCACTTACACTATATCATAATTATTTCTCCTTGCCAAGCAGCATTCTTTAGCAACACAGGCTTCGATTTTTATTTCAGTGTGTATTTTTATTAACTGTTTAGTGGAAAAAAATAGCAGATGTACTAGGTTAAATGAACAAATCAGGCCCCTGATAAGTTGTATCTTTCCCTTCCCTGGTCCTCAGCCTCCCCTTTCCTCCCTGCAGAAGCAGTCCCTTGGTAACACATCAGGGCATCTCTGAGAATGTCTGTCATCATCTGATTTTCTAGACTGCACTGTGACCCTTTGCTCAGATGATCTGTGATTTAACTACTTTTGACTGTTTCCTGGGTCGTGGACAAACACTTTATGTAAGAGACTCTCTCTAGTTTTTTCCGTGTTGGCCTCAGTTATGAAAGCCAGAACAACTTCTGTTTCTAGGATATTAATTTAGAAGGCACTCCTGTGAAGTTCTTCCTCTTTTTTTTAAACTAAAAAATTTAAAAATTGAATTATAGTTGATTTACGGTGTTGTAACTTCTGCTGAAAAGCAAACTGATTCAGTTATATATATTTATTAAAAAAAAATTCTTTTCCATTGTGGTTTATTACAGGATATAGGATATAGTTCTCTGTGCTATAAAGTAGGACCTTGTTGTTTATCCATTCAGTATATAACATTTTGCATCTGCTAATCCTGAACTCCCAATCCATCCTTCCCCCATGCCCCTCCCTTTTGGCAACAAGTCTGTTCTCCATATATGATGATTAAAAAAAACAAAAACAGCACAACTTCATTGAGGTATAATTCACCTACCATGCAGTTCACACATTTAAAGTGTACAATCCAATCACATCTAGTATATGCAAAGTTGTATATCCATATCAATATTAGAACGTTTTAATTACCCCAGAAGGAAACCCTATACCCCTCAACCGTCTCTCCCAACACCCCCAAACACACCTCCTGTTTCCCCCCAGCTTTAGGCATTGCCTGTTTTGGACATTTCATATAAATGGAATAAATCGTAAAATATGTACTCCCTTGCAACTGAGGTGTACAAGGTGTACAAGCAGCTTTCTACAGTTCATCCATATTTTAGTGTGTATCAGTGCTTAATTTCTTTTTATTAATTACTGAATAATATTCCATTGTATGGAGGTACTTCATTTTATTTATTCATCTGACAGCTGATGGACATTTGCGGTTCTTTCCACTGTTTGACTATTATGAATAATCCTGTGTACATTTGTGTCCGTCTTTGTGTGGCTGTATGTTTTCATTTCCCTTGAGTAGATATTTAGGAGTGGAATTACTGAGTCACAGCGTAACTATGTTTAACACTTTGAGGAAGTGTTACACTGTTTTCAGAAATGCATTTACCATTTTACATTCCCACCAGCTCTGTATGAGGGTCCCGATTTCTCCATGTCCCCCTCCATCCAGGTGCTTGTTACTGTCCGTCTTTCTGAGTTTCTAGCCATCTGAGGAGCCATCGAGGAGGTATGAAGTGACTTCTTGCTGTGGTTTGGTTTGCATTTCCATAATGACTAATGATATTGGGTGTCTCTTCATGTGCATTTGTACATCCTCTGTGGAGAATACCTCTGACCCCTTAGACTCTGGAGACACCAGAATTGCTCAAGGTCCTCGGAGGCTTCCCATGGTGATTTAGGTTATAATCCAAATTCCTCACCAGGCCCACCCCATCTGGCACAATGTGAGCCCCACTGACTTGTGTGTGACTCTCCTCCCACACCCAGCACTTGCTCACCCTGCTCCAGCCATGCTAACCTCCTTGGTCCAGACTCAGGGCCTTAGCACTTGCTGTTCCCTCTGTCTGGGACATTCTTCCCCCATCTTCCCCAGGGCTGGTTTTCTAGTCTCTTTTAGACTTCTATTGCTGCTGTAACCAATTACCGCAATTGAATGGTTTAAAAACAGCCTTTATTGTGTTACAGTTCTGGAGGTCAGAAGGCCTAAAATCAAGGTGTTAGCAGGGCAGCTGTCCTTGCAGAGGCTCTAGAGGAGAATCTATTTCCTTGCTTTTGCCGGCAAAAAACAAACGGTACTCCAGTACTCTTGCCTGGGAAATCCCATGGATGGGACAGCCTGGTAGGCTGCACTCCATGGGGTCGCCAAGAGTGGTACACGACTGAGCGACTTCACTTTCACTTTTCACTTTCATGCATTGGAGAAGGAAATGGCAGGCATTTCTCCAGGCAACCCACTCCAGTGTTCTTGCCTGGAGAATCCCACGGACGGGGGAGCCTGGTGGGCTGCCGTCTATGGGGTCGCAGAGTTGGACACGACCGAAGCGACTTAGCAGCAGCAGCAGCAGCAGCAGAGGCTGCCTGCATCCGTTAACCTGTGGCCCCTCTTCCATTGTCAAATACAACAGGGTAGCACCTCCAGCTCTCTCTTCCTCTGCTTCTGTAGTCGTCCCTGAATCGGACACTCCTGCCTCCCGCATATAAGGACCCTCGGGCTCATTCAGATAATCCAGGATAGTCTCATCTCAAAGCCCTTAACTTAATGCCATCTGCAAACTCCCTTTTGTCATGTAAGGTGCCATATTCACAGGTTTTGGGGTTTAGGACACTGACATCTTTGAGGGGCATAGTCTGTCAGTTCTGAGTTCATATGCCACCTTGTTTGAGAAGCTGACCCTGTCCCCCTTTCTTTTTTTTTTTAATCTCAGTTCTATGTTTCATTTTCTTCATTTCTCTTAACATGCTATGACCCTGTTCCTTGTTTGTCTATGTTTGTCTGTCCCCAGAGAATGCGAGCGCCATCAGGGTAGGAACATCACCTGTCTGGTTTGCTTCTGTATTCTCAGTGCCTGGGGTGGTGCCCGGCCAGTGCAGACACTCAGCACCACTTGAGTGAGTGGTGGGCTGAAGGATGTGGGGATGGTGAGGACGTAAGATGGCCTGGAGCCCCGTGGTCAGCCAGCTGTCTGTGCTGAGTCAGAGGTCACTGGGCTGGGAGCCAGTCATGCCCACCAGGTAACAGCTCCTCGCCAAGGCAGCACTTCGTGGTTTTCTGTTCAGCACAAGTAATCGTGATTGTCCTTCCAGCCCTAAAGAGTCTTGGCTTCTGCGAGTCTCTTTTTTTGTTGTTGAGGTTGAAAGACCTTACTGCAAATTCCACAATTTATTCTTTTTTTTTTTCTTTAATGGCATTCTAGCTTTTTATTATTACAGATAATGCCAGTCATTTTAGAAGCAATCATCCCTTAGGGCAGATTGTGATACTGGGGAATGGAGGTGGAAAAATCCATAAAGTGATTCAAAAATCATACAGTCACAAATATGCAAACTCTTTGGATTTGACAATTTTGGCAGATATTGTTTGCCTCCTGTTTGTTTCCCTATGATTGTGACTGCATTGATGCTCCCCCTTGGGGGAAAACAGCCTTCTTACCATTTCACTCATTCCAGGTGTATTTCGAGGGGTCCTGGGGTGCAGGGATTCCTTTGTTAGGTGGCTCCCTTTCCTCCTCTCTTATGCATGCACCAGTCTTCGTGTACAGCCCTGCTTTGTCCCTGCCCAGGTGTGTCTTCAGGCAAGTGACTGCCTCGCTCTGAGCCTTTAGTTTCCTAATCTGTAAAATGGGGATGAGTTGCTGAGAGGCTTAGGGGACAAGACACTCTCCCTTTCCCTCAACCAGAAAGGAGTCTGATTAGTCCAGACAAGGAGCACTTCATCCAAGGGCAGATCATTTCAGGAGACTGTTCCCTCTCTGCTCCAGAGAGCTTTGAAGACGGGCAAGGTTTTCTCCTGTGTCCTGCAGGACTGAGGATCCCAGACCAGGAGGGATGGTCATTATGTACTGTTAACCTTCAGGGATGAAAGCAGGTTTTCATAGAGTAGAGATGGCTTAACAATTACAGTGAGCATTTATATCACAAGTATGTTATCCTATATGTATAACTAATCTAATCCTTGCAACAACCACTGAAGCAGGTGCCATTGTTTTCCTCATTTGAAAATGAGGAAACTAGGGCACAGGGAGAGGTGAGCAGGCGCCTTCCCTAAGCACATTGCAAATAAGTAGCAGAGAGAAGATCTGAACCCAGGCCTCAGAACCCAAAGTCTAGGGACTTCGTTGGTGGTCCAGTGATTAAGACTCTGCACTCCCAGTGTGGGAGACCTGGGTTCAAACCCTGGTCAGGAGCCTATATCCCACATGTCACAATTAAAGATCCTGAGAACCGCAACTAAGATCTGGTGCAGCCAAATAAATATTTAACAAAAATGAAAAGAATCCAAAGTCTGGTCCCTGAGCCTGTGATTGTTAACATCCATCCTGCTGACATAAGCATGTATTTTTATTTCTGATAGAAGAGCCTACAAGAGTATAACCAGTGCTTTCCTTGGGGTCTTCCAAGTAGGGTGATCATGGGGGCTTTGATTTTCTCCCAGTTTCCAAATGTTCCACATGTGATGACCAGGTACTGCTTGTGAGTGCTGGGCAAAGAGCCAAGGACTCAGCAGTGCCCTTGGCAGTGACTCATCCTGCTGAGATCTATATCTTGTCTTAACCCTGATTTCAGGGTCTTGTTAAATGCTGACAGTTCAGCGCTGTGAGAGATGTCATTTTCACAGAGTTACAGTGTCCACACTGCAGGGCAACTCCTAGTTTAATTCCTCTTCCTCCCACGTTGCCCGTGAGGAAAGTACAGCCCACAGAAGTGAGTGCTGCCGCAGTGGAGCCCTGGGGGCGGCTTCTGTTCTTCCCATGACATCATGCTGCCTCCAGAGAGTGGGAGGTGAACCTGTGGCCAGAGCTTGTGTGCGCGGAGGGCTGGGAAGAAGGGGTTCCTTCCTCTTCCCTCTGCCACTCTTGTCTCTCTGCCACTGGAAGCAGCCCCTGACCCTGTTGACATCACATCCCAGGGACCAGGAATCTAGCCTGGGGTTTCCAGTGACTAAGGTTGCAACTCAAGAACTTTCCATCTCTAACCGGGCACTTCTCCCAGAGGCTTTCTCTCTGTGGGAGGCTGTCACAACCTTCCCCATTCCTCCAGAGTAACATGGACTGTCCAGTAGGATCATGTGCCTCCCTGGCTCTGAGGCGTTTCATAGTGTCCTGGTGTCTCTGGGTCTTGGGATCAGGTTCAGATGGTAGCCTGGCATTCGAACTCCATCATTATGTGATCCTGGGCTCTTGTCTTGGTTTTCCTCACTCAGTTCACTTATGTTTGTATATTTTCAAACAGAAAAGCTCTGTGGACTTCGGGTTGACTCACCACTGTATCTCTGGAGCTTGCCACAGGCCTGGAGCTCAGTAATATTTTGTTGAATGAATGTATGACTTGATGTTCACATAGATATCTGCTCCATGATTTCTGAAATCCTGAAACTGAAGTCTGATTGTTTTTGTCCTAGTTGAAAAATAAAAAAGTAAATGCCTGCCTCACTTCAGGAAACTCAGTAGAATACTATGTGACCATTCAAAAATGCTAAATATGACCATTCAAAAATGCTTGTAACCAACTTGAAAAATGCTTACGGGATAATGTTAGTAAATAAGGTCTAGATATACATTCTTTCTTACAGTCTGGCAACAACTGCATCCAGACGCACACCTGTCTGTTTTGAGGGGGAGAGTCTTAGTAATGGAAAGTATCCTAGTGGGATGCTGTGTCATTTATTAGCTTTTTCGCCCCTGCGTTTTCCAAGTTTTCTTTAGCAAAAAACCATTAACTTTATAATAAAAAATGAAAAGAAGGAATGCATTAGTTTTAGTATTGTAGACAGTGCATGCAAGCTCCATTGCTTCAGTCATGTCTGACTCTTTGCGGCCTGTGGACTGTAGCCTGCCAGGCTCCTCTGTCCATAGGGTTTCCCAGGCAAGAGTACTGGAGTTGATTGGCACGCCCTCCTCCAGGGGATCTTCCCAACCCATGGATCTAACCCAAGTCTTCTGCATCTCCTGCATTGCAGGTGAATTCTTTACCGCTGAGCCACCAGGGAAGCCCACTGTAGACAGTAGCCCCCTGTAAACTGTACAGTGCTTCAGAGTCGGCAGAGTGCTTTTTAGATCCATGGCTCTCTTGCTCCTTATAACAGTTCTGTGAGGATGGTGGGCTGTGGATTCATTGATTCATTCATTCAGTTCCCCCTGCCAGGGCTGGGACTTAGAGGTGAGGAGAATGAGATGCCCAGGGCAAAACTGTAGGAGGCATCTACTGTCCGGCTGCTTCAGGTGCAGGACCAGCCCTGAGAGTGAGCAGTTCCTTAAAGTTTGCCACCTGGCTGCCTCCACGGCCTCACTTTGGTCCTGGCCCTGCCCGCACTCTGTGCCAGGCATTCTTCTCTGTTCTGAGGCTCTAACAGTGCCTACATGGGGCTTCTGTTTGGAAGGGAAGACAGGCAGAGCTCTTTCACGTCCTGTTACACTGGAGGAAACTGAGGCTCCCATCCCCCTGGGGAAGTGTCTTGCCCATAGCAAATAAGCAGCTAAAGCTCAAGGCCCCTGACCCTCTTGTCCAGTGGTCTTTCTCCTAAGTCTTGCGTGGCAGCCCAGGGTGACATTTACATTGAAGTGTGAGCATGCTGCTCCTGGTGGTGTTGAATGACTTGCGCTGCTGGTGGAGCCCAACTCATGGTGGAATTTCAGGTAGAGTGAGGGGCAGGCGGCTTTGTGATGGACGGAGCCGGGCCAGCATGGGGACCCTCTGGTGGAGGGACTGGCCTTCTGACTCTGAATTTTTTTTTGTGCTCAACTTCCAGCCTCCTACGTGATCACAGACCTGACCCAGCTGCGGAAGATCAAGTCCATGGAGCGGGCCCAGGGTGTGAGCATCACACGAGAGCTTCTGTGGTGGTGGGGCATGCGGCAGGCCACCGTCCAGCAGCTGTTGGACCTCCTGTGCCACCTGGAGCTCTACCGCGCCGCCCAGATCATCCTCAACTGTGAGTCCCCAGAGTCCCCTCACAGCCAACAGGAGCTGCGCTTTCTGGCCTTAAAAGCTTTCCTGATCTTAAAAACATTGCTTACCACCCAAATAAGAAACTAATACCAGTGGTCACCTACAGGGAGAGGAATGGTGTGGCCAGGGAAGCAGGAAATGGAAAGAGATTTTATTTTATTGATCTTTTGATTGTCAGTCTCTTTGCATCTTTTAAATGTTGGTTCTCTGTTGCAAAAATAAATAGAAATTTAAAAATAGCTATAACATAACAATTCAAGAAAGTCGGCAATAAAAATTATTTGTGTCCTCATCCCTTTTCCCAATTTGGCATCCCAAGAAGTAACCACTAGTTATAATTTCTTGTCTATTTTCCTAGAAATTTTCTAGGCAAATGTTTATATGTATCTGATACACTTTTAATACAGATGGCAGAGAGAAGACCATGCACTCAGATGTCCCCTTGTTTTCACCTGGCAGTTGATCTTCCAGGCTGATTCATATTGAGATCTTCTGTCAGTAGTGACATTGTATTCCTATGACATACTGTATGGTGATTTACTGATAGATGTTCAGGTTGCTTCTAGCAGTTTCCTGTTGTATTCAGTGTTGGGACACACACCTCATTTGCACACATGTGAATCTAGTTGTGGGATGATTTTCCCAACATTGGAATGGCTGCATTGAAAGTCTGTATATTTTAAGTTTTGATGAATTCAGTTACCAGTGTTACAAACTGCCCCCCCAGAGATATGGCCATGGTGGGAATCTATTAATAGGTAATAAATAATAACCTCCCTACCTTGAAGGGTGTCAGTGAAACTGAAGAAATAGAATATGTCAAGGGCCTGATGTTCAGCCAGTGCTCAGCAAAGGCAGGGGGATGAGGGGGCCTGATAATCTACACCTGGGCCCCCCAGCCCCATGTTCCCAAAGAGACCCTTTCAGTGTGGGGCAGTGAGCCAGGCCTCTCACAGGAACTTACTGAGCCCCTGCCCAGTGCCTGGTGCTGTCCGAGGTCCTGGAATAAAGGTGGGAAAGCAGCAGGTCCTCTGCTCTCGTGGAGAGCATAGTGATGGGGAGCCGGCAGATAGGAAAACAAGTAAAAATAATGGGAGGGAGTGACTGAGTAGGGGAGCCTTCTAGAACATGGTGGTCATGAAAGGCCCATCTGAAGAGGTGAAGATGGAGGAGTGAAAAGAAGGCACCCGTGAGAGGAGTTGGAGTAAGAGCCCAGGGGAGAGGGAACAGGCTGTGCGAAGGCCCAGGGGTGTTGAAGGAACTAGCATAAAGCTGGTGTGAGAGGTAGACATCAGGGCATTCAGAGCCCCACCAGCCTGGGGAGACCTGTGGCCCCTGGAATTGTCCTGTCTGGGGTTCCTGAGCTGGAAATAACCTGACTGAACCAACAGACCTCAGTTCAGCACCTGCCTTCTGGAATCAGGGAGGGCTTTCAGGAGGAGGAGTGGGGCTTAGAGCTCTCCATCCTCAGAGATAAATCAGGAGCTATCAGTGTGGCCTGTGGGTGGAGACACACAGTGGTTGGTGTAACCAACACCTGTCCTGTGTAACTGCTTGCAGATCCCTCTCTGGCTGGTCTGCAGCCCCAGAACCTGACATGTGGTACACTCTGAGTTGAGTAGATGTGCTTTCAAACATTTTTTTCATGTTTTGATAAAATTCATGATAAACTCTAAATGGGATCAAAAAGAGGTGAGGAAGTTTGTGCCTGTCCAAGGATGCTAAAAAGAGAGAAAAGGGAAAAAAGAGAGAGCTGCGGAGAGTGGGGACTGCAGAGTGGAGCAGGAAAGCTGTTGTTGTTGGGTCAGGTCAGCCAGAATGGAGGGACGTCCGGCTCAGGCCACTTTGGGGAGGATACCGGTTTAGGGTACCGGGATGCTACAGGGTGGTCTGGAGGCCTAGGGAAATTGAAGAATTGAGACACATCTCTCGTTGGACACACCAGTTTGCCATTGACGTCAGAACCTGACTGTTGACTAATCTTGAACATATTTTTAACAATTTGAGGTCAACACACAGCTTAATGCCAGATTCAGAGAAACACAGTCATTGCAGTGTGACACTCTGAAGCTGGCACTGACTAGGCACTTTTGAGGGTCCAGGAGCTGAGCTTGGCTCCTCCCAGAACCCCCTCGAGGTGGGTGCTCTAGGGAGCTCCTTCTCCCACTAAGAGGACACTGAGGTCAGGAATGGCTCAGAGCCTCCCCCAAAGGCACAAGTCTGGTCACACCCAGGCGCGTCTGGACCAGAGTCCTCATTCTTAGCTTTTCTCATGGGAACGTCACTGCACGCAGTGTTTGGTCTTCCAACAGTTATCTGTCAGCCTTTCTTCCTAGAACTTTACCCAGTTCCCTACTTTCCTGTTCCAACCTGTAACCTCTGAGGACTGTGAGAGTCTGCCTCTGTTCCCCATTCCTCCTTAACTCTGCTGATTAAAATTGCCTGAGGAAGAGAGATTTGTTTTGGGATTTCAGTTGTGTTTTCACTATTGCTTTCAGTCCTCAGGCAATACACTTCCCCTTTCAGTATCTTGGGGGTTTTTTGGGTTTTGTTTTTCTGGGTTTTTTTTAAGTCAGAAAAAAAAAGGTGCCGTAAATCTTGGTCACTTTTTGAAGATGAATACAAAAGGCATGAGTGAGGCATATTAAATTACTGTTATTCCAGCCGATTAGATCAGTTTTCCCTTCCCTAATTGTAACATTGCTTTTGTTTAGTCCATACGTCCTGTGGGACGCTGTGCGATCCCATGGGCTGTAGCCCACCAGGCTCCTCTGTCCGTGGGATTTCCAAGGCAAGAATACTGGAGTGGGTTGTCATTTCCTTCTCCAGGGGATCTTCTTGACCCAGGGATTGAACCTGCATCTCTTGCATTGGCAGGTGGATTCTTTAGTACTGTGCCACCTGGGAAGCCCTAATTGTAGCATTAGTTAAACCTTGCTTTGCATTTACTTGTGACAGGCGAGTGTATGCTCCTCGGTTCTGTCTCATCACAACAAAGATTTGGAGCGACAGATATTAAAGCCCTTGGCGCGTCACAACTCTCAGGTCTTGGACAAACCGTGTTATAGCTCTTAGACAAATCAGTGTTACAGCTCTGTTTTATTTAGAAGACAGCAGGAGAATCCATCCTCGAAGTGTGAGGGCATGCCAACCCAAAGACTCGAAGAGAAGAGAGTAGAAGCACGCCAGCTCGCGGGGGAGGTGGGGAGGGGGAGAGAGAGAGCTCTAGCGCTCAGGCACGTGGTGGGAGGGAGAGAGAGAGGGAGAGAGAGAGAGGGAGCGAGTGCGCAGGCACGTGGCAAAGAGAGAGAGCGCCTGAGCCCGAGCAGGCACGTGGGGTGGGGGGGGGGCGGAGAGAGAGAGAGAGAGGGAGCGAGCATGCTTTGGCTCCTCCTTTTATATATTTTTTCCTCCTCCTGGGCCTGCGCTATGCACATTGGGCTTAGCCAGGACTGCTGTTTGTTCTTCCTGAGGTCTTCACTCCGGTCCTGGACCTTCCTTTGTTCTATTTTTGTGGGCTTTTCCCTTCCTTGTCTTTTAGCCACTGCCATTTTGGACTCCGTTTTCTATTCTAGCTACCTAACATTTGCTGAAGATTGTTTATGAGCTTGCTCAGCTGCCCATAGCAGTTTGAGAACCTGACTTCTGCCCACCACTTTTTCAGAGAACTTTAAGACTAGGTTTGATTAAAACAGAACTTGAAAACCAGACACCAAAAGTCCCACATATAAAGCCTCAGAGACCTAAGACTCTAGGTAATATATTTGTATTTAGCAGAGACCTTCTGAAGGTTGTACCTGAACCAAAAGGCCGAGTGTGGGGTTCACAGGGGGCCCCACGTGTGTCCTGTCTCTTGAAATCACATCCTTCAAGGGGCTGCTGGTCTCATTGTGTAAAGAGCTGAGTGTGTGGGTCTCTGTTCTTTGATATTTTCTCAGCCTTAACTGCCAAGACCATTAATATTCAATTGTCAGACATTAAATGTTATAAGAATTAGAATAAACTAGTACAGAAGCCGTCAGAGAAGGCAATGGCAACCCACTCCAGTACTCTTGCCTGGAAAATCCCATGGATGGAGGAGCCTGGNTTTTTTTTTTTTTTTTTAAATAGTGCAGCATCCATCTTTTAGCTTAAAAATTGTATCATAGCTGAGCATCACTCCATCTTGGATAATATAGTAGTGTTACAGAGGCAAGGACATATGGCTAAACATCCTTACTGAAAGTTTATGGAAATTGACTTCTTATAGTTAAAACTGTTGTATGTATTTATTGCTGGCAGTGCTGGGTCTTCGCTGTGCGCGGGCTTTCTCTAGCTGTGGTGCACGGGCTTCCCATCGCCGTGGCTTCTCTCGCTGCCAAGCGCGGACTCTAGCGTGCTCGGGCTTCGGGAGCTGGGGCACGCTGGCTCCGTATTTGTAGCTTCCAGGCTCTAGGGCATAGGCTGAACAACTGTGGCTCATGGGTTTAGCTGCTCTGCGGCGTGTGGGCTCCTCCTGGACCAGGGGTCGAACCCATTTCTCCTGTATTGGCAGACGGGTTCTTTACCTCCGAGCCACCAGGGAAGCCGTTAAGTTCTTCTTACACAGGGTAAGAAGAGCTCCTAAACAATGGGAATTGGAGCTCCTAAATACAGCATACACACATCAGTGTCCTTAAGCAAGGGGGTTGCTTAAATGGAAATGAGCCACACATCCCTTATTTTTCTCTCTTTATAAAATAACTATTTTACTCAATCATGACTCACTGAAATGTACACAAATTACAAATTTCATAAATTCCACATAACCACCACCAATATCAAGAAGCAGATATGCTAAAGGGTAACTTTCTAAATACAAATAAGCTGTCACATATTATTTAAGTGCAAATGCTGCATTCTGCAGTCTATCATATTCTGTGGCAGGAAGGAATTTTACTCAGCAATATGTCCTTCCTACTGCAGTGGTATTCAAAGTGCATACCGTGAACAATGGCAGGCGCTTCACTGGGGAAACTCTCAGAAGTGCAGATTCTTGATCTCACCCCTGACCTACTGAGCCAGAAATTCTAGGGTCCGGGCTTGGTCAAGTCTCCCATGTGATTCACAGGCATCCTAAAGCCTCAGAAACTTTTTTTATTTAAATAGTGCAACATCCATCTTTTAGCTTAAAAATTGTATCATAGCTGAGTTCTACATAAACTAAGTTATGTAGCATTGTATTAGAATAGTGGTGCCAAGGTATCTTACCTTTTTTCCCCTAACATTTTGGTAATTTAAATTTATTTACTGCTAGCTTTACTGAGGTGTAATTCACATACAGTAAAATTCATCAGTTTTTAATATTCTATCATCTAATATCTATTATCTATTCTAATCTAATATCTATTAATTCTAATATCCATTATCTATTCTATTATCTAATATATATTAGATCTATCTATCTAATAGATAATATCTATTATCTAATATCTATCTAATATCTATTCAGTGGGCTTTGATATTTACAATTGCTTCCCTTTCTACACATCTCCATTGCAGTCTCTCCAAACTGTACGATCCTTGCTGGTCTGCTTGTGTCTCTCCTACTAACCTGTGAGGAGAATTCTTGAGGATGGATCTGTGCCTTGTTCATTACTATGTTTCTTTCAACCAAATAAAGACTTCACAAATATTTGCTAAAGAAATGAGTGAACTGGGTAAATAAAAATAAGCCCACGGAGAAGACTAGCTGGGTTGTAGGATGTGGGGAAGAGGTGAGTCCAAGAATTCTGCATAAATTTGAGGTCCAGAGTGGAGCAAACTAGAGTAATGATATACCAACATTTGGACCGCACTGGGCTTTGCTCTCTAACACACCCGTGCCTGTGTGGCACACTGTTACTGTCCCGCAATGCTGAGATGGCCTGCCCTCAGGCCGCCTCCAGTCAGTCCCCTCTCAGGCCGGAGTGCTTCCTGTGTCTCTCTGCTTCAGGGCTTTCTCAGGCCCTCACAGGATCTCTGCCTGCAGGTGGGGCCTGACAGAGGTGTCAGGAAGGTAAACCTTGAGGAGTGAGCCCTGTTGTTGGGGAAATTTCCTAGCTTCCTGGTGGGTGAGTGGGAATCCCTGAACTGTGCTCCACACATTTTCTCAGTGGCTGGCTCCCAGGGGGCTCGGGATGCAGTTGCCCTCAGCAGGGACCCATTCATTAGTGGATCCTTCACTGGCTCTCCTGCCTTTTCAGCCTCTCCCCACTTCCTCACAGTGCTTCCTAGGATCATCTTGTCAAAAAAACTACTGCTCACAACCACATCTTTGGGAGTTAAGGAGGACAGAGAGTGATGGGGGTTGGGCACTTATTTATATAGGATATCAGAGAATCCTCTCTGCTAAAAGCATCGTCCAGCTCTACTGAAATATAATTGACATATTACATTGTATAAGTTTAAGGTGTACAACATGATGATTTGATACACAAATATATTGAAAAATGATTACAATGATAAGGTTAACTAACACACCTGGCACTTCACATAATTACCATTCTTTGTGGAGAGAATTTTAATGACATTCTCTTAGCAACTTCCAAGTATATATTACAGTATCTTTAGCTATAGTCACTGTTCTGTATATTAGATTCCAGAACTATTTTGCTTTTTATCTGGGAATTTGTATGTTTGGCCAACATTTCCCTATTGCCCTCACACCTCCACCCTTCCTGCATTCCCCAACACCACCATTCTACTCTGTTTCTATGAGTTTAGAGCCCATGTACAAATGAGATTATGTAACATTTATCTTTCTCCACCTGGCTTATTTCTCTTAGCAGGGTATAGGATACATTCAGAAAGAAAAGGTCAAACCATGTTATTACAAATGACAGGATTTCCTTCTTTTATGTATATATCTGTGTCTTTTGCTTCTGATTCTTTACTACTGAGCCACCTGGGAGGCATATATATATATATATATATATATATATAGGTATACACACACCTACATCAATGGATATGTTGTTGCCATGTCTTATTTGTTGTAAATAATACTATAATGAACATGAGATTGCAGGCATTTCTTAAAGATGTGATTTCATCTCTGAATATGTACTCTTAAGTGAAATTGTTGCCATATAGTAGTTATATTTTTAATTTTTTTGCAGAACCTCTGTATTATTTTCCATGATGTTTGTACCAATTTACAATCCTACCAACAGTGCACCATTTTTCCCTTTCTCCAGATTCTAACCAGCATTTATTGCTATAAAAGCATTTTTGAATAAAGAGAGTAACGAAGTCAGTCATAGGATATCTCCAGGAAGATCCAGACAAGCAAGAGGAAAAAAAGGAAGGAATATTCTTTGCGTGCTCCAGGAATTGCAAGGAGGTCAGTAAAACAAGAATGAAGCAAGCAAGAGAGTGAGACTAGATTGTTTTTTACCATCACTAAGGCAGCAGGAACAAGATTACTTGGAATTTGTAGATTATAGCACGGGCTTTGGATTTTACTTAAAGAGGAAGAGTATTGAGCAGAAGGATAATGTGGTCTAAACTATGTTTTAAAAGGATCATTCTGCTTGCTATGTGGAGAACAGGCTGAAGAAGCAAGAATGAAAATTCAAGGATCAGTTAGGAAGCTAGAGGAGCAGTGACTGTGGCCGGGTGCAAGTAGTGGTAGACTCACTGGGAAAGTGTTGGATTCACCCTGAAGGATTTGCCTATGGAATGAACCACAGAAGAAAGAACAGACTCAAGGACTGGCCAGTATTTCTGAACTAAGTAACTGGTAGACTGAATATATCAATAACTGATTAGGGGAAGGTCGAGGGAGGAGGAAATTGGAGAAGGAAATGGCAACCCACTCCAGTATTCTTGCCCGGAGAATCCCAGGGACGGGGAAGCCTGATGGGCTGCCGTCTATGGGGTTGCACAGAGTCGGACACGACTGAAGTGACTTAGTAGCAGCAGGGAGGAATAGGCTTTTTGGAAAACTAAGACGGTGGCATCCAATCCCATCACTTCATGACAAATAGATGGGGAAAAATGGAAATAGGGGCCTATTTTATATTGGGCTCCAAAATCAGTGTGGATGATGACTACAGCTATGAAATTAAAAGACGTGCTCCTTGGAAGAAAAGCTAAGACAAACCTAACCAGAGTATTACAAAGCAGAGACATCACTTATAATCAAAGCTATGATTTTTTTTCCAGTAGTCATGGTATGGATGTGATAGTTGGACCACAAAGAAAGCTATGCACAAAAGAAATGATATTTTCTGTCGTGCTGGAGAAAACTCTTGAGAGTCCTTTGGACTGCAAGGAGATCAAAGCAGTCAATCTTAAAGGAAATCGACCCTGAATGTTCACTGAAGGGACTGATACTGGAGCTGAAACTCCAATACTTTGGCCACCTGATGATGCAAAGAACTGACTCATTAGGAAAGTCCCTGATGCTGGAAAAGATTGAAGGCAGAAGGAGAAGGGGACAACAGAGGATGAGATGGTTGGATGGCATCACCAACTGGATGGACATGAGTTTGAGCAGGCTCTGGGAGATAGTGAAGGACAGGGAAGTCTAGCTTGCTGCAGTCTATGGGATCTCAAAGAGTTAGACACAATTTACCAACTGAACAACAGAAAGGTTTTTTTGGATTAAAGCAAGTGAGTTTTGCATATGTTAAGATTGTAATGTCTATTATTCAACCCAGCAGAGGACAATACAGTATATTCATAAAGAGCATAGATTCTAGAACCTTAATTTTTAGTTCAAACCCCATATTTACCACTTATTTGCTGTGTGACTTTCTGATATTGACTGTACCTATCTGCCCTCAGTTTACTCATTTGTGAAATGAGAATAGTAATAAAATGTTAAGATGATTTCATGTGTTAATGCATGTAAAGTACTTGGTATGGTGCATGGAATAAACTAAACCTATGTAATAGTACGTCATTAAACTGATAATGTATACTTAACTCTGTGTGTTGCCTTCCAAGGGGGATACTTTGAAGGCTGACACTCTTTTAGCTATATGTTAAATAAGCATATATATGAATTTGGAGTTCAGGATAGAGGTCTGGGTTGTAAATGCAGAGTCATCAAAGCACAGACACTATTTCAAGCCATACGACCAGATGAGGTCACCTAGGGAGTAAGAGCAAATGGAAAACTGACATCCTTGAGGATGGAGTCCTGGGGCCCTGCAAGGTTTAAAAGTGAAGAAAAGGTGGAAGAATCTAAATCTACAGGTTGTTGATATACTTTTNTCTGTTGCTTGAGTCCAGGGCTTAAATTTTATTTGATGATCTCCCTTGAGTGATCTGATGACATTTCTCCTAAGATCTCATTTTGTAACTTCAGTGCTCCTTTTTTTTTTTTGGTGGAAAGAAGGACTCTAGATCCCATTTGAAGACGAATACAATCTATCTATTGTGCATAGGGAGGGCGGGGGCTGGACCGATGGCCTAATGAAGATGTGTGCTCTATTCCTGGGCAGCTGCTAATTAGCTGTGGTCCTCAGCAACTCCCTCAGCCATTTCTGGAACTGAGTATGCTCATCACTTAAAATGAGGAGCTGAAATAGAAACCAGCGTCTCTTAAATGTATTGGGTTCAAAATGACTTTGAGAGTCTGTTAGAATCACTGCATCTTCACCATAAAGAATAAACCTACAACACTGTATTTCATCTAATTTCCAGAAGTTGATGAATCCCCTGAAGTGCAGGCATGGACCCTCATCTGTGAGTTTTAAACTAAAAAACCCATAGTCTAGATTAACCTTTAGGTCAGCATAAACGCCCAAAGTCTACCAAATTATAGAACAGACTCTCACACTTTAAAAAAAAATATTGTCCTTTTCGGTCCATTAAAAAATTTTAAATATAAAATGTATCATTCTATCTTATATGCAAGTAACCTCAGCTTCTTTATGCTGTATATGTCCTTTAACTTATCTTGTTTTTAGATCTTTGAAATTATTATTTCAAATTAGAATCATTCAGGCATTAATAAAGGGATGAAATGAAGGGGCAGAGCCAGATATCTTATTAGGATGTTTAGTATGACTATCAGAAAACATTTTCTTATTTCCAAAGGTCAATAGTATGGTTATGCATTAATGCAAGCATTAATTTAGGAAACAGGAAATAGCCAATGCCAACTCTTTCTTTATTGGTACATAAATCGTCAGATACCCCTTTGTAAGCTTTTGGTAGACCTACCCATAGCCCACCCATTTCAAGAGGGCAAAGACTGTTCTTTGTCTGCATCCCCTGAATACTTATGTGGCACTCAACATGTTAGGTGCTTGACATAAATGTCTGGATTTGGTTAATTTTACTTCATTAAAAGTACCTACTTAATATGATTTGTAGTGAGCATATTTTTTATCTTTGTTGGGATTTTCTATATTGCTTGGATTTTCAAAATTACTGTACATTGTTTTGAACAAAATAACAATTTTTCTTTAAAAATCTACTTATCAAAACCCACCAAATAGATAAAAAACAGAAAAACTAAAAGACTGAACTAGCAAGCAAGGACCATATGTAAAATTAGGCAAATTTTAACCTCTTTTGTTTCAAAAATTAAACTTGACATAACTTGCATGAAGTTCAGAGGTCTCTAAGAATGTCAAATATAGAGATGGTAAAATTGCTCTTCATGTTCAGTATAAATGTATATTTCTTCACCCCTGCTATTTTGCTCCTACTTGGTTTAATTATAATAAAATACATATTATATCTACATGCAACATAGTCAATCTTTTAATTTAACTGAACTGTTAATGTTAAATTCAATACAGTACCATCATATTTTATAGACATTAGCAATGAGTCTTAAACACATAAAACACTGTCATAAGATAAACCAGCCACTAAGGAAGAAGTAAGTATGTGTGGATAGAGTGTGGCTATGTGCTCAGTAGCTAAGTTGTGTCTGACTCTCTGCAACCCCATGGACTGTAGCCCGCCGGGCTCCTCATGGGAGTCTCCAGGCAGGAATACTGGAGTGGGTTGCCATTTCCTTCTTCAGAGGATCTTCCCAACCCAGGGATTGAACCCTGGTCTCCCACGTTGCAGTCAGACCCTTTACCGACTGAGCTATGAGGGAAGCACCTTCACAACAAACAACATGACAAATCATCTTTTTTTTTTTGAGTATTTTTTGCCACATCATGTGGTTTGTGGGATCTTAGTTTCTGGATCAGGGATTGACCCCAGACCCTTGGCAGTGAAAGCACCTAGTCCTAATCAATGGACCACTAGGGAAAGCATATGAATCAATATTCAAATTTCAGAGCTTGGTGCCGAAACTCTCCAGCTGTTGACTCTAAGACCATATCTACAATGTGACTGAGGTCTTTTATAGAAGCTGTTAAGTAGGGCTCTTGTTGCCTCTCTTACTAAGTCACTGTTGTCAACAGTAGTAGCCTGTGTTACTGGTTCCAAGATTATTGGTGATTTCTTGATTTTCAATCCACCAGCCTGCTTTTTTATATGCTCTCAAAACTTTATTAGTTGGAGAAGAGAGTTAAGAAAAGCAGAGAAATGAATGGAAGGCAGA
The DNA here is from genome assembly GCA_006410875.1 of Neotragus pygmaeus. Lineage (NCBI taxonomy): Eukaryota > Metazoa > Chordata > Mammalia > Artiodactyla > Bovidae > Neotragus > Neotragus pygmaeus. The sequence continues at coordinate 709,765 of SJYV01011424.1, read as the reverse complement.
TAATTGTGGACACTAGGAGAATCTTTCAAAGCTTCATTGATGAAAATTGCTTGCTTGTCCCTGAGAGTGGGGAGGCAAAAATTTCTCTCTACTTGCCTGCCTTCTGTTTCAGTCTCTGTATATCTTGAAGAAAGGGTCTGTGACTTAATTAATATTTCTTTGCCTGGCCCCTGCAAGAATCTCCATAGATATTTTTACTCAACCAATGAATGAAGGCAGTTGACTATCCAGGGTCAGCGTAGGCTGCGAGAATTCAAACAGCTTGCCACGAAGCTGTGGCCAGGGCTTGGGGTGGCCGCTGTGACTGCCATCCAGAGTTCTCTTTAGGTGCTGGGAGGGTTGCCGCGGTCTCAACGGTCAAGTCCCTTTGGGAGATTACCTGGGCTGACGAGAGCTGTGTTCCCAAGATGCACTTAGGCTTATTAAACCTAGCTCTCTCGCTCAGAACTTGGGACATCTCCCAAGGGTTGCCCCAGCTCACTGTAGGGTCAGCCGAAGCTGAGACTGTTTCGCAGCCCCACGTCTTGCCCTGCCCAGCTTTGTTCTTTTATTTCCCTCGGACAGGCACTGAGTCCAAGAGCACTTCCTAATAAACTTCCTCATTGCTTCTCTTCAGCTCAGATATGGTCCCCAAAGGAACCAACCTGTCCCAGGACAGGGATCTTTACCACCTCTCTGCTATTACTAGCCATAATATGGAGCTCTTGATTATGTTTTGGATCAGGTTGAAATCCCTTGCTGTGGCCCACATGGCCATGATTCCGAACCTATGAGGCACTGGACTGCATGCTGGGGATTCATAGTCACTGACAGTGAGAACTTTACAGGGAGGTAGATAATTAAAAATTTTGTTTCAGACAATTTCAAAGCAAGAGATAACTACAGTGGTAAAGCTACATGCTAGGTGCTGGGAGAGGACACGTGAAGGACAACTTTACAAGAAATATAAATGACTGAGGTATATCTTTTAAAGCACACACGCAAAGCTTAATTTTTGAAGACAGTCTTGGTGCATGTTAGATTCTTTCAACACATATTAGTAAACATTCACTTTCTTGGTTTGGAAGCCAAAGAAATATTTTTCTAGCCAATGAGAGGTGAGTCCAGGAAATTAGGAAATTTAAAAGGCAAATAACCTTTTCACACAAATTAAAGGCTAGTTGAATTTGACAAGTTATAAGAATGGGGAAAAGGTTGACATTAAGAAAAATGGCGTAGATCTTCTAATGAAATATTTTTATTTTTAATAATAGCAAGTACATTTACTTAGTTTTTATAGTGTACCAGGGCTTATCTATTTTTGACATGTGTTATCTGATGTTGATATTCATATGTCATCTGTGTTCACAACCAAGGAAACAGAGGCTCAGAGAAGGGAAATGACCTGCTATCACATAGCTTACAGTTGGAGCCAGATTTGAAATTAGTCTGACTTTTTGATTTTGAGACTCTTGTCCTTTAACTATCACCCTCCATTAAAATCTTCAGTCTTAATAAACTATTTTATTTTATTTTAATTTTTAATTTTTTTTAACTTTATTTTACTTTACAATACTCTATTGGCTTTACCATACAGAATGAAGTCCTAAATCAGATTTTATTGTCAGTCATTTCCTCAAACTCTGAGGTAGAAAACTGTGTATGCTTAGTCGCTCAGGCATGTCCAATTCTTCACAACCCCATGGACTGTAGCCCTCCAGGCTCCTCTGTCCTTGGAATTTTCCAGGCAAGAATACTGGAGTGGGTTGCCATTTCCTCCTCCAGGGTATATTCCTGACCCAGGGATTGAACCCTCATCTCCTGCAAGCCTCCTGCCTTGCAGGTGAATTTTTTACCGCTGAATCACCAGGGAAGCCTGAGGTAGAAAACTAGTTTACTATTTAAAAAATTACATTTATTATGGTTAAATTTATATGCTCAAATCCCACTATCAAGAAAAGAAGGAAAGTCTAGGAAAATGCCTGCTTCCCTGGGAGGGTTATTACAATTTTACAACTGAAATAGCTTTCAGATCTATTTTTTCCGGTGGATGCACTGACCTGGACAAATAGATGCAGTAAAACTCGAGAGGATGCTATTTTCTCACACAGTGCTCAAGCAATCAGGTGAAAAGTTTGCAGATTTGACATCCAGCTAAGGGAAACATCTATACTTAATGTGAGCACCAGAGAAGGAATTTCTATTATCTGCTAAATCATTCAGTCCCTTCTTTGACTATTTTAATCAGTCTTCTCTGCAATAGAGCTATTAGTCTGAATAAATTTAGAACATTTGACTGCCATGGTATTTGTTAGATTATCTCAGAATTTCAGAGTTCCTGTTTTGAGTCTGTATCAACAATCTCTTTATTATCAAGCTGTATTTGTGTGAATTTGAAAATCTATTTAAAAGACATGAAACTTAAAAGTTCACAAGAAAGCATATTTGTACATTACCCTTCTTTTTACATGTTTTCACATGTCTAGGTAGTAACAGCATATTGTTGGAAAGTGTCATCAACTTTGTTAAAACAGAAGTTTGCAAGTTAGCCACTATATTTTCTGATTTTTTGAACAACACATTTCAATTAGAGCCAAGTAAATTTGACCTGGAAAGCAGACTACCACATAAATACCATTTGGTTTACTTTGATTAGATTTTGAGGAGTCCCTGAATACACCTACTAAGTGGGCAATACATAAGCAAATCAAATCTCTTTTCCCTTTGAACACGAAAGTTATGTATACTTTATGTGAGCTGATGGGAATCTGTAAACAATTATAAATTTTGGAAAACCTATGGGTTTTTTTTTTTTATTCTTTCAAAGCTGGCTGAAATTCACTATTTATGTTCCATGTTATATGTAGGATTTTTTAGCAAGTGATATATGTCAGATTGGAAAACAGAAAAGATGAACTTGATTTAATACAACTTACTGGTGACACTAGAGGCTAAGCTAAGCTAAGTCACTTCAGTCGTGTCCGACTCTGTGCGGCCCCATAGTCGGCAGCCCACCAGGCTCCCCCGTCCCTGGGATTCTCCAGGCAAGAACACTAGAGGGCACATTATAAATTCAGGCATTCCCCACTCTCCTCCATTTTGTACACGTAATCTGTAGTTTTCAGTTCCTTTTTTCCGGTGGTTTTTCAGAATCTCTCCTTTTTTCTTATCCCTCCTCCTTAACCAGGTTAAGTACAATCAACCTGCATGTGAGCAACAGCGGCAATCTCTTCCCTGTTCCCCCGTGCGCTCCTCGTTTCTCCAAGTACGGACCCTCCTCACTTCCTTCTGTGTCTTGGCTGATAACTCCGATTAATAAAAAGAATTCTGGATCAGAGTCAGATCTAGACCTGTATAAATGTCCTGTCACTCCTTGCCAGCGGGACCTTAGACACATCATTCAACCTTTCTGAGCTTCAATCTCTTTACCCTTAAAGTGAGAAATCTTGGCTAGCTTTTCCTCTGGGTCCCATGCAACAAAAAGTTCCATGTCCTGGAATAATTAAATTTTCTAATTAAGTCTTATGTGTTTCACATCCCTTCTTTTAAACTCTTTCTGCTTTCACTGATTGAATGAGTGAGTGAAGTCTCTCAGTCGTGTCCGACTCTTTGTGGCCCCCTGGACTGTAGCCTACCAGGATCCTCCATCCATGGGATTTTCCAGGCAAGAGAACTGGAGTGGGTTGCCATTTCCTTCTCCAGGGGATCTTCCCAACCCAGGGATCGAACCCAGGTCTCCTGCATTGCAGGCAGGTGCTTTACCCTCTAAGCCACCAGGGAAGTCCTTTCACTGATTGAAAGTTCTTCCCAAATCATGTTTCAAGTGATTGGGTCAAATAACTTCTCTGTACTTTGTGCATCCCTGTTCAACCAGGCTAAATTTAAGCCTTGCCATAAGTAACCAATGAACTGAAGCTTGAAAATATTCTTTAAATGCAGAAAACATGTGGATTATTAATTGCAAAAAAAAAAAAAAAAAAGCTGAATGGTTTAGAGGAAAGTGGCTGAAATTCTATTTAAGCTACAGCTTTCCTCAACTATAAATTTATTTTATTTTGTTATTATGAGGATCAAATGAGATCACGTGTTTGAAAACACTCCATAACTGTGTGTGTGCTCAGTCCCCTCAGTCGTGTCCAACTCTTAGCCCTGGGCTATAGCCCTCCAGGGTCCTCTGTCCATGGGATTCTCCAGGCAAGAATACTGGAGTGGTTCCATGATTGCGTAATGTTGTACAAATAAACAAAAATTCTCTTTCTTACTGTTATTGCTATAAAAGTTCCTCAAGTCTTCATTTCAGTCTTCATTAACTTCCTCATTCTCTTCTGTTAACTATTTCTATCTTTCCTCACACAGAAATCCTATTCTTTCATGTAACAGCTTCTTTCCCAAACTTCTGTGGAAATTCCTTACATCACATCTCTAGGAAAATGTGTCTGGTAATAACTCCTAGCTTCTCATTCAAATTAGACCTCAAATAATACTTCATAAATGATTATCCCATGTAATATACAGCAAAATACAGATTCAAAATAGCTTTTTTCATCTTATCCTTTTAAAAATATAGAATCTATGTGAATCAGATTCATGCTTTTTGTGCTATTGTTAACAACCTAGGGTCACAGGAGAAGTTAAAAATAGCTGAGCCCATTGGGGTCCTTAAGGTTAAATACATTAAATACAAGGTGACAGTCTTTCCTGTACTAGAATTATAAAGTATGCCAAACTCACAAATAGCCACATCTATAATTTCACAATTTCTGACTAGTTTTGAATAATTAGATTTCTGTCTAATTTGTGTTCATTTATGTCTCATTTATGTTCATTTCAATGTTATTTTCTTATCCTTGATGATTCACATTTTGATTAGTTGGCTTCTATGTCAATCTATAAGTCCCATTACTATTAATTTATCTATTTATATAGTAATGAGTTATGCATAGGCAAAGGGAAAAGTGTATACTCCAGGGAAATATTTTAATTACAAAGATAATAATAGTATGTCCTTCTTTAACTCTATTTGTAGTAGCTGTTTAAAAATAAGTATATTTCACATTGACATCACTGGTGTCCTATAACATCAATTTTTGAAAATCAGGTTAGTTCTCTGAATCAAAGGTAAATTATGACTAAGAATATTTCACAATCTAATACACTAAGAACATTATATAAAGAACATAATTGTTCTATTATTTGATATATTTTAAACTAGGACCTTATTAATTTTTCTGGACAAAGTTATCCACTCAATTTCTCTAATTGGTTGCAGAGATAAAGAAAGTAGCTAAGACATTAGATTTTATAAAAGTAAAAATACTGTTTCACATATCTGAAGAATGCAAAAGAGTTAATATATAGTCAAAGTTTTGCTTCCTTAATTCATAGACAAAAAAGTTGTCCTCACTAGGAAAAGATAAGATTTGACACTGAAGTTTCAGCTTTTAAAGAGTCAAAAATACCTACACATCATAAAATATTCACTCACTTTAAGTTCTTGTGTTTTTACATGGCCAGCTGGCAATTTAAAATGGAACTTCAGAAAACAAGATGCAACTTTTTGCCATGATATCGTCTTTAGGGCCTGCAATAGTTCATTTTATTTTCTAACAGAAAAGTCTACACTATTAATAAGAAATACCAGTGAACCGTGTTCTTAGCGTTTTATTGACCTGAGGCTGGTAAGGTAATGAGATGAGTACTCATCCAGAAGTTGCAAACTTGAGTCTCTAACTGCATCAAGGCCAGCAGACAGTTGCATAGCCAGAGACAAATCATTTGACTTCTTTAGGTCTTAGTTTCATAATATATTAAATTCTGGCTTGGATTATGAAAATTCTTAGGTCTGTTGCGTTTCTGAGCAGTTTTTGATTTTATATCTCTGAACAAAAGATAGCATGTTACTTAAGTAAAATAAGCCTCTTAGAACAGGTTTTGCCTATCATGTTTGAGTTGAATACAACTCCAAAAACCTCGCTTATTAAAACCATATGAGAACAATGCATAAATTCCTTACCTCTACAATTCCTATTTTTCCATCATCTCTTTGTCCATACTGATCCACAAAAGTTTTCATCTCAGGTGATAACTCCTAAAATTATAACAAGCCAGGTAAGAGGAAGGTTTTTTTAAAAAACAAACAGTATGTTTGTTATCATGTTAATAACTTGTTACAAAGAAAAACTGGAATTAGAACCATTTAGAATTATGCATATTGACTAACTTTTTCATGAAAATTAGGATATAACTGATGTACCAGTTTTACTGGTTTGAGATGAAAGACATAATTTCTGAATCAGTCATTATGATTTATCTTCTATTATTAGTTTTGAGAATATGTTATCCTTTAAAAATGTAGTCAGAATTATTCTGTTCGTAACCTTTAGTGAATTTAAATATAGTGATCCTCATGAATGCACCTTAACATTACTTGCTTCAGGGAAGATTATTTTATATTGCTACACTAATTATCCTATAACATTTTCCTTATTATAATATGCTTTATCCATGGAAGTTAATATTGTGTTTTCAATTTGGACAAGCAAATGTGAATGTTCAAAAGCAACTCATTTCTAAACAAAGTTTTCAGTGTGGATGAAGCTGGAAATGTCCTTACAATTTAAAAATCAGAAAAATTTGTGTCAAATTAACAAAAATGACTTGACCAATTTGTACTTTCATTAAAAATACGCAATACTGATGACCTTAGTTTGGATTACAATTGTATATGCTGAAGATCTTTGTCTCCAACAGTAATTTAGGGAGTAGTTCTCCAGTGTTTCCTTGTTTCCATTTTCTACCAAGAGGATGCTCTCATTTCCATTTAGTTACATACAGAAGATATATTGAAGAGGGACAAAGTGAAAGCTTTCATCTCGTTTGACTTATCTTTTTCAATCTATTTTATTGCTTACATAACCTCTTCACATATTGACAGAACAGATAGCTCTGAACTGTAAACTAATGACCTGAACATAGATAGAACTAGTATTCCGGAAGTTGGATTTTATACCCTTGGGTCTTCAACATAGCCCATTTAAAATAGCCCTATTGCATTAACTGAAGCTGATGTAAAATAGGTCAGCCTTTATGAATGTCCTATTCTGTGTCCTTGGAAAAGTAAATTAAGGTTTCAGTTTTTATCATAACTAAAAAGATGGTAATAGTATCTATCACACACATTTGCTCTAGGGATAAATAGCTTAATAGAGTTTGAGGACTGTACTGAGGCTGAATATTATTATTACTAGTGTTAAAAAATCCTACTTTGGTTAAAGATAAATATGTTTAATAGAAGGTAACAAATAGTAATTAAGCAGCTTAAAATAGGCTTAAAAAACCTCTTCCAATATGGATTAATTTCAACTTACCTCTATTACCTTAAACAGTGAAAAACATAATTACAATGATAATGATAATAAGTTAAAGCTTTATAAAAAATAAATGTAAATTTAGAGACTGTTTAGTGAAAAAATGCTAGTTCTGAAAGTATATTAAGTTATGATATTTCATTAATGTTATATTCACCTACAGTTAATACTGGTGAAATTTTTAAAATTTCACATTATTAATATGCTAAGCCAAATAATTTTTCCATTAATACAGTAAAATCTGTTATTCTATTGCTAGAAATGCAAAGAAACCTGGTTTACAAGTTCAACCTTTAAGTTCTAAAAAAAAGACACAGAAGAAAAAATGGATCAAAATTGATTTAATACAGTGAGGCCAGTAGTGAAATATTTGTCTAGTGCATGAATGTTTCAATTCATATCTTGATTTATTTTGATTTAGATTTTAACTATTCAAACCTATATTACAATAATCAAGCTGTTAAGCAACTTGATATAATCCTGAACCTATGTTCAGATTTGGTATTATTGGATTATAGACCAACAATAACATCTTCCAATATTGTAAGACTGGAAACACAGAAGTAGAAAAAAATAATTAAAATCTAAAATTTTAAAAAGACTAAGATGAAGTCATTGTTTACAAAAAGCATATATATTAAAATGAAAAGAGGAAAAGAAATATCTGAAAACATGTATAGAGTTTCTAAATATCTGAATTTCTAAGCTGAAAATAAATATTAAAATTACTTCTAAGAAAATTAAAATATAATCATTTAGCTGCTGGAAACATCTTTAAATGTTTTAATTAGAAGTTTTATGGTAAGTAAGATTTCCCAACCAGATATTTTAAATATATATATTTTTAACTGTAGAAGAAAATGTTTTGTATTATTAGTCAAAGATATATAGATCTATAATGATAGTATTGCATGAATTTATGTACATGGTAATGTATAAGATGGTATGGAGAGAGTATATAAAACATTTTCAATTTTATTTGATCCCGTTCTATTACACTTTCAAATTTATGTAACATCAGATCTGGATAAAACAGTTCCCAGAGCGTCGTGTGCGTGCTCAGTCGTGTCTGACTCTTTGTGACCCCATGGTCTGTAGCCCGCCAGGCTCCTCTGTCCATGGGATTCTCCAGGCAAGAATACTGGCGTGGGTTGCCATTTCCTTCTCCAGGGTATATTCCTGACCCAGGGCCCCAGAGTGCTCTCTGGTTTTAAATCAATTTGATTTAAGTCATTGGATTTTAGCAACGGATAGCTTTGAATGCATTATAAATCATTTTATTGTCCTCTGGTGTTCTTTCGGAGCTTCCCTGATAGCTCAGCTGGTAAAGAATCCACCTGCAGCAGTGCAGAAGACCCCTGTTCAATTCCTGGGCTGGGAAGATCCCCTGGAGAAAGCATGGGCTACCCACTCCAGTATTCTTGGGCTTCCCTGGTGGCTCAGATGGTAAAGAATCTGACTGCAATGCAGGAAACCTGGGTTCAATCCCTGGGTCAGGAAGATCCCCTGGAGGAGAGCACGGCAGCCCACTCCAGTATTTTGCCTGGAGAATCCCATGGACAGAAGAGCCTGGAGGGCGAGGCATTCTTTTGATATGTTGTACAGAGATGTGTGCCACACAGTTTTCAATTCAGATAGAACAAAAAGGTGACTATTAGTGAATTATATGTGTGTGTGTGTATATATATATAGGGCCATACTTCTCAGGCTTGTCCAATTTTTTGTGATCCTGTGGGCCACAGCCCACCAGGCTCCTCTGTCCAAGGGTTTCTCCAGGCAAGAATACTGGAGTGGGTTGCCATCCTCTTCTCCAGGAGACTTTTCTGACCTAGGGATCGAAACCAGGTCTCCTGCATTGCAGGCAGATTCTTTACCATCTGAACCACCAGAGAAGCCCATTTATGTATACTATTACGTATATAACTCAGTGCTGGAGCTGGTGATTTGCTAAAAGCTCACACAATTATATTTTCCTCTAAAGATATATCTTTGTATCTTCATATATATATAATGTAAAATCTCTATGTTGACAATATATATTCTTAACAAGCTAATTTATGCCAAAAGAAAGCTATTCATAATTAGTAAAAATTAACTGATAGCTTAAATTACAAATATAGCTAATTTTCAAAATGCCACTAATTGCTTCCCATTAGAGAATCACTTTGCTTGTTTAAAATGTGTGAAGTTCTCAAAATTACTTTTTACATCTCTAACTTTTGATTTTCTTTCTCACAACAGAAATGAACCCCCTTTTTGCTAAATGTCCTGCTCATTATTATGTTGCAAAGTTGTACAAATTTCCCCCAGTGAGGAAGGACATTTTCTCCTCACTCCAACCACATCAATATTACAAGAATAATAATTGGCAATAGAATAAGAGATCCATAATCTACAGATTGGTTTCCTGACCTCCAAGGGGTAGAAATGTATTTCTACTCGTTTACTTTTCTGGCTATTAAAGAGAGGTTAAAAATTACCTAACTGAACTCAATAGAAGAGGTGGTGATCTGCTAACAGGTCTCACCCACACTTTCCTTTTAAGTACTATTAAAATACAAGTATACAATCTTTTAAAAGCTCTGATTTCATATTGTAAGGCTTTTTCCCTTTAAGGAATTTCTCTTTCTCTCCTTTGTCTCTGCGTCTCCCCCTCCTTCTCCCTCTCTTTCTCCCTACGCAACTTCAAAAGGCACTCTTTCTCCCCTTCTCAGTAAATAAATGTTTACGTTCCCGGAAACCATTTGATTTCGCTAGCTCTTTATGAGAACGCTAGAATATTTATTCAAAGACAAAGGTCTCTTTCCTCCCTTGCAAACTTCAACCTACCAAACCAGCCTTCTTCCGCGCCTGCTGGAGCTCCTGAATCAAATTCTGAAGCTCCTTTCCTTCCAGGTACCCACTTCCTGTAAAGACAAAGAAGCACCCAGTTGTCAGACATTTCACTCAAGTTTCTTCCCTGTTTAATTTCCACAGTAGCTATTTTCCGGCCACTCGAGAGGTCCCATCTTGGCCTCAATATTGATTATTGATTAACCCGCAAAAGATACACGACAGGCCAGTGGTCCCCTCCTGGGAGAGACCCCCTAAGGGCCAAGGAGGATGGCTGGGTTGATGAGTGTAGCCATAGAAACTTTGCAGGGTAGGGTCTCTCTCGCTGTCACTACCCTCCACCCCAAGCCCCCACCTTCTATTAGTATCGTCCTTGGAGACAGAGAGAGAGAGAGAGAGAGAGGAAAAAAAAAACTTTCAAGGTTTGGGGATAACATAGAAACAACACATAAGCTTTAAAGTTCATGGTTGGCAGCCAACTGGAGAGAGATTAGGGAGACGAGGGGAGAAGCAAAGAAAAGAAATGAAGGATAATCGGATCAGGAGGCTCAAGGAAGGGAAAACGGTGGGACAAGCTTCTCCAAACAGTTAAAAAGATAAAAGATAATCACCGTCAGCGTCGAAATGAAGCCAGATCTCAAAAAACTGTGAGGCTGTGATCAGAGATGATTGCAGGTGGGATTCTGCCATCGTAGAGCGGAGTGGGTGGTCTGCGTGGAGTATGCGCGTGTCGACGCTGAAGTGGGGTGAGAACCTCAGGGTATAGGTGCGCGTGTGTCTGTGCACGTGCGCGAGTGTGAACGTCTGTGTGTGTGTGTAAGAAGAAATCCCGGGCTGCAGGAGGAAACGCTGGGCGCCGGCGCCGCCAGTCGCTGTCCTCGGTGCTGCTCTGCTCAGGCGTCCCCGGGAGTCCTCTCTGCGCCCGGCCTCCCGCTCTCGGTATTTATCCCCCAGTCGGGCTGGGCCACGCCTGCCCCGGCCTCCCATCCCTCAATCCCTCCTATTGCTCGCAGCAACCTTCCACCCCTCCCTTCCCGTCTCCTCCTCTCCTCCCAGGAAAGCGAGCTGGAGCACTAGCTGTGAAGTGCAGAAAGCAGCAGGTGGTGGGAAATCCTTAGCTTAGAGACAGGTTGCAGAAAACATTCATTTCCCTCCACATTCTCATGTCCGAAAGGGATCTTATTTCTGAAGAGTATAGTGAAATATCGCGTGTGAAGAGGTTTTGATTTGCAGATGGAAGAGGAAAGTTAATAAAGGGTAGAACCACATAACGGATGCTTATATTGTGTGTGTGCCTCTGTGTGTGTGTGATTTCTCCAAGACGTTTGAGTATTTGTTTGAACAAAGTCAGGCAAAANACTAGGTCTGCCTCCCCAGTTGCTAATTTCCATAATATTCTCGAAGTCATCTTTCATCAAATAATATGCAATGGATGAGTCATTTTAGCAGCTGGGGAATGGTTCCAATGGAGGATCCTAGATAGGGTGATTAGGAAGACAGGTCATGCTCTCTGACTTGCCTAACTTCATGTCTAGCTTGAGCTAGGAGTTTCTAGGGCTGTGTGTGTATGAACTTTGGATGCCCAGGGAGGGAAAGGAAAAGGAAAAGAGAGGGTCCAGAAAGTTCTGTTTGTCCTGCCGTGGTCAGCTGGCACCTGGGTTCTTCACTTAGGGGCTGAATCACTTTTATTTGCTCTCAAAGTGATCCATTTAAGCCACATGAGTCAGAATAAGCACAAAAAATAAAAACAGATATGTAAATACTACATCACTGTTTACCTTGAGGTAACACCCCTCAGCCGAGGACTGTGAAGACTGGGGGAAATTCCAGACTTGCTCACTGGGGAAATACCTTGCTGGCAGCTGGAGCGTGTGGCTCCAGGATTTGCCACTGTATCAAATGTTCCCAAGTGGCTGGCCTCGGCCCCGGCGAGGAGACCTCAGGGCCCTCTGCCAAGGGCCCAGCACGCATAAGCCTTTCGACCAAAGGAAATGGGGCCTCCATAAACAAAATATAAGTAAGAGAACTATGTCAGGTTTCACTTTACTGAGGTATTACCTAGAGATAGCAACTGGCCTTTCCCCCCAGAGCTGTCATCTGAATTCAATAGGTTACACATATGGGAAAACACAGGAGAAAAAAAAGCCTGACCTAAACTCGGGGGTGATGATCATAACAATAGTAAATTACAATAGCAGCTTATAACTATTGAGCACTTATTTATTTCATCATCTCTGGGGGCGGAGGGTACAGTTCCTCATCCCACTTGTCAGGTGAAACTTGAAGAGNAGAAAAAAAAGCCTGACCTAAACTCGGGGGTGATGATCATAACAATAGTAAATTACAATAGCAGCTTATAACTATTGAGCACTTATTTATTTCATCATCTCTGGGGGCGGAGGGTACAGTTCCTCATCCCACTTGTCAGGTGAAACTTGAAGAGTTTCCTTTGTCCATGAGCCTGACTGCGGTGTGCATGAGTGGGCTGGAAGCTCTGAATTCACTATTGGGCTCCACAGCACATGTGATCTGTGGCTCATTAGAGAGTGGGACATCCTGAAAATACAAAGCAGAGAGAAAAAGGAGTCAGACCCACTGTCCCCTGGGAACTATGGAGAAAGCAGAGAGAAACGCTTCTGACTCCCTTCCTTTGCCCCTTGGAGCTGGAAACTCAATGCTCATCATTCTGGGTTAAACCAGCAGTTCTGAGCCTTATCTAGGGAGCTTTTGAAAACATCCAGACTCTGATTTAATTGATCTGAGAACCAACACCTCAACCCCTTGGTGCCCACAGCCACCAAAGATGTTACTTTGAGCTTTGGCATCTCCTCCCATTTCTAGGGGTCTCAACAGGAGAACCCCAAGTTGCCTGTCCTCCTGGGGGTGAGCAGGCCAGCTGCCAACAACACAGCGGACAGAAGCAGGGCACAGCTCTCTTCTCTTTGGGCTTCTGTAATACTCAGCGCCACGGCCACTGCACCTTCCAGGCCCTGCCACTGCCCACTGAGACACACATGTGCATTGGAGGGTTTAAACTGTTGGAACTGTCCACTCCCGATGCTTCCTTCAGGGAACCTAATTTGGGATCAGAGATTCTTCCTCTGTGTCTTTTGAGCAGCAAGGGAGGACAGAGAATGACCGAGTCACAGTTTGTGCCCTCTCCTGTCACTGGCCCAGTTATGTATCTGGTTTTTGTATCTGGTTCCACTGAGTCCTGGGATTGTCCTGGGATAGAAGGGTTATAATTATTCTGACTCCATAGAAGTTGCAAATGAAGCTTACAAGGTTAAAAAATCCAGCCTAAGAGGGGCTGGCTCTGGAAGCTTCCCCACACTTCTTCTTACTTCTACTCGGTGATCACAATTTCTATTTTTGGTTCTCATGATACAGCAAAATCAACTTTTTGTGTGGACTCTTTTTGAACATGTAATTGCAGCGGAAAAAGAATGCTGTCTCCTTGAAGTGTGAAGTTCACGTACATCAGTCATAGGAATAAATGATGTCACTGACTTGCTTTTCGGTCTTGGCAAACAGGAAACTTGTGAGATTTAAAGATCATCATGACCCTTTTGTGTGAGCGTTATGTCCTCCTTTGTCCCATCCTGCCTTTGATGTTCTATTTTTATTTCAACGACACTCTGCTGTATGTACTGGCCCAGAGGAGTGGGTGTTGTGCCCTCTCAGGTATCACGGATCAGTTTCCAGGAAGTAAGAGGGGAAAAGCCACAGTTTCTCCCACTCTTGGGTTTGATGGTAGGAAAAGAGACAAGCAAAAGCATGCCCTGCACCTTCCAATTCAGATCGGGCATCAGCAACCCCAGAGTCAAACTGAAGATATGTCATGTTTATGACATGTCATGTCTGCATCTCAAAACCATCTGAAAACCCACACAGTGCTGAGACGGGGGTTTCACAGGAAACTGAAGCTTCTCAATTTGATTGCTACCACAGGCCTGAAGCTGGGTTCCGTCAGCTGTCCACTATGCCCTTGTGTGTTGGGACTCGAGTGAACTTTAGCTGAAATGCTCTGACGAGTTCAGTTTCAGGCTGGAGTCCCCGCTGGGTGCCTCAGGAGTGTTTCCCTCCCCAGGCGGGTGTGTGCCCCAGTCCCACGTTTGCACAGAGCACAGTGCCAGCTGTAGGCTCCCGCGTGTCACTGCACACTCTCCTTAGGGTGAGAATGTAATGAAGCCGTTTCTGTTCCTGAGGGTGGAGGCCAGAGAGGTCAGCCACAGACGGGTGGGTGGCCTTGATGTTCCTACCAAATAGATTTTGACTGAGAGGCAAAGGTCTGTGCAGAAAGGGAAAGGGGAAAGGGATAAGTCACTGAAGTGATGTCAGGCCGGGATGGCCACCTTCACTCCCAGTTGACTGATGACGAAACAGGCTCAGCCAGGCCTCGGATGGGGGAAGGTGCCAGTTGGGGTGCAGGTGGGACCTTTAGAAGCTGATAAATTCAGGAGCATCTCCTGCTGTGGTGGGCTGTCTGGGATCCCCTTCACCAGCAGGCCCGACTGGCCCAGTGCAAGGGGACCTGGAGCCGCAGAAGAGCCGCCCTGTGCCTCATACACAGATGTTGTCATGGGGACGGCTTGGACGTGGCCCTTTGAGAAACATGAGACCCACACGAGACAGTTGGTGGAGAGTGGGGTGTGCCAAGGGGCCATCTCCTCAGGCCAGAGAGGGGAAGAGAGGGCTCCGAGAGGCCCGGGGGCCCCTTCCTCCTAGGGTGTTCGCTTCTGCTCCGTATCTTCCCAGGAGCCAGTGTTCGCTGCTGGTGACTGTCCCTGTTGTCACTCTCTACGAGAAGCTGTGTCACCCAGCACCTGAGGAAGGCAGCACGTGACGTGAGCAAAGACGTGGGAGTCCCTGGATCATGCTGGCAGGGCTGCCCTTGGGGAGGAACCTCGCTTCTGGGATCACAGTTGGGCCAGAAGGGCCTCTCCCTGATGAGATTGGCGTGGGCGCAGCGTGGTGCCTGAGGACCCCAGGTGGGGAGAAACGAAGTGTGTGACCTCTGGGGCCCCCATATGGGGTGGCGTGAATTTCAGTTTGGGAAGAGGGCAGAGTTTCAATTTGGGAAGATGAAAAAGTTTTGGGTGGATGATGGTGATAGTTGGACAGCAGTGTAAATGCACTTTTCTTTTTTAAAATAATATTTATTTGTTTATTTGGCTGTGTCGAGTCTTAATTGAGGCATGCTGGCTTTTCATCGCAGGCATGCTGGCTTCTCTCTAGCTGTGTCTAGTGTAAATGCAGTTAATGCCACTGAACTGTAAAATTATTAAGATGATAAATGTTATGTTTTACGTATTTTACCACAACTTAAAAAAACAAATGCAGTAAAGCAACAACAAAAAGTTGTAAATGATTCAGAGTTAGGTTAAATGAAATCTAAAAGGCTCCAGCCCTACATTCTTAACACCCAATATGTGGGCTGCTTAAGAGATAACCTGTGGGACTTCCCTAGTGGTCTAGTGGCTGGGACTCCATGCTCCCAACGCACAGGGCCTGGGTTCAATCCCTGGTCAGGGAGGTGGATCCCATGTGCTGCAACTAAAATCCCGCATGCCACAACAAAAACTGAAGATCCCACATGACGCAACTGAGCCCCAGCACAGCTAAGTAAGTTTTTTGTTTTTTTTTTTAAGAGATAACCCACTATTTTAAAAATATGATACCGCCACTGCCAATGAAGTTCCCATGTTTTGAGCTAATCAGTTATTATGTGCTGACTCCTCTTATCCAAAGTCCAGCTGGGAGGTGATGAAACTGGTGTCTCTGCCAAAACCTGGACTCCGAGCAGCTAAGCTCTGCTGCTGCTGCTGCTAAATCGCTTCAGTCGTGTCCAACTCTGTGCGACCCCATAGACAGCAGCTCACCAGGCTCTGCTACTGCTTTATAAGATAAAAGACATCTTATAAGATGCTGTGCTTAGTTCCTCAGTCGTGTTTGACTCTTTGTGACCCCATGGACTGTAGCCTGCTGGGCTCCTCCGTCCATGGCAACTCTCCAGGCGAGAATATTGGAGTGGGTTGCCATNACAGAGGATGAGATGGTTGGATGGCATCACCGACTCAATGGACATGAGTTTGGGTGAACTCCGAGATTTGGTGATGGACAGGGAGGCCTGGTGTGCTGCAATTCATGGGGTCGTAAAGAGTCGGACACGACTGAGTGACTGAACTGACTGACTGACTGAAGATAATGTAACCCTAAAAGATCCCATTAGACACTTCATGTATATAAAAGAAGTGAAAGTGAAATCGCTCAGTCATGTCCGACTCTTTGCGACCCCATGGACTGTAGCCCCCCAGGCTCTTCTGTCCATGGGAGTTCCCAGGCAAGAATACTGGAGTGGGTTGCCATTTCCTTCTGCAGGGGATCTTTCTGACCCAGGGATTGAACCCTGGTCTCCTGCATTGCAGGCAGACTCTTTACCACCTGAGTTACCAGGGAAGTCACATAAAAGAAGGGAAGGCAAACATAAGAATGCTAGGGACCAAGGTCACATGATTAGGTTTATCACATGGCATCATTTTTTTAAGAGTTTCCAAAAAAAAAAACCCACACAATTTTATTGCCTAAGCACAAGTGTTTTTACATGGTAACATATGATTCTTTAAACTCACTAAAATAATTTTTAACAAAATCAGAAGTACCATAGGGCATCTAAAAAAAAATTCATATACACGATTCCATTTCTTTCCTCTCCATCTTTTTTTAGTTGAAGTTGTGTCCTGTCATTTAGATTCAAGATGAATTTTTCTTCTACNTAAACTCACTAAAATAATTTTTAACAAAATCAGAAGTACCATAGGGCATCTAAAAAAAAATTCATATACACGATTCCATTTCTTTCCTCTCCATCTTTTTTTAGTTGAAGTTGTGTCCTGTCATTTAGATTCAAGATGAATTTTTCTTCTACCTTTATCAAATAATTCTTATAATTTAAAAAATTAGATCTAAAGCTGACAACCACTTTCAGATGTTTCTTTTATCTTATTCCATAGTCCTACATATACATTGATTTATCAATTAAAAAAATTTTTTTAATGATCTACTGATCNCCAATGAAGTTCCCATGTTTTGAGCTAATCAGTTATTATGTGCTGACTCCTCTTATCCAAAGTCCAGCTGGGAGGTGATGAAACTGGTGTCTCTGCCAAAACCTGGACTCCGAGCAGCTAAGCTCTGCTGCTGCTGCTGCTAAATCGCTTCAGTCGTGTCCAACTCTGTGCGACCCCATAGACAGCAGCTCACCAGGCTCTGCTACTGCTTTATAAGATAAAAGACATCTTATAAGATGCTGTGCTTAGTTCCTCAGTCGTGTTTGACTCTTTGTGACCCCATGGACTGTAGCCTGCTGGGCTCCTCCGTCCATGGCAACTCTCCAGGCGAGAATATTGGAGTGGGTTGCCATGCCCTCCTCCTGTGGGTCTTCCCAACCCAGGGATCAAACCCAGGTCTCTCGCATTGCAGATGGATTCTTTACCATCTGAGCTACTAGGGAATCCCATGAATACTGGAATGGATAGCCTATCCCTTCTCCAGGGGACCTTCCTGACTCAGGAATTGAACTGGGGTCTCCTGCATTGCAGGTGAATACCAGCTGAGCTAACTTGGAAGCCCATCTTATAAGATAGTTCCATTTAAGGAATAGTATGTCAGTGACAGTAAAAGAAACAGAGAAAAAGTCACCCATTATCCCTCGTTTGGCCTTCTGGATACTTTTCTGCATTCTCTCTGGCCTTTCCTCACTTGCTTGTCCTCCTTTTCCTCGGGTGGGGCTGCCCCAGAGCCAAGCCACCTGCAGAGGGGCACAGGAGTGCTAAGGACAGTGCATTTGAGTGGTTCTGTCCTTGCTGGATGAAAAAAAGTGAAAGCAGCCCCAGGTTTGACTCCATCAGCTCTTTGGCTGGGAACAAACCATTTCACCCATCTGAGCCTCAATATTGGAGAAGGAAATGACAACCCACTCCAGTGTTCTTGCCTGGTGAATCCCAGGGTGGGGAGCCTGGTGGGCTCCCGTCTATGGGGTCACACAGAGTCGGACACGACTGAAGCGACTTAGCAGCANATTTCACCCATCTGAGCCTCAATATTGGAGAAGGAAATGACAACCCACTCCAGTGTTCTTGCCTGGTGAATCCCAGGGTGGGGAGCCTGGTGGGCTCCCGTCTATGGGGTCACACAGAGTCGGACACGACTGAAGCGACTTAGCAGCAGTAACAGAGCCTCAATATGCTCAAAAGTAAAAGGCAGAGATATCTGTCAGCCACCAGAGATTGTTGAGAACATCAAATAAATCTGCATGGCCTTCCACGTGCAGTGCCGTGAATTTAGGCATTATTATTGTTCTAGTCCCAGAGCTCCTATGTGAGAAGTTTGGTCGCGTAGCAATGATCGATTTTATTTATAGAGAGACACAGTTTGTGTGTGTGCTCATTTGTGTCAAATTTTTTGTGACACCATGGACTGTAGCCTAGCCTAGGAGGATTCTCTATCCATGGAATTTTCCTAGACAAGGATACTGGAGTGGGTTGCCATTTCCTCCGCCAGGGGATCTTCCAGACCCAGGGATCAAACCTGAGTCTCCCGCATTGGCAGGCAGACTCTTTACCGCCAAGCCACCCCGGGGAGCCCCAAGACACAGTTTACCTGTTGACATAAATGCTCCTGCAGACCCAAAGGCTGGAGGTGTTTCGCTGAAGCCCCACCTGCTGCCCACGTGAGAACGAGCGAGGGGCCAGTCTTCCCCAGACTTCGGGGCACTCTGTTTTTTTAGTTCTCAAAAAAATATGGATCCACCTCCCACCACCAGGAGGTGAAGGGCCTTGAATGCAGGGCTGTAGAATTCGGATTTGGTCTGGGAGGCAGTGGGGGCTGGGGGTGGAGTGTCAGAGGGTTCATGTGCGGAGTGTGTGTTTTATCCTGGAAGTTGGGAGTCTAAAGGGCTCTAAGCAGGGAAGTGGTAGGGCCAGGAAGGTATCTCAGTATGATGGGGCCTGGGGAGGGCTCTGGAGGCCACTGGAGCTGGAGGCCGGGACCAACCTGAGAGGACGGTGTGCTGGGCGAGGGGAGATGAAGCCGGTTCTTAGGAAAGCTGGTGGAAACACACCCTCTGGCACCTTTGGGGTTTCCCAAATCACTGCAGAGAGGAAGTGATTACTCTCTAAAGGCAGCTGACCTCCACCCAGGCTCCTTTAGCCAGTCCTGCCTACTCAGGCCGTGTGATCTCAGACAAACCACTTAACCTGCTCAGGTCTCAGGGTTCTTATCTCTGGCAGGATGCACTGAAGGACCTTGGGGAGATTTCATGCTTGCAGAACTGGGGCTGACCAGACGTCATGGCTCGCAGTTGACGTGGCTGCTATTTTCAGGCTTCCCATCTCTAAAACAGGGAAGGATGCAATGTCTGCACTGTTCTTGGAAGGGGAAGCGTGAAGACTGGCAGTACTTTTATACTTAAGGACTCAGCTAGGGACTCAGCAGTTCCCTCACATGTTCAGGGAACCTCATGGTCTACAGAGCCCTTTCATGTCTGCATTCCCATTCCCTCCTTGACAGCCCTGTGAGGGAAGCAAGCAGATGTTATCATGACTATCACTTCGGTCTCATAGGTAAGGAAACAGGCTCGGAGAGAGAAGGAAAGTGACTTATCAAAGGTCACACAGCTGGTAGCATTGGAAGTGAGGTGGGTCTGACTCAGAGTGCCTGAGCTGGACAGTCGCAGAGATTGTCGGGTCCAAGCACTATACATTACACGCGGGGAGGCCAAGGCTCAGAGAGAGAAACAGCTTTCTGGGGTGCATGAATTTGAAGCCAAGCCCAGACTCTGAACCAAGTCTCTTGACTTTTCCATCCCACCTCTCAATGGCTCACCCACTTCACTGAATGATAATAGCTTTCTTTCTCCCTACCTCATTTCAGGGAAACCAGTTCTTGAAGTCAAGTCTTCCATCCCAGACTTCTCGGACAGTGTGAAGCCAGGAAAGCCTTTGGCAGCCTCTGTAAGAAACACTGAGGATAAGCAAGAAACGGGGCAGCCTGTGAGGCCACCCACCTTTCCAGGCTCAGGTAGTTTTAATTAAACTTAATTTTTTAATTTAAAGGAGATTTATTTAAGGAACTGTTTTATCTATGAGGATATTTAGCTCAGAGTATAATAGCAAAAAAATGGAAACAACGAATGTGGGTGGTAAAATTAATCACAGATGGTGGTGACAGTAAAATCCTGCTAACAGTGATAGAGGGAGGAATATACACGGGCTTCCCTGGTGGCTCAGATGGTAAAGAACCTGCTTGCAACGTGGGGGACCTGGGTTCAATCCTTGACTTAGGAAGATCCCCTGGAGGAGGGCATGGCAACCCACCCCAGCATTCTTGCCTAGAGAATCCCCATGGACAGAGCAGCCTTGTGGGCCACGGTCCATGGGATTGCAAATAATTGGACACGACTGAGCAACTAAGCAGTACAGAGCATGCGTATATACACATGGAAATATGCTCATGATACGTTGAGGTTAAAAATGTCAGATGACAGAAGGATACATGCCACCTATTACCTTTGTTTTTGTTTGGCTTCACTGAACAGCGTGTGAGATCTTAGCTCCCCAACCAGGGGTTGAACCCTGAATTGGCAGAGCAGAGTCTTAACCATTGGATGACCTGGGAAGTCCCCCGTTTTTTTGTAAAAAGGAAAAAGAAACTCAGGAACAGAGGGCTTTGTATGTGTTGCACACTGTTCTAAATTTACCCTTCAAAGATGTTGACCTTTTTAACCTTCAACTGACTGTAGGAGTTTGGTATTATTTTTCTCCCCATTTCACAGATGAGGAAACTGAAGCACAGAGAGGTTATTATCATGTGTGGTAAGGAATCATACACCTTGGAGTTGCCACCATGTAAATGCTTATTAAATGTTAGCTGATCTTAGGAACATTCCAAGCACCCCAGCTAGGTTGAGTCTGGAAAGTTAATTCTAGGCCAAGTAGTCTGAATTATTTCCTATAGCCTATCAGGTTCATTTGCTATGGGCCTAGGTATTTTACCTTTGGTTCCCCAAGACCCAGCTCAGACTCTGGGCAAGGAGCCTAGTGACCTCTTCATCTGCCCTCCCCAGGCCCCTGGCCCTTGCAGCCATGTTGGGGGTTGCCAAGGGGTGCTGCCTGCCCCACAGCCTTCCTCCCCTCTGCCTGGCACAGATCTGCTGCTTTGTTCTGTGGAGTTTGAGTACGGAGCGTAAAAGTGACTTGCTCAAGGTCGTGTCGGTAGGAAGTAGCATCTGAGCCATGTGATTTGAACGCTCATGTCCCCAGCCACTGCACACACCACTGCCCCAAAACCTCTTAGCCCGCTCCAGTTGTCTCCACCTCCTTGTCCCCGAGCAGGTGCCTTCCCCAGGGGACCCGTTAGTCTCCCCCAGAGTCCCACCTACCTTCTGTTCTTCTGCAGTCTCCTGAGTAGAGAGCCGGAGACCCCAAATCCATGAAACCTCCCAAATTCATTGATGTGGCCCCCGAAACAGGGTCAGTGTCAGCTGAGAGGAGCAGGCATGGGCTTTGCATCTGGCAGACCTATATTTGAATCCCAGCTCTGTCCTCACCAGCAGGAGACTGACTACCTTAGCCTCTCTGTACCTCATTTTCTTCATCTAAGAAATGGGCATAATAATAGAAACCACATCATCCTGTGTGGGAAGTAACCATACACCTTGGGGTTACCACCATGTAGATGCTCATTAAGCATTAGCTGATCTTAGGAATGTTCCAGACACCCCGGCTAGGTTGAGTCTGAAAAGTTAATTCTAGTCCAAGTAATCTGAATTATTTCCTACAGCTAAAGCGTTTTTTTTGTTAAGGGCAGAACTCTGATCAGTGATTAAAGATAAAGGGGATATGGTCCTAAAGCTCATATGACAGTGGTTGGTAGCCAAAAGGAAGGAAAATAATAAAATAGGGAGATTCTAGGGGAGTGCGGGTGAGGCTGGAGAAGATTACTGATACAGCAGCTTCTTGGAGGTTCCTAAGCTCAGCTGCTGTGAAAACAAGCACCGTACGTCTCTGCCAGGCTTCGCACCCTTTGCCTTCTTGAATGGCAGTTGGGAGGACGTGTTCTTAGACAAGTCAGGACGATAACTATCTTAGACAGAGACAGGAAGTCTATTGTCTATCTTTGCCCAAGCTGAAAATATGGGTGTGATCATTAATTTCCTCAGATAACCCAAAGCCAGTCTTCTCTTGGGAAAACCCCAAGGTTCTGTTGGGCCCCAAAGTTCCAGCTATTTCTCTCATAGGAGTGGAAAATGTGGAGGCAAAGGTAGCTGGGGAGGAGGACTGCCAGTGGGAACGGTGCCTACTGGCAGTCACTGAATCAGCTTGACACCCTAGGGCAGAGGGCTCTTGGTAGCTAGGGAAGGAGACATAACCTGTCAGAACTCCATGGCTGACCAAGCGGTGGGAGTGGGATTCAGCTCATGTGAGTTGTTCCAGAGTTCACATCTTAACCTCTGTATCTCCTGATCCCCTGGCAGTAGGTGGGGAGGAAGTAGGGAGAGACATGGAGAAGGAAAATACACAAACAGATGATCCATGGGCAAGTTCTCAGTACCTCCTTAAACAGATGCTCAAAGCTAGATTTCAGATAAAAGGCCACTGAGCATCAGCTGTTCATCAGAATTGATTTGCTCTCATTCTATATGTAGTTTTACCAGCGTTTGTACCCCATATATACCAGAGGCTGATTTTGTGCTTTATGCCATCTTTTAATCTGGAAAAGAACTCTACAAAGAATGGACTATTACTGTTTTTTGTTGTTGTTGTTTCTTCATTTTCACATTTGAGAAAGCTAAAATGAGGCACAACTCACCCAAGTTCAAATCTTTAGTAACGACAGAGCCAGGACTGGAGCTCAGTTCTGTCTGCTACCAAGAAAGAGATAGGGAAGCTGTAGAGGCTGACGCACTGCCCGCCACAGGGCACGATCCAGAAAACTCCAAAATGAAATACAGCACCCTGCCTGCAGTGACGCAACTCAGCAGGACAAAATTTCAGTGCATTCTGCTTGAGAAAGCAAACATTCTAGAAAGATTTCTGTGGGAAATGGCACATGAAAGATGAACTCTAGTGTTTTGGAAATGACATTTGTGTAGACCAGTGTCTTCCATGAGTGTTTCCAAAGAAAGCAAAGGCTTGTTCTTACCTGATTTCTCAGCCTTGCAGTACTGGCCCCACATTCCACTCCCTTTTCCCCCCACTCTCCAAACCAGAGAGACAAACAGACTGAACCACCCTTAGTAGCTCTCCTGTGTCACAAGAGCAGATCTCAGCGATCCCCCTACTCTGAGAGGCCTGGTGCAGCCCCCAGAGCAAACCCCAGTTATCAGACCAGAGAATCATGGCTGTGTGAGGCCAGTGTGGACCTTGGTATTGCTGGGCAGTGGGAGAGGGTGAGGGACCATGTGTGCAGCCTAGTGCTGCCACCCTGGGGTCGGGAGAGTGATTGTGCAGAAATGCAGGAAAGAAGCAGTGGGGGAGTCGAGTTGGCCTAGAGCAGCTGTCCCCAGAGCGCAGAGCCCCTGCCCACCAGTGTGCATGGAACACAGGTGTCAGAGCATGTATCACATGCACAGAAGACTAGGGATTCAAGGCTGGATACTTAAGATGTGAATTAGAGCAGAGTGAAAGAAAACATCGTGGAGCAGCTCGGACGCAGGACCCACACCTAGCAGGTGGACGACTGTGACCACTGTGACTCAGGCCAAGGGCACTGAGCCGAGCCCAAGAGATNCATGCACAGAAGACTAGGGATTCAAGGCTGGATACTTAAGATGTGAATTAGAGCAGAGTGAAAGAAAACATCGTGGAGCAGCTCGGACGCAGGACCCACACCTAGCAGGTGGACGACTGTGACCACTGTGACTCAGGCCAAGGGCACTGAGCCGAGCCCAAGAGATGGAGCAGCCGTGGGTGGGGCAGCCAGCCAGGGAGCCTCCCCTCTGCACCCAGGCACCAGGGTGGGGCTGGGGAGGGGGTGGGAGCAGTGTGGCAGTCAGCCTGGGGGCAGAGGCACAGAGGGATCTGGGTGAGCAGCTGGTCTTCGGTCAGTTACACTGCCAGCAGCTGGTCTGCAACGTGTTGCTGGTTTTACTTACTTTATTTGTTTTACCTTTTTATTTTTTTAAATTGAAGTATAGTTGATTTACAATGTTGTGTTGGTTTCAGGTATACCGCAGAGTTATTTAGTTATACAAATATATATTTCCATTCTTTTTTTTTCAGGTTATTTTCCCTTATAGGTTATTACAGAATATTGAGTATAGTTCCCTGTGCTATATAGTAGGTCCTTGTTGGTTATCTGTTCTGTATATAGTAGTGTGTATCTGTTAAACTAAGCTCCTAATTTATCTCTCTCTCAACTTTTTCCCTTTTCCCTTTCATTTTTTTTAATGGCTGAGTGAAAATACCCCGTCTTCTTTATTCATTTATTCTGGTTTTATTTTTTCCTTTTTATTGGCCAAAAGCTTAATATCTATACCTGAGCTATAGCTCTTATTCCGAAGCTCAGTTTAAGTTGCAGTGCCCTGAGGGACAGAAAGGGTATGTGTGATTGTGTGTACACCTGTGTATTTTCGGGAGGGGTGTTTATTGTTACTACCCCCATTCTGGGGGTCTCTGGTGCAGTGTGGGTGTACCAACATGGTACCTTCTCAAATGTAGTCCTCTCAAATATAACCAGTGCTGGAAAAAAAGAAAACAGAAAACAAACAAAAATTCTAGAAACAGCAGAAAACTCAGGGAGAGAGGCTTAGGGTGGCCCCTCTTCTCAGAGAATGAAAGAGCCTCAGACTTTGTATCAGATGAGTTTTGTTTTATTAGCTACCTGGGTAAATAGTTTTGAAAAGCTGGTTCTAGTTTCACCATGGTGCTGTTTTCAGTCTTCCGAATTAATTTTTATGGCCAAAGTTTCACATTAATCACTCCTTTCCTGATACTGTAAGCCCGACATACTTGAAGCAGGTGGATTTGGTCTGCAGCCCTGGGGCCAAAGTCAGGTTCCCTTGGAAGGACAGGCCTCCTGTTACACAGAGGTCAGCCCTGCGGTAAGACCACTTGGGTATTTCCAGAGGATGACGTCTAAAGCTCTGGCTTCTGGCCAAGGTCCACTTTATCGTGTCTCTTGTGAATCTTCTCCACTCACTAAGGCAGTGAAAGCACACACTCTGGAGCCACTGACTGGGTGTCTTTGGAAAGGTGGGATCGCCTCTATGTGCCTTAGCTTCACCACCTGTAAAGAGTAGATGAGGAGTCTGTCTCCTGGAGCTGCTGTGAGGGTGAAATGAGTTAGGTCAGGGGAGCGCTGAGAACAGGGCCAGGCATACTCTCAGTGTGTGCCAACTGAGCGTGCCTGGAATGTTTACCGCAGCCTGGGCTTTCCTGCTGCCATACCTCCTCATGGGCTGGTTCCTCGGCCTTGGCGCCCTTCCTTCCTCACAGCTGCTTGTTGCAAATGTTTCCCCCTTCNGCCAACTGAGCATGCCTGGAATGTTTACCGCAGCCTGGGCTTTCCTGCTGCCATACCTCCTCGTGGGCTGGTTCCTCGGCCTTGGCGCCCTTCCTTCCTCACAGCTGCTTGTTGCAAATGTTTCCCCCTTAGGAGGGCCAGGTCAAGTGTTCCTTCCTCTGTGAAACCTTCCTTGATTTCACAGCTCACTGAGGCAGACCTCTCTTGCCTCTCCCCAGGGAGGCTGGTTATTGCCATTTCTGCCACATGGAGGTTTCTAGAAGTCAGGCTCTGTAGCTGATTCACTTGTGTCCTTCTCAGCTGCTTTTGGGGGAGGTGGGTTAGGGCTGGGAGTCAGAAGGCACAGGGAGCTCCCTTTGAAGGCTGACTTTGTCACTTCCGTCAGTGTGGCCCTGGGCAGCCCCCCAGCGCCTCCTTTCCTCCTCCTGTCACAGGGGGACTTTGTACAGGACCACCCCGCAGGGCCGTCAGAAGTCTTCCACAGGGTAACATGCGAGCAGCCTGTAGGCTAGCGCCTGGCTGGCAGGAAGTGGCTGACGTCATGATCGACAGTAAGTGTCCCTGGCGTGAATGAGACCCTGGCTGGGTCTAGGGACCAGTCAGGGACCCCTCCCACCTTCCTCCAGCAGCTGAGGCCTGATCCACTTGTCCCTCCTTTCCAGGACCTGCTGCAGCCAGAGTCAACCTCCCAGCCCCTCCTGAACATGCCTCTTCTTCCTTAAAAACCGACCAGCCTGCCTCAGCTGATTCAAAGGTAAACCCCCCACCCTGAGTGTAACCCCCAGCTTTGACTGTCTTTCAAAAATGCAATGTGTTTATTCCCTGAGACCAGTTTGGGGGTTAGGGGTCCGAGTGAAGAGGAGAATCCCAACGAATTATTTTGAGCTTCTAAGACTCTTAAGTGCTGACCCTCAATAAAACAGAAGAGAGGGTCGGGGAGAATGCACACTTTAGTTTTTAATGAGCTTTTCCATTATTTGTGTTTAAATGAGAGCTGATAATTGGCATCCTCCTCACCCCCTGAAATATCTTGGTGGCAGTAGTAATTTGCTTAGAACATGCCTTCCCTCCAACCTTTTTTCAACACAAAATATATCTGATGTATCCTGAATTTTTAATGATTTGGGTCCAGGGTCACAAGTGACTTTTGTGAATCTTAAACACTTTTTGCCTTTCTAAGCTCTTTCTTTCATTTAAAAATGTTTTTTAAAATCATATTTTATGACTGCAGTGGTATAAAGATGAACATAATCCAAGTTGGATTAAAAATTTCAACATTTTCTTTGAGGTTAAAAGTACATTTTTATTCTTCAGACTTTGAAAGAAATTATGTTAAGACATTTTTGTGGGCCCCTAAAAGTGTCCTGGTGCCTGGCAGGGAAGCCAGTGCTACACAGATCTGGTCAGTGGAGCTCTTCCATAAATGGGACTGTCACCTAAGCAAGGTGATTTTGATTTTAATAATTAATCATTTTCAAAGACAACTGAATAATTGGGAGAATAATCATGAAGTAATGTTAAGAGAAAATACCAGAAATCAAAACAACATGTGTGACATGATCTCAGTTTTTATTTATTTATCCTTTATTTTTCTTCTTTTTTTGGCTGAACTGCAGCTTCTGGGATCTTTAGTTCCCAGACCAGAAATCAAACCCATGAACCCTGAAGTTGAAGTGCACAGTCCTAGCTGCTGGACTTCTAAGGAATTCCCACAATCCCAATTTTAAAAAGGAATCCTCATATATCTGATTGGCAAGAATTACACCAAACTTTAATAACAGTTAAGAGGATAATGGGATCATGCATAATCAGCCCCCGACTCTAATTCTTTAAAACTGTTTATAAGAGCCTGCTGTGCTGTGCTGTGTGCGCACGCTCAGTCGTGTCTGACTCTTTTATGACCCTGTGGACTGTAGTCTACCAGGCTCCTCTGTGCATGGGATTTCCCGGGCAAGAATCCTGGAGTGGGGTGCCATTTCCTACTCCAGGGGACCTACTCGACCCAGGGATTGAACCACATCTCCTGCATTAGCTAGTGGCTTCCTTACCACTGTGCCACCTGGGAGTTCCTTATAAAAGCATATATAACTTTAAAAAATGGAAATTCATGTTTACCTATTTTAAGGAGGGCTGCTTTTCTTAGGCTTGCATAGGTTATGTGGACCTATATTCTGCTTCTCAGCATGTATAGCATGTGTAGGACCAGGGGCACCAGCCTGGCACTGACCTGGGCACTGACCTGGAGTGGAATCTGGCTTCAGTTGTTTGACCCTTTGTAAACTGAAAATAAAAAATAAAGGAAACATTAACCGTGGGCTGGGAATACTCACATTATAGTTAATCTATAGGTAGAAAGGTAATTTTACCTTTCAGGGTACTATGATTATCTTTGTTTTTGCTGATGAGGCAGTGAAGGCTCAGAGAGGTTAAGTAACTTGTCCAAGGTCACAGAGCAGGTTAGAAGTGGAGCTGGGATCTGTCCTTTTTGTATTCCTCCTCACTGGATGAGATGATCCCATTCACCCCTCAGCTCTGCTGTTCTGAGATTCCCTGAGGTAGTCGGGAAAATAGTACTTCTCATATTAATCTCTGTCTCTTCTCTCTGAATTTCCAGGATTTCAGTGCCTCCATTCCTAAGCAAGAGACACTTTCAAGCCTGGCTGCAGATGACCTTTTCTGGAGTGAGGTAGATGTGATCCAGGCAACTGATAACTTCAACCCAAGCCACAAAATCAGTGAGGGGACCTTTGCCGACGTCTACAGAGGGCAAAAGCAGGGCACACCGTTTATCTTCAAGNGAGGCTGGTTATTGCCATTTCTGCCACATGGAGGTTTCTAGAAGTCAGGCTCTGTAGCTGATTCACTTGTGTCCTTCTCAGCTGCTTTTGGGGGAGGTGGGTTAGGGCTGGGAGTCAGAAGGCACAGGGAGCTCCCTTTGAAGGCTGACTTTGTCACTTCCGTCAGTGTGGCCCTGGGCAGCCCCCCAGCGCCTCCTTTCCTCCTCCTGTCACAGGGGGACTTTGTACAGGACCACCCCGCAGGGCCGTCAGAAGTCTTCCACAGGGTAACATGCGAGCAGCCTGTAGGCTAGCGCCTGGCTGGCAGGAAGTGGCTGACGTCATGATCGACAGTAAGTGTCCCTGGCGTGAATGAGACCCTGGCTGGGTCTAGGGACCAGTCAGGGACCCCTCCCACCTTCCTCCAGCAGCTGAGGCCTGATCCACTTGTCCCTCCTTTCCAGGACCTGCTGCAGCCAGAGTCAACCTCCCAGCCCCTCCTGAACATGCCTCTTCTTCCTTAAAAACCGACCAGCCTGCCTCAGCTGATTCAAAGGTAAACCCCCCACCCTGAGTGTAACCCCCAGCTTTGACTGTCTTTCAAAAATGCAATGTGTTTATTCCCTGAGAC
The DNA here is from genome assembly GCA_006410875.1 of Neotragus pygmaeus. Lineage (NCBI taxonomy): Eukaryota > Metazoa > Chordata > Mammalia > Artiodactyla > Bovidae > Neotragus > Neotragus pygmaeus. The sequence goes on along the minus strand of SJYV01011424.1, from coordinate 680,654 downwards.
CAGTTTGGGGGTTAGGGGTCCGAGTGAAGAGGAGAATCCCAACGAATTATTTTGAGCTTCTAAGACTCTTAAGTGCTGACCCTCAATAAAACAGAAGAGAGGGTCGGGGAGAATGCACACTTTAGTTTTTAATGAGCTTTTCCATTATTTGTGTTTAAATGAGAGCTGATAATTGGCATCCTCCTCACCCCCTGAAATATCTTGGTGGCAGTAGTAATTTGCTTAGAACATGCCTTCCCTCCAACCTTTTTTCAACACAAAATATATCTGATGTATCCTGAATTTTTAATGATTTGGGTCCAGGGTCACAAGTGACTTTTGTGAATCTTAAACACTTTTTGCCTTTCTAAGCTCTTTCTTTCATTTAAAAATGTTTTTTAAAATCATATTTTATGACTGCAGTGGTATAAAGATGAACATAATCCAAGTTGGATTAAAAATTTCAACATTTTCTTTGAGGTTAAAAGTACATTTTTATTCTTCAGACTTTGAAATAAATTATGTTAAGACATTTTTGTGGGCCCCTAAAAGTGTCCTGGTGCCTGGCAGGGAAGCCAGTGCTACACAGATCTGGTCAGTGGAGCTCTTCCATAAATGGGACTGTCACCTAAGCAAGGTGATTTTGATTTTAATAATTAATCATTTTCAAAGACAACTGAATAATTGGGAGAATAATCATGAAGTAATGTTAAGAGAAAATACCAGAAATCAAAACAACATGTGTGACATGATCTCAGTTTTTATTTATTTATCCTTTATTTTTCTTCTTTTTTTGGCTGAACTGCAGCTTCTGGGATCTTTAGTTCCCAGACCAGAAATCAAACCCATGAACCCTGAAGTTGAAGTGCACAGTCCTAGCTGCTGGACTTCTAAGGAATTCCCACAATCCCAATTTTAAAAAGGAATCCTCATATATCTGATTGGCAAGAATTACACCAAACTTTAATAACAGTTAAGAGGATAATGGGATCATGCATAATCAGCCCCCGACTCTAATTCTTTAAAACTGTTTATAAGAGCCTGCTGTGCTGTGCTGTGTGCGCACGCTCAGTCGTGTCTGACTCTTTTATGACCCTGTGGACTGTAGTCTACCAGGCTCCTCTGTGCATGGGATTTCCTGGGCAAGAATCCTGGAGTGGGGTGCCATTTCCTACTCCAGGGGACCTACTCGACCCAGGGATTGAACCACATCTCCTGCATTAGCTAGTGGCTTCCTTACCACTGTGCCACCTGGGAGTTCCTTATAAAAGCATATATAACTTTAAAAAATGGAAATTCATGTTTACCTATTTTAAGGAGGGCTGCTTTTCTTAGGCTTGCATAGGTTATGTGGACCTATATTCTGCTTCTCAGCATGTATAGCATGTGTAGGACCAGGGGCACCAGCCTGGCACTGACCTGGGCACTGACCTGGAGTGGAATCTGGCTTCAGTTGTTTGACCCTTTGTAAACTGAAAATAAAAAATAAAGGAAACATTAACCGTGGGCTGGGAATACTCACATTATAGTTAATCTATAGGTAGAAAGGTAATTTTACCTTTCAGGGTACTATGATTATCTTTGTTTTTGCTGATGAGGCAGTGAAGGCTCAGAGAGGTTAAGTAACTTGTCCAAGGTCACAGAGCAGGTTAGAAGTGGAGCTGGGATCTGTCCTTTTTGTATTCCTCCTCACTGGATGAGATGATCCCATTCACCCCTCAGCTCTGCTGTTCTGAGATTCCCTGAGGTAGTCGGGAAAATAGTACTTCTCATATTAATCTCTGTCTCTTCTCTCTGAATTTCCAGGATTTCAGTGCCTCCATTCCTAAGCAAGAGACACTTTCAAGCCTGGCTGCAGATGACCTTTTCTGGAGTGAGGTAGATGTGATCCAGGCAACTGATAACTTCAACCCAAGCCACAAAATCAGTGAGGGGACCTTTGCCGACGTCTACAGAGGGCAAAAGCAGGGCACACCGTTTATCTTCAAGAAGCTCAAAGAGGTAGGCACTTCTTGGTTTCCAGCAAGAGGTGGAGGCTGCATAGTGAGGCTGGATTTTCATGTTTCAATGTCTTTTCCCACAGATGGCCTGTTCAGGTCCAGGGTCAATTGAAAAATTCTTCCAGGCAGAGGTACAAATTTGTCGTAGGTAAGCCTCCTCTTTGGAAAATACTTGGTTTGATAGTGATGACAGCTAGCCTGTATATATTGCTTCCTATGTGGCAACATGTTTTAAGTATTTTCTTTATGTAATCCTCATAAGAACCCTGTAACATGGCTACTATTATCACATTATTTTACACATGGACAAATTGTGGCACAGAGATGTTAAGTGTTTTGTCCAAGATCACACAGCTAGTATGTGGCAGAGCTGGAATTTGGTTGGTTGATCTGACTCCTTCCATGCTTTTTCTCTGTAGCCACTGTATGCATGGATTAGAATTATAAAAGAACCTTGGCTCACTTGGCTCAACTCCTTCCTTCCAGGGGGGAAAGAATCTGTTTCTGTCCCATTTTTTGAGATGGACAGAAATGTACTGATTCCAACTCTAAAAGCAAATGATGAACCACAGGCTTAGCCTGGCCTAGCTCTGTTTTAATGACCTGAGAGCTAGGAATAGTTTTTTAAGTTCTTAAATGGTTAAACAAATAAAAAGAAGATAATTTCATGACACATGAAAAGTATGTGAAATTCAAATATCAGCATCTATAATGAAGTTTATTGGAACCCAGCTGTGCTCATTTATTTCCGTGTCATCTGTGGCTGCTCTTTCGTGATCGTGCACAGTGGAGGAATTGTACCAGAAGCCAGATGGCCTACAGTGGCTAAAATATTTACTGTCTAGTTTTTTACAGAGAAATTTTGTTTACCTCTGGTCTTGAGCAATAAGGGCCTTCAAAAGTCATCCTCAAACCTGCATTTTACAGATGATGAAACTGAGGCTGGAGAAGTAAAGTGAACCTCCCATCACAGAGCTTAGTGGGGGCAGGGGGACTGGGAAAGAGAGGGGGAGGACATTTGCAGACCTGGACACTTGTCCTGTCCCTGCTGTCATTGCCTGATGGATTTAACACATGCATACTAGGCCTTTGCAGTGTGCTGGACCGCAGCTGTCATTCGAGCTGGCAAGTCACTCTCTGAGTTTCTCTGAGGCTTTTCAGTCTCGGAAAAGCAATGTGGGATGACTGTAGTATATTTTAAGAAATAAAGAAAGTTTTAAAGAGGAAAATAGAAATCACTGATTTTCCATAGCGTCTGTAAATTACTACTACAGTATTCAGATTTTCATATATTTTCTTTAGTCCTTTTTCTCTTCATATATATATATATATATATATATGACTACACACAAACACACACACATATACATATATACACATCCTTATCCACACACACACATACACACTCTTAATGGAAACTGGAAATCGGATTCCCTTTCCATCTTGGTGTAGTGCCTTCCTGGAGTAAGCAGCCATTGCTTCATTCATTCATTTGGCAAGTGTGAGTCATCAAGGCCTTTCTTGGTTCTCAGGAGTGCAGACATGCAGAAAACATAGTGTCCACCTTGAGGAGTTCACGGTGCCAGGGGGAGAGTGAATGTAAATAACTGGTGAGGGTGGGAAGTGTGCAGTCAGATGACCTAGCGGGGAGCGGAGAGGGGCTGAGGGGCAGGCAGGCGGCCCTTGAAACAGTGTTCGGGAGAGTCCATCAGCATCAGCCTCAAAGTGGAGGAGGGGAGAATGAAGGGGGTGTTTTCAAAGCTATTTAGACAATGAAAGGTGACTAATTAGATGGGAGAGGTAAGGAGGTTTCTAGGAAATTGGATGGTTGGTGGTGCCCTTGGTTGAGCAAATAACTGAGGCTGGAGAATCAGGTTTAGAACTTGTTGAATCTAGGTTGTTCACCTGGAACACTGGGATGCAATTTGCCATTCAGGTCTGGACTGTGGGTTGGACCTGGAGAGATGTAGGGGTGCTCCTCATAGAGAGGGTGCATCTTGTAGAGGTGAGAGTTCCCTGATGAAGCAGCCTATAAAATGAGCTGATGAGCCCATGCAGGGAGACTCAGGATTCAGAGAAAGGCAGAGGAAGAGGGTCTTAGCAGAAAAGGCCAAGGAAGAGCTGTCAGAGAGGCAGGAGAGTCAGGAGGGAACAGTGACTTTCAATCTGCCAGAAGCGGATTTTGTGAAGAATCACAAGTGGTTGGGGTATCATGTACTTTGAGTTCTTTGATTTCAAGCATCTTGAAGGCATGCAGTTGTCATCTCTCTACCCTCAGGAGTCAGAGCATTTGGTACCTGGGAGCTTCCTGGTGGCCTCAGGGGGTGGAGAGGGCCGAACAGGTGGAGGAGGTAGGAAATGGGGCAGTCTTTGATTATTCTTTCTGTCTGACTCCTCATGCCTGCACTGATGCCTAATTTCAGATGCTGCCACCCCAACGTCCTACCTCTGCTGGGCTGCTGCACTGGAGAACAGTTTTACAGCTTGATTTACCCGTACATGGCAAATGGTTCTTTACAGGACAGACTCCAGGGTCAGGTAAGGGGCTGGGTCATGGTCAAAGAACAGGACTAGTCAGCACTCACAGAATCAAAGATTAAGGACTGAAAGGAATCCAGAGGAGAAGGGGGCCACTGAGCGGCCCTTCAAGGAGAGGAGTTGGGCCAAGATAGATAAGATCTGGCTGAACATCTTCAGGAAAAACCTATTTAAACAGTTTTTTTTTGACAAAGAGGCATTTTAAGTCAAGAGTGAAACAAAGGTAACCCATAGCACTGTATTACCCAGTATCGTTCTGAAGGTGCATGCTATGCACTAGGACAAGAAAAAGAATGAACGAGTACCGAGTGTGGAGAGTGGAGGCAAATTTTTCTTAAAAATGATATTCTAATAAAATTCCTATTTGATTGTGAATGTATGGAATATTTATGGAGAGATACAGGAAACTGACGCCCTGACTGCCTCTGGGGAGAACTGTGTAGATGGGGCTCAGGTTGGGAGACAAACTTTTACTACATACTCATTTGACCTTTTGCATATCATACCGTATGAGTGTTATATCTATTAATGTTATAAGTTTTAAGACAAATAAGCCTCAACAAGCCTCCTTCCCATAAAGTTCTCAAATAGAGCGACAAAATTTATTCCACAACAGAATTATTGGTTCCCTTGAGAGGGATCAGACAACGTAGTTATTCATGGTATAATAATGATTGTTAGCTTTGCTGAGCTCTCACTGTGGGCAGGACACCGTGATAATGGCTTTGTACATCTCCTTCAGGCCTTGCCACAACCCCAGAGGTTCCCCCATTTTCAAAAAGAGGAGTCTCTGCCACAGAGAAGCAAAGTAACTTACCCAAAGAATCACAGCTGACGTGTATCAGGGCAAGAGTTTAAATGAGGTTCATGTGGCTCCAGATTCCAGAGTTTTTGAGAAGAAATCTATTAGCAAGGCCAGTTCTTAGAGGGTGTAGAATCTAAGAGGTCACCTAAAAAATAAGAGGGATTTTTCTTGGACATTCAGTCTCAGAACAACAGTGGAAGTATAGAGGGCTTTAGACCACCAATAATCTCTATCAGATCTTGTGAAATCTCTCCAAATACTTATAAAATCAGCTCATGTGCCTGATGTGCTGACACAAGGTCCTTGGTTCCTCTCCCAAGCAGCCCCTCTTGGAGAAGAATTCCAGAACTACTGCATGATAGTCATGATAAAAATAGCTGCTATTTATTGAGCACCCACTGTGTGGCAGGTACTATGCTGGGGGCATACCATTCACTCCTTTGAATCCTTACTACAACCTTAAAGCATAGGGATTAACGTTTCTATTTTATATCAGAAAAAACTGAGGCTCAGAGATGTTGAGTGTCTTTTCCAAAGTCACACAGCTAGTGTGTGTCTGGGCTGGGATTTATACCGAGATCTGTCTGATGTTAAAATCAGTTCCCTGCCAGTAAACCATGCTTGCTGAGCCCTGTTGTAGAGGACCTGAGGGCTGGAGGAGAGACAGGAGCCCAGGACTCTGTCACTTTAAAGTCCACTGAGACTTTAAAAAGGCACAGATGTCACTGTTTTCTGCTGCTTTTCTTTCTCTTAGGGTGGCTCAGACCCTCTCCCCTGGCCCCAGCGCGTCAGCATCTGCTCAGGACTGCTTCATGCCGTGGAGCACCTGCACAGCTTGGAGATCATCCACGGCAATGTCAAGAGGTGAGAGAGGAGGGCCGAGCCCCGCCTCAGGCTGGGGTGACGGGGATGAGACCACGCACAGCGCTGAGTCCCATTCCTCTCCCTTCGTCTCTCTTTTCTGTGACTTTCTCTCCCCTCCTTGCCTCCCATGGATCTCTTTTTCTTTGCTATTCCCTGTAACATCAGTATTTCTAGGTTGTACTCTGTCTCTGGGTGCTGTCAGCACGACTGCCCATCCCCGTGTCTGTCTTTCCCTAACAAAGGTATTTCCCCAACAAGTTTGTTGGTATTTCCCCACAAGCCTTCCATTCCCCTGCTGTGTTTCACTTCCCCTCCAGCAGCCGATCTGGACTGGGTCATCGAGCTGTGGGCTGTGACTGCCAGGCTCCCCGGGCTTCTGAGACCTGCTCTTGTTCACGCATCTATTGTCACAGATACTGTGACACAGGTTAGGTGTGCACCCCAGCATCTCAGTGCCTTGCTCACAAGGTTAGAAGCATGGAGAGGGATTCCAGAAGATACCAGCAGATCTGGCCAGAGTGACCTCGAAGCCATAGAATTTGCACTTGCCCAGAGTTCTCTCCTCTTTTGGCCAGTGGAAGCCCTTTCCTCTTTTCTCCCCCCTGATTTTTATTGACTTGTGCAAACAATTGTAATAGCAAGAGAGGAAGTGAAGGTGCAAGAGGTCATCCTGACCCTATTACCCTGACTCACCACGAGGCCTCCATTTCTCTGCTGTTTTTTTTTTCTCCAGCCCCTGCCCACACAGATATCTCAGCCCTCAGAGAGCACTATTACCTGATTACCAACTCATAGTCTCTTTTCCTCCATGATTAAACATTTCCTCATGTTGGATGTCATCAATTTTTTGGTACTTCTTTGTCTTCCGTTGAAGGTATTTGCCCATAATTTACAGAACGACTCCTAATAGACAATATTGGAATTGGTGTCTACTTTTTTGGGGTGACAAAATGAAAGGCTTTATTGAAAAGGGGTGTTTACGTGAACAGCAGCAGGGTCAGGGAACCCAGGAGAATTGATCTCTGTATCTACTTTTTAAAAACCATTTAGGGTTAGTTTGAATATTTCTTTTAAAAGTTTTATTATTATTATTTTTTGATGTGGGTCATTTTTAAAGTCTTTATTGAATTTGTTATGATATTGCTTCTGTTTTATATTTTGATTTTTTTTTGGCCAGGAAGCATGTGGGGTCTTAGCTCCCTACCCAGGGGTTGAACCTCCACACCCTGCACTGGAAGGCGAAATCTTTTTTTTTTTTTTTAACATTTTGTTTTGTATCGGGGTATAGCCAATTAACAATGTTGTGATAGTATCAGGTGAACAGTGAAGGGACTCAGCCATACACATACATATCCATTCTCCCCCCAAACCTCCTCGCATTGGAAGGTGAATCAATAACTGGACCATGAGAGAATTCCCCAGTTTGAATATTTTTATACATGTAGGTTAGTTTTTAAAAATTAAATTTTTTTTCCTTTGGAGTACTTTCTGAGAGTATTCATTCCTGTAGATTTCAGTCTAAGGATATTTTTACTGTTCGTCTTATTCCCCATGATCTGAGCAGGTTCAGTCCCAAAGAATGCTGACGTTTAGACTTGAGTCAGCAAGGCCACAGCTGGGGGTTGGAACAGCTTCAAAAGAGATGGCGCCAGTACAGCCTCTGGGCTCAGGGCTGACATCTGTGGCGAGAAGGATGGCCGCACCTCTCTAGCCACCAAATGCCATTTCTGGGGCAGCAGGACTGATCTTAGCTTCATCCTCATTTGCTGGTGAAGGTGGGCTCCCAATCCCCACTTCCCCATCAGAACTGGCTCATACACTTGTTGAGGGTCTTCAGTGACCCTCGCTGGCTGGCACTGNTATTCCCTGTAACATCAGTATTTCTAGGTTGTACTCTGTCTCTGGGTGCTGTCAGCACGACTGCCCATCCCCGTGTCTGTCTTTCCCTAACAAAGGTATTTCCCCAACAAGTTTGTTGGTATTTCCCCACAAGCCTTCCATTCCCCTGCTGTGTTTCACTTCCCCTCCAGCAGCCGATCTGGACTGGGTCATCGAGCTGTGGGCTGTGACTGCCAGGCTCCCCGGGCTTCTGAGACCTGCTCTTGTTCACGCATCTATTGTCACAGATACTGTGACACAGGTTAGGTGTGCACCCCAGCATCTCAGTGCCTTGTTCACAAGGTTAGAAGCATGGAGAGGGATTCCAGAAGATACCAGCAGATCTGGCCAGAGTGACCTCGAAGCCATAGAATTTGCACTTGCCCAGAGTTCTCTCCTCTTTTGGCCAGTGGAAGCCCTTTCCTCTTTTCTCCCCCCTGATTTTTATTGACTTGTGCAAACAATTGTAATAGCAAGAGAGGAAGTGAAGGTGCAAGAGGTCATCCTGACCCTATTACCCTGACTCACCACGAGGCCTCCATTTCTCTGCTGTTTTTTTTTTCTCCAGCCCCTGCCCACACAGATATCTCAGCCCTCAGAGAGCACTATTACCTGATTACCAACTCATAGTCTCTTTTCCTCCATGATTAAACATTTCCTCATGTTGGATGTCATCAATTTTTTGGTACTTCTTTGTCTTCCGTTGAAGGTATTTGCCCATAATTTACAGAACGACTCCTAATAGACAATATTGGAATTGGTGTCTACTTTTTTGGGGTGACAAAATGAAAGGCTTTATTGAAAAGGGGTGTTTACGTGAACAGCAGCAGGGTCAGGGAACCCAGGAGAATTGATCTCTGTATCTACTTTTTAAAAACCATTTAGGGTTAGTTTGAATATTTCTTTTAAAAGTTTTATTATTATTATTTTTTGATGTGGGTCATTTTTAAAGTCTTTATTGAATTTGTTATGATATTGCTTCTGTTTTATATTTTGATTTTTTTTTGGCCAGGAAGCATGTGGGGTCTTAGCTCCCTACCCAGGGGTTGAACCTCCACACCCTGCACTGGAAGGCGAAATCTTTTTTTTTTTTTTTAACATTTTGTTTTGTATCGGGGTATAGCCAATTAACAATGTTGTGATAGTATCAGGTGAACAGTGAAGGGACTCAGCCATACACATACATATCCATTCTCCCCCCAAACCTCCTCGCATTGGAAGGTGAATCAATAACTGGACCATGAGAGAATTCCCCAGTTTGAATATTTTTATACATGTAGGTTAGTTTTTAAAAATTAAATTTTTTTTCCTTTGGAGTACTTTCTGAGAGTATTCATTCCTGTAGATTTCAGTCTAAGGATATTTTTACTGTTCGTCTTATTCCCCATGATCTGAGCAGGTTCAGTCCCAAAGAATGCTGACGTTTAGACTTGAGTCAGCAAGGCCACAGCTGGGGGTTGGAACAGCTTCAAAAGAGATGGCGCCAGTACAGCCTCTGGGCTCAGGGCTGACATCTGTGGCGAGAAGGATGGCCGCACCTCTCTAGCCACCAAATGCCATTTCTGGGGCAGCAGGACTGATCTTAGCTTCATCCTCATTTGCTGGTGAAGGTGGGCTCCCAATCCCCACTTCCCCATCAGAACTGGCTCATACACTTGTTGAGGGTCTTCAGTGACCCTCGCTGGCTGGCACTGCTTACTTCTAAGTTGCTTTCCAAAAGGGTCTCCATGGCAACCTCTTCTTGTCCACCTCCAAACAAGAAGGTTCTCTCTGCCTTCTTTCCCACAGCTCCAATGTTTTGCTAGACCAAAACTTCACCCCCAAGCTGGCTCATTCGATGGCTCACCCATGTCCTGTCAACAGAACATCAAAATACACCATGATGAAGACCCACCTTTTCCAGGCCTCCACTGCATATCTTCCGGAAGATTTCATCAGAGTGGGGCAGCTGACAAAGCGAGTGGACATATTCAGCTGTGGAATAGTAAGAGCTTCCTTCTGTGCTCAAATCAAGGCCTGCACGCATCTGTCCTTCCCATGGCTCCTCTGTAAGCACAAACTAGAAATGTTCCACAAAGTACAGCAGGAGTTGGCAAACTATGGCCCACAGGTCAGAACTGGCCTACGGCCTATTTTCTATGGCCTGTAATTAAGAATGGTTTTTATTTTTATAAAAGACTGAATAATAACAACAGCAATAATAAAAGAATGTATGACAGAAATTGTTTGTGGCTCACAAAACCTAAAATAGTTACTATCTAGCCTAGAAAGTAAATATCTCTAGAAATATTTACTTTCTAGTGAAAGTTTGCCAACCCTTGAAGTAAAGCTCTCCCTCCCCATGAGTATCCAGATTCTAGTAGGCTACAGATAGCTCCTGACTTCCCTGATGTACATTCAGCCTGTCATCTAATTATCCATCTATTTCATCTTGTTTGTTTATCTGCCTGTTTAGTCCATCTGTCCATCCATCAGTCCAGTAATTATCCAGCCATTCATGCAACAGCCACCCATCCATTCAGAATCCATCCAGCCATCCAACCCGTGTCCTAATCACCACTGCTGTCCATCATTACTGTGTGCCAGGCACTTGGACTATAAATGTAACTAAAACACAGTCCTTCCCCCAAGAGTTCATGGTCTGAGTCTAGCAATCTCCAAAGCACATTTCTATAAAACACCAGTTCCCTGAGATCTCAATAGGTTTGATGTTTAAAGGGTTTCGATGTGTTCAAATAGGTTTGAGAAACGCTGGATTGAACAAGATTATGCAGGAAAAAAAGTTACCACAAAAAATTAACCGGAGCCTTTCAGATGGTAATGGTCTTTAATCTGGTAATAGTGAAGCAAGGGTATGCAGCATGTCCCAAATTCCCTTGACTATGGAACCTTGTTTTCTTAGCATCTCTAAATATCAGAGACCCAGGGATCCCAGTCTGGAAAGTTTGGGTTGAGAAAAGTGACGGTTTCTGGCTGAACTCTGCCTAGAGCCAACAGCTGCATCTTGGCCCTCGCTTTCTCTCTTCGTCTCCAGCCTCAAACTCTGCACTTTCTCTCTTTGACCCCAGTCTGTCTGGCTCTTCCACTAATGCCCTTCTTCTGAGCCACCTTCTGCCCTCAGCCCAGCTTCCACATACCAGGTTCCGCTTCCCTCTGTCTCCTGGCCCCTCAGCCCTTCTGGTTTACTTGTCCCCCAGTTCTTTCCTGCCTCACCCCCTCCCTACCCCCATCAGCCCCACTGTGGGGGGTGCTCAGTGAAGTTCAGCAGGGTCAGCCCAGGATCCTCCTCTCTTAAGAGCCAGTGGAACTAAACCCCAAAGCTGCCAGGCACATACAGTGTAGAGCTGAAGAGCATGGGTTTTGAGTCCCAGCTCAGCTGCTTTCAGCTGTGCGACCTAGGGTATCACTGATAACTCTGGGCCTCAGTTTTATACCCTGTAAAATGGAGGTAATGATGCATATAGACATTAATGAGATTCATAAGATAACATATATGAACTGGTTAGCAGAGTATGTTGCATTGATCAATATGATTATTATTATGGGGATTATTGTTAATTATTATAATCATCCCTGCCTTCACGCCCTCACTCCTGATTTCTGTTTATGCTTGACTTTTTAACTCAGTTCTTGGTGTAACAGTTGACTTTCCCTTTCATTCATTCAGTGAGTGCCTGCTGGCTCCCTTTAGTCTTTTTCTCAGCCCTGCTCCTGACAGGTGGATTTTCAACTTTGGTTCTTGTTGTGGGAAACACTGCCTTTCTCTGTTGTTATTGTTGTTTTTATCTTTTTTTTTTAATATAGTTGGTTTACGACACTGTGTTAATTTCTGCTATACAGCATAGNAGTCTTTTTCTCAGCCCTGCTCCTGACAGGTGGATTTTCAACTTTGGTTCTTGTTGTGGGAAACACTGCCTTTCTCTGTTGTTATTGTTGTTTTTATCTTTTTTTTTTAATATAGTTGGTTTACGACACTGTGTTAATTTCTGCTATACAGCATAGTGACTCAGTGATACACATGTATACATTCTTTTTTATATTCTTTTCCATTGTGATTTATCCAAGGATATTTAATGTAGTTCCCTGTGCTATACAGTAGTAAGTCACTGGTTTTTTTGATGAGCGCAAAGTAATTTTTGTAAAAGGCCTGGCACAGGGCCTGCCCTGTGGAAGAGGCAGAGGAAGTTTGTCTGTTCATTTCCTCTTGTTCTTCTCTCCAGTCTTGGCAGGACCTCAACTGGAGTCCCTTTTCTCTTGGCTCCCCTCTGGAGCTGCAGGGGTGCCTTCTGCTGCCCTCTCCTGGCCACTGCAGTCTGTTAGTAACGCTGCAGGCCCTTTCAGGGTGGATGAGGAGTTCTTGGCAGTTGTTTAGTAGCTCAGTCGTGTCAGACTCTTTGAGACACCATGGACTGCAGCACGCCAGGCCTCCCTGTCCTTCACCATCTTTGGGAGACTGCTCAAACTCATGTCCATTGAGTCGGTGATGCCATCCAACCATCTCGTCCTCTATCGTCCCCTTCTCCTCCTGCCTTCAATCTTGCCCAGCATCAGGATCTTTTCTAATGAGTTGGCTCTTCACATCAGGTGGCCGAAGTATTTGGACTTTCAGCTTCAGCACTACTCCTTGCAGCACTGATTTCCTTTCGGATTGACTGGTTTGATCTTCTTGCAGTCCAAGGGACTCTCAAGAGTCTTCTCCAACACCAGAGTTCAGTCAGTTCTTCGGCGCTTATCCTTCTTTATGGTCCAACTCTCACATCCATACATGACTACTGGAAAAACTGTAGCTTTGACTAGACAGACCTGTGTTGGTAAAGTAATGTCTCTGCTTTTTAATATGCTGTCTAGGTTGGTCATAGCTTTTCTTCCAAGGAGCAAGCATCTTTTACTTTCATGGCTGCAGTCACCATCTGCAGTGATTTTGGAGCCCAAGAAAATAAAGTCTGTCACTCTTTCCGTTATTTCCCCATCTATTTGCCATGAAGCGATGGGACTGGATGCCGTGATCTTCGTTTTCTGAATGTTGAGTTTTAAGTCAGCTTTTTCACTCTTCTCTTGCACCTTCCTCAAGAGGCTCTTTAGTTCCTCTTCACTTTCTGCCATAAGGGTGGTGTCATCTGCATATCTGAGGTTATTAATATTTCTCCCGGCAATCTTGATTCCAGTTTGTACTTCTTGGCAGTAATTAGACCTTATTCTGTCTTTGAGAGAAGTTTTTGGAGGGAGATTTAACACTAATTTGGAGTACTCACTCCCTCATATATAGTCATTAGATCTCCATGTACCAGATAAGGATACAGGCTCAGATTTTAGTTTCTTGCCCACAGATCACCCCAGCATGTAAGGAACAGAGTCAGAATATGAACCCAGGCATATGTGACTGGCTAGACTCCATAGCCAGTGTGCTGTTACCTTTGCTGAGAATTTCTGTTCAAAGCAGCTCTTGCATTTATTAAGATACAAATCACAGTTTGTCAGTTTGGTGGTGGCTTATACCATCTCAGGACTATATTCCTTTCATGAATGGATGAATTAATGAGCAAATAATGTTAATAAAAGCCTGTGGATGAAAATGCTATGGATATTACCAAGATTTTCTGTCTGGAATAGATATCTACATGTGGATTCCTCCTTTTCTTTAGATTAACATAGCAGTGCCTGCTTACCATTTTTGATGGGTTTTAAATGAAAATATATTTAATATATAGTGTGTGTGTATACATATGTATGTATGTATGTATACAGATAGATGTGTGTATATATATATATATATATATAGAGAGAGAGAGAGAGAGAGAGAGAGAAAGAGGGAAAGGTGTGTGTGTCTATCTATCTGATGGTAATACACACACATTTGGTTTTCACCCTCCTTGCTTTGCTATCAGTTTAAACCTCTCCTAGCAGCTGAGTGATGTGTTTAGCTAGAGAAGGTGTTTAGTGATGTTTACACATTCCAGATTTGGGCAAGTGTTTATGCTGGCAAATGACAGAGCCAGGCCTGAAGCTCAGACTGTATTCCTGAGAAGAAGCTTCTCTCTTGGCCAGAATCTCCTGTGTGAACTTGTGCGTGTGTGTCCAAACTGCTAACTCCGTATTCTCTCCAGGTGTTAGCCGAGGTCCTCACAGGCATCCCTGCGATGGATAACAACCGGAACCCAGTTTACCTGGTAAGGGAACCAACCCCTTCTGGCTCACAGCTATGAGGGGTCGAGGGGTGGGGAGAGCAGGAACCTCCACTGTACCCATCTGTGCCCATTTTTATTGCTAATGAGGCCTAAATCCAGGGTTTGATTTGTACCTGTGCAAAGCAGCTATAACCCTCCCCCTTCACCAGCCAGACAACAACTACTTTTGCATGAAAATAGAGTTTAGAATGTTTGGGGGAAATCCATTTCTTCTGTCTACATGTCAGGCAATCAAATAGGGTTTGTTGGGTTTTTTTTTGGCCACACCATGCAGTATGTGGGCTCAGTTCCCCAAGCAGGGATCAAACTCACGCCCACAGCAATGGAAATACAGTATTAATCTCTGGACCACCAGAGAAGTCGTAGCCTTTGTCTTTAAATTGGTGAAAATAAATTTCAGCCCTTTTAGGTTTCTATAATAATTTCTAAATAATTTCTATTTTGTAGGTTTATAACAACTCTCATTCAGATATATATGTGTATGTGTATAGTGTCAATTTCAAAAATATAATGACATAGCCCAGCTCTGTGTTTGACACTTTATATATGCATGTGTGAGTGCTCAGTCATGTCCTACTCTTTGCAACCCATGGACTATAGCCTGCCAGGCTCCTCTGTCTGTAGTATTTTCCAGGCAAAAATACTGTAACGAGTTGCCATTCCTCCTCCAGGGGATCTTCCCAACCCAAGTCTCCTGCACTGGCAAGTGGATTCATTTGGGAGTTGGTTAAAAAAGTGACAGTAGTGGGGACTTCCCTGGTGGTCCACTGGTTAAGAATCCTCCAGGGAACACAGATTTGATCCCTGGTCCGTGAGCTAAGATCCCACATACCACAAGGGAGCTAAAGGCATGTGCTGCAACTTCTGTAGCCTGTGAGCCCTAGAGCTTGTACTCTGCAACAAGAGAAGCCATCATAATGAGAAGCCCTTGCACACTCTGATTAGAGAGTAGCCCCCATTCACCCCAACTATGGAAAGCCCGCGTGCAGCAGTGAAGGCCCCGCAGTGAAGGCCCCGCACAGCCAAAAATAACTAAAGGATGACAATAGGGCCTTTCCTGGTGGTCCGGTGGTTAAGACTTCACACTTCCACGGGACAAGACCCATGATTTCGCTGGCAGTAGCCAACTGGGGAGCATCTCCTTACACTGTTCCTTCAGGGCAATCACTGTACAGGTTCTCATTTGTTTCAGATGGTGTATTAATTTCCTATATTTAATCTATTTAATCAACACAAGTAATATATTTATAACCTATTTATGTAAGTAAATGCATACATGAAAATGTATCATGTAACATATAATTTATGCTATACAAATATATCTATATATTTATATAGTAATATATCCATTGTTATTTATAAAGCATATCTTCTATTTTATGCATAGTTCAGATTTCTGCTAAGTAGCATAAAATATAACATGTAGTACAAAATTTATAAAATATAAAAATATACATAGTATTATTTATATAGTACATCTCCTGTTAAATATATATGGGCCAGAATCCTACATCCTAACATTTTCCTGTAAATGTTAATAATTATACTAATTATACTGTATTGTACTATACTGGTATAATTATGCTATACTGTACTATATAAATGATAGCTATTATTACTATTAATTACATTCACTAATAGAGCATTGAATGTTGATTCTGTGTCGAGTTCCACACTTTATGCACTATGTCTTCTAATTGGTGTTAATCCTATTCCCATTTTCCTGAAGAAGCAACACAGGCCTAGAAAGTTTAAGCCCCTGCATGATGATATGAGTGTACTATGAAATGCCCTGTACACGTGAGGAATTTAGCTGTTCTCCAATTCTTGGCTGTTTTACTTGTTTCTGGGATCCTCGCAATTATTTTTTAAAAACCGTGTTGATTTTCGGAGTGTTTGCAGCTCTGGTGCCATCCTGGAGGTGGGTGGGGCACATGTGTTTGGACCCCACACCCTTGAACCTCACATGGGGGTGTTTCCACTCTTTCCCACAGAAGGACTTACTGCTCCATGAAATTCCCAGCAGCACCACATCGCCCTGCTCCAGGAAGACAGGTGTGGAGAGAGAGATGGCCAAGGAGATCTGCCAGAAATACCTGGAGAAGAGAGCAGGGAGGCTGCTGGAGGCCCACGCCGAGGCCTTGGTCATGGCCGCCTGCCTCTGTCTGCGGAGGCGCAACGCCAGCCTGGCAGAGGTGAGCCTGAAGCTCAGCCCTTCCCTAGCGATGAGCCCTGTTTGTGAGTCGGCTTTACCAGGGGCCCATTACAATCCCTTTACCAGTCCCTTCACCGAGAAGTGATTTCATACTCCAGAGCCATATTTGGCTGCAAACAGCAGTGTCTACTGGAGCTGACAGCAGCTAAGCTGGAGTCAGAGGTCCTGAGGGTGCCTCGGACCATACTCTCAGATGTAACAGAAGTCCATCTGTTTTCTCTGGACCTGCTTTATTCCTTGTCCTCTCTGTGGGCCCCTTTTCCTTCCCTCCATCCTCTTGGTCGGAGAAGGCAATGGCAACCCACTCTAGTACTCTTGCCTGGAAAATCCCATGGACGGAGGAGCCTGGTAGGCTGCAGTCCATGGGGTCATGAAGAGTCAGACACGACTGAGCGACTTCACTTTCACTTTTCACTTTCATGCATTGGAGAAGGAAATGGCAATCCCCTCCAGTGTTTTTGCCTGGAGAATCCCAGGGACAGCAGAGCCTGGTGGGCTGCCGTCTATGGGCTTGCACAGAGTCGGACACGACTGAAGCGACTTAGCAGCATCCTTTTGGTGAGGGGATACAGCCATATTCATTTACATGTCATAGTTCTGTTTTCAGTAAGTGGCCAGGTCTCCAGGCCCCAATTTCAACCTCTTAGTGAGAGAAACTCATTGGCTTAGCTAGAGTCAGGTGTCCACCTGTTGGCAATCAGGTAAGGTTCAGTATATAAACCTCCTGGCTAGGGGGGTCAAGCCTGGCAGGTGGCAGTGCCAAGTCCCAGAGAAAGGAATCATTTCTTAGCCCATGGACTAGGCAGACACACCAGAAATCAGCCACCACAGCAGATAAACATTTTCCTATGGCTAGGATATGCAGAAGTGGTTTCCATGGTAGTAGGTATAAATCTGGGGACCAAATTTGCTGTCTTTTTAAGACAAAATAACTGCCTTGGTCATGGCCGCCTGCCTCTGTCTGCGGAGGCGCAATACCAGCCTGGCAGAGGTGAGCCTGAAGCTCAGCCCTTCCCTAGCGTGAGCCCTGTTTGTGAGTCGGCTTTACCAGGGGCTCATTACAATCCCTTTACCAGTCCCTTCACCAAGAAGTGATTGCATACTCCAGAGCCATATTTGGTTGCAAACAGCTCTTAGAGGTTATCCCACTGAGTGATTTTGAAGTGGTGTCTGGCAGAGAGGGGCTCCTTGGGAGTACCTTTTAGCAGAAAGAGAGCTGCAGGCCCTACCCATGACTCCAACCAGACATCCATTGTCACTTCTCATAACTGTATTGGGTTCTTAGTATTTTATTTGAGGAAAGGGTTTGGTAGCTGGAAAAACAACAAAGCCTTCAAACACCAATGCTTACAGCCAAGCCTCCGAGTTTACAGACGAAGTCGAGACCCGGAGAAGTGGGGATGAGGCCACAGGGATTTTTGGTCAGTGCCCTCTGGACTCCTGGCTCAGCCTCAGGTTCACCATCTTTTGCACCGGGGCGTGGCAGGAGCCAGGGACCAAGTCCCAACTCAGCCTGGGCTAGCTTCAGCCACCTGAGTGCGTTCACTTATTCATCAGTGGTGTGCTGGACCCTGGGGATAAATGGGGAACAAGGCAAGCCAGTTCCGCTTTCCTGGAGTTCACAGACATTGTGCAGTAACTGTCTGGTGAGTGGTGTATGCCAGGGGAGCCCCACCCAGGACTTTCCTGAAGAAGTAATATGTAAGCAAATGAAGAGCAATCCAAGCAGAAGGAGCAATGCATGCAAATAGCCTGAGCTGAGTAAGAACCTAGCAAGGTCAGGGACCTGGTAGAAGGCCAGAGTCCCTAGCACACAGAGTGCATGGGGCAGAGTGGCTTGTGATGAGGCTGCTGGGGAAAAAACCGACAGTAGAGGGCTTTGCAGGCACAGTCAGGATTTTGAGAAAGTCACTGGGGGTATTAAGCAGGCGCAGAACATAATCAGACTTATGCTTTAAAAAGATCTCTTTCCCTCAACCTTCATTCGTTTTATTCTTTTGTTCAGGGTATCAGTTAAAGTACATTCAAAGAAGCTGCTATGATGAGGAGACTCCAAAATAAGGGAGATAGAAATTTACTCTTTTCAGCTCAAGAGTTTGAATGTTGGCAGTCCAGAGCTGATGTGGCAGTGTCCCAGTATTAGGGATTCCGGCTCCTGTATTATGGCTCTGCTCTCCTTATCATGTGGCTTCCATTTCAGAGTCCAAGAAGGCTGCTGTAGCTCAGGCCATCACATTTACATTCCAACCACTGAAAGGGAGTTTAAGAGGAGAACATATCCTCTTCTTTTTAAGGGTGTGACTTGGAAATGCACACATCACTTTTTCTCACACCCCATAGGCCAGAACCGAGTTATGTAGTTTTGTAGTCTTTAGCTTGACAAACATTTACTGGGTACATTCTGTGAAGATTTATCTCAAAAGGTAACATTTGAACTGGGCCTTGAAGCATGAGGAAGCATTTGCTATGTAGAATAAAAGGGACAGGGCACTGTATGTATAGACAAAGGAATGAGAAACAGTCCTTGTCCCCAGTATTTCACAACCAAGCCAGGAAGATGAGAGATCAGTAAGGCCTGGGCTTGAAGACAAGCAGATGGATTTAGTGGTCAGCTCTGCCACTCACTGACTGGGTGACCTTGGGCAAGGAACTTAACCTCTCTGATCTTTTAAATTTTTATTTATAAAAACTCACTGTACGTTATGTGTCAAAGGTGCTGTGTAAATTGCAAGGCACTGAGCAACTGAGATTTGTTATTTTTACTAAGGGTAGGTTTGTGTGCCATTTGTATCCGAGAGAGTATGTGTGTACGGAAGAAATATTTCTTCCCTGCCTGCCTTTAATCTTCCTAACCTCCCTAACCAGAAAAGCCCTCAGGTGCAGTATCTATATTACTTAGGGCGTTTCTAGTTGAAAGTGATAGAAACTCAGTTCAAATTCTTAGATACAGACACACAGACATGTAAACAGAAAGAGAAAGAGAAGGAAGCAGGGAGTCTGTGAATGAGCAATTTATTGGCTCATTTAACCACACCACAGGCAGGATAGGCATTGCTGGGGCAGCTAGGCCCAGGGTCTCAACCAGCAAAAGTACAACAGTTTGAATCTCTTGTGCCTGTGGCCCCTGTGCTCACTCTCTCTACCCCCGCACGCCACCCCCATCTCTAGCCCCTGCTTTACTCTGTGTGGGAGCTTCATTTTCTCCTACTGTAAACACGTTTTTCTTTGTGAGGCAGGGAATCTGGCTGTGCCATTGGGAAGGAAAAGACAGTGTTTCCTCAATAGATATTAGGTGCAAGAGTCCCAGAGAAGGATTCTGATTGGCCTAGTTGGGTCACATGCTCGAATCTGGACCAATCATTAAGGTCACAGGGATGGGATACTGAGATTGACCCATCTGGGTCATGTGCTGAGGTGGACGGTGATGAGGTCAGCTCTTTTCAAAGGAAGGATGCTGTTCTTCTAGGCAAAGCAACAATCATTTAGTTCTTCAGTGTCTCTCTCTCTCTCCCCCACTGCCTGGGAGATCTGTTAGATTTTTAATTTCAGAAAGAGTTCTTGATGAGTGCTCTTCTCTCTTCCCCAAGGTGTGTAGCTCTGTGGCCGCTGTGGAAGAGCAGCTGAGAGGTCAGGAGACCTCGCTCCCTTGTAGTGGGCTTTCTGAGGGCACAGGCTCTTCCTCCAACACCCCAGAAGAAACAGATGACGTGGACAATTCCAGCTTTGACGCCTCCTACTCCATGAGGGCTGCACCCTGGGCTGGGGCTACCTCCTCGCCTCCCCTGACAGCGGATGAAGAAGGCATGCTGCTGGCTGGTGGAGCAGTGGAAGCTGACTCCTCCACTGGGGCCTGTGCCCCTCCAGAGCCTCCCCAGGATGGTAAGCGTGCTGTCTCAGTGCTTATACACGGTCATTTATGTCCCTTAACTCAGCCTATCATTTATTCCTTTTCTCCTTCATTCATCCATTAATTTGGCTATTCAGCTGTCCACCTGCCAGCTGACTGGATGAAGAGTCATCCTCCTTTCCCCCCCACCCCGATGTCCAGTCCCTCACTCAGACCTCTCTATTGACCTAAATATCCTTCACCTCCATCTGCTTCTCTGCATTGCCTGTCTCGTCTAAACTACTCTCCTCTTGCCTCCCTGTGGCCTCCCTGATCTGCTCTGGTCCCTCACCAGTTCTTCTTCCAGGGACCAGTCACTGTGGTTTTTTAAAAACAACTCCTGTCACCCCTGGTTTTAAAGCCCTTCTGTGGTTCCCCATTGCACTTAGAGACCAAGTAAAAACTTTCCCTTGGGACTAGCAAAGCTCCTTGTGGTCTGTCGCCACCTGCCTTTTCGTCCTCACTTCACACCTTGCCAGCTGCTTCCAAAGATACTTTCTATTTCTGCCTCCTGGGTCCAAATACACCAGGTTCCTTCTGAAATAAACATTCAGAAGGCCTTTACAATTCAGCATCTTCTTCCCCTAGTAAACGTGGCTCTGTGAGTGTCTCAAACTCTGACCTTTCCTGTTGTTCCTCTTCCTACATGGAGGTGAGAGGAAAAAGAGAGAGTGTAAGCTTCATTCTAACACTGTCCCCCACTTCCAGGGGAGAAACATGGAAGCCCTTCCTTTCTGAAAGGTAGGGGTAGGTGGCAGGTTTTCCCTGCAGAGGCAGAAGCAGTGGCAATGCTCATTCCAGTTAGGCCTGATTCAGAACCCCAATTAAGTGAAAAACTCTGACCAAGTCTGACTTTCTTAGAATTACAATAATAGTAACTATTTCCAGCTGTCAATAATTGCAAAAGGTATTTACGTTTTGTTCAAGTTGCTTTTCTTTACGTTGAATGTCAGCTACAGAGACTTCGTGGAAAATCGAGATCAATGAGGCCAAAAGGAAACTCATGGAGAATATCCTGCTTTACAAAGAAGAGAAACTGGATAGCATCGAGCTTTTTGGCCCCTGATGACTTGAACACAGCTGAGGACCCTTGTCCTCCATTGGAAAGATGAACATCAGATCAAGAAAAAGATCTAAGGAAGAATCGAGATCACCCAGGAAACACCAAACATCAGCTTCCCTTGGGTCAGGCGGAGAGACATTTCCACTTTTCCAGAGTGAGTCAGGGGAGATAGGACTCAGCTTTCCAAGACACACAAATCCATGAACTCCTCTTCCTTTCTGGGATTTGTCAATCAGAGCTCTGGGTTATCAGGCCACTGAAGTGAAAACCCTGATACATGAGCCCAGGATGTGGGCAATTTTGTGGCTCTGGGGGGTATGTGATAATAACCACCCCCGCAGATGCTGTTGCCTGGCTCTCACTCAACAACCACTGGAGCATTCTGAGTGCTAATGGCACTTTCTGAAGCTAAGCTCTAGGTCATATTTGCCACCAGCCGCCTGCAAACTTCCATGACCTCAAAGACTTTCAACTTGCGTCCCAGTTCAGTTCTTCACTCCTTCCTCAACGTCTCAAGTTTTACACATGCCAGACACTTGGCAGAAGGCTCTGGAGATTTCTCTGCTTTCTCTTTTGGAAATCTTGCAACTCACAGATATTTATTTAATGCTTACTCTGCACCTTTATTTTCCCACCCCACTAATGCTAATATTTTAAATGGAGCTGTTATTTAGAGAGTATGTGTTATTTATGGCTGGATGAAGAACCAGGGGAACTAGTTTCATGATTGATTCTGCTGCTAATTAAGTCAAGCATTTAATGTCTGGGACCTCAGTTTCCTTGTAAGTAACATACATTCATTCATTCTCCCTCCCTGGGCTGTTGGGGAGGAAGAGGTAGAGACATGGCTACAGAAATACTTGGAAAATGCACATCTTGTTTTATTAAATAAAATTTTAAAAGGACATTAAATGTCTACTTTTATCATTCAACTAACATTTATGCATTGAGTTTATTTCTGAAAAGTCATGTTGCAAGTCTTTTTGTTAAAATGCTAGTTTAAATTCAGTGTGTCCTATTTTAAATAAGCCTAATATAGTGATTTTTTTATTTTGTAAGATAAAAACACATTGGTAAAGCTAATGTGTATCATCATTAGTTGTGTGTCCAGATGATATGGAGAAGTTTCTCTGCATCCGTGAGTGGTATAGTGGGGTAGCTAAGAGGTTGGGTGCTGGCTCTGAAATGTTGGCTGTTAATAGTTGGATGATCTGGGCATTCAACAGCCCCCCAGGAAGGTCAGCTTTGTGCTAGTACATAAGAAATCTGAGTGGGCTCCAGCCCAGGTAGACAGTGATTTCNTTCTTTGCCCACTTAATTATCTTATTGCGAAAGTTTTTACATAGTAAGGCCATGAGCCCCTTGCTATGTATTGCAAACATCTTTCCAAGTTTGTACCTTGTTTTTTAACTTTGATGTTTGTTTGCCAGAGGATAGTTTACATTTTTGTGTAGAATTTTGTCCCCCCACCCCGCGGTTTCTAATTCCAAATCCGTCAGTTTCTGGGTTTGTCACTGGGTCTCTGAACCACAGTTTCCTGCTCTGTAAATGGAGTGATGACGCCAGTGTGGGTTTGATCAGCGCATCTGAATCTGAAGGTGTCCTGCTAAAGGGGACAGCGCTGAGCAGCAGGGAACAGCCCCGGGAGTATGGATCATTTGGTGCTCCCTTCCTCCACTATCCGCAAGCCTGAGGAACTGCTACCCGAGTTCGAGCTCTATGAGCTAACGTCTGTGGCTCCGCCCGTCTAGCTTCCGACCAATGGACGAGTTTCGTAAGGCGAAGGGTTCCGCCTCCAGACTTACTGACCAACAGAGGAGCTCCGTCTTGCTCGGAGCTCCGCCCCTCGTTGATCTGAGCAATGGGTGCCCTCTCTTCAGCGCAGGACCCGCCCTCGCCGCAGGCCGGGCTGCGGGCCGCACAACTCGTTCCGGTAGGCGGGTCCAGCAGAGGCCGGTGTGGTCCCAGCTCCGGCGGAGGCAGGGCCGGTCCCGCAGGACTGGGGCGGACGGCAAGCGGGCGGCCAAGGCAGGGCGTCAGGGCGGTGCAGGTTGCGGAGCCGACGTCCGGGCCGCGAGAGCAGGGACGGGCGGGGCCGACCCGGGGATAGTCTGAGCAGGCGGATCCGGGTGCCGCCGGCTGAGCGGCGGCTCGCCCCCTTCCGGCCCGGGGCTGATCGGCTGGGCCTCGGGGGCAGGGCGGGCTGCGTGCCGGTGTGGCCCTGCTCTGCGGCCCGCGCTCGGCGTTCCGGGCCTCCCGGCCGCGGGCCCGCCCAGGGGCTGCAGGACTGGCCTCCAAGTGTGGACCTAACAGCGCCCTGTAGCCGTTTGAAGCGCTGACATCTGCGAATGGCTTTGTATTGCAAACTCAATCAGAGCGCGTCGTAGTTCCGGAAGCGCTTTGACATCCCCGAAGTAGCGCTGTGCAAACTGAAGCTCTTGGTAATCGCGGAAGCACGTTGTGGGCTCGGAAACCTAATCGAAGGAAACCTTTCGTAAATCCTGGGACCTTCTGGACTTCTCCGAAGCGCTTTGCTATCGCCAACATACGAAGCGCGTTAGCGTCTCTGAAACGTTGAGAACTGTGATGGGCAGTGGAAAAGGGGAAAGGTCAGTGAAGTCATCCCCTGGCTGTGACCTAGTGGCCTGCCCTCCCGCAGGGGTGCCTGGGAAGGCGGGAGGCTGAGGAAGGGGCAGCCAACAGAGGTGGTGGTGGACTCCCGGCCGCCTGTTTACCTTGCAGGTGCCCATGGCGTCGGAGCGGCGCAAGGTCAAGTACCACTGGAGCAGCACTTCGGATCGGAGTTCCCGCAAGCGCAGCTGCCTCCGGGAGCCCAGTGATGTGGCCCCCTCCAGCCGCCCAGCTCACAGCTCTGTGTCGCGTTCAGGAGGGGCCAGCAGCCCCAAGCGCCTGAAAGCCCAGAAGGAGGACGATGTGTCCTGGGGCTCATCCCGCCACAAAAGTTCCACCTCCTCCTCGCATTCCCGCCGCAGGAGTTCCACCTCCTCCTCCTCCTCCCATTCCTCTGGCCCAGGTGCGGGTGGGGCCGCCTGCAAAAGAGGCCTGATTCCGAGCTCACAGGGGTTCCTTTCGTCAGGGGGATCCCCTCTGCGCTCTGTCAGACCTTCTCTGGAAGAAATGGCTTCTCTCGAGGAGGAAGCCTGCAGCCTTAAGGTAAGTGGCCCCAACGCCTTGCAAACGGCGAAGCCCCTTTCCGCTTGGATTGAGATGTTGGCGGTGGAGTTTTGGTGAAAGGACGCTAAGAAAAAGATGTCTGTTAAGATCTCTGGGGTCTTCCCAGGGGACTAAGCGCAAACTGGATAGACGCCAGGGGATGGCCTGAAGTTCCGTTGAGAGGTAGTTTGCAAATTTGGCAGCACTTTGAAAGTACTTAAAAATTCTTGAGGTTCTGCGCGGGTGTGGGCACAGCTTCCTGGTATTGAAGTATTTCTCAGGTGCTTGTAACTGGCAATCAGTCATGGTGGAGATTCGCTGTGCCAGGTGGCTGGGGTGCCCCAGAGACATAGGTGTATGTAATTTAGTTGTTAATTTACTGAGTTGTGCCATATACCTCGAGGCACAAAACCAAGAAAAAGGATTTGGTTTTTGGTGTGGCTTTTCACCAAGGTTATGTTTTCCAGCACGCTGGGCTTTTGCATGGTGGGGCAGGGTTATTTTAGAGGTTCAACATTTAGTTCCCCAGTGGGAACACAGGAGGGTTTCATAATGTTGGGGAGCAGCCTGAGGAGAGCTTCACGGAGGAGGTGCATTTCGCCCACTTTATTTTTTTTTTAAAGGATTAATGATATTTTCTCAGCACCTGCACTGTGTGTGTGAGAGAAAGTTGAACGTCAATTTGGAAATGTTCCGTCTCTTCCAGTCGGGTTAGAGGGAGGAGAAGAGTCCTAGTTTTTGTTGCCGGCTACTGTGTGAGCGTCAGCCACCTCTTAATTAGGTTTTGAGCAAATATTTATCGAGGTCCTAGCTTGTGCCAGGCAGTGTTTCTAGTTGCTTGGGATTTGCTTTCTAGGTTTTGGAGGTATGGGCCTTTAGAGGTGGGGAGTTCTGTACGTGGAGGAGCAAAGAAAGGCAAAGTCTTACGTAGGTAAGATGGGCTGCCCTTAAATAAAGTTATCATTAAAATACCCAGAACCAGCCAGAAAGAAAGCAGTTTGTCCTAAAGCCTTTGCTGAGTGGTTTCTGATGTGGAACTGAGAAGTGAGGCTGTATTTAGCTGTGTCCTTGCTGGCAGGTTGTTATGTTCCACGTGTTTTCAATGTGGCCCTCACGGTCAGAACCCTTGTATGGGCACACTGATTTTTTTTTTTTTTAATTTAATGGTGAGTTGAAAGGCTTTGTCTTTGACATAAGTGTGGGTAATATGAAGTACATGTAATGTGACACATGTAAATGAGGTAAATATGAGGCTAGTTTGATCTTGTCATTTATCCTTGATGCAGTTTCAGTGGTTTGGGGTACAGGATAAAACGATCAGTTGATTAAATTGAATCTGAATAACCAGATCGTGAGGCGAGGAAGAATCTAGCCTAGTCTTTCAGGGGCCCTGCGTGCTGGGCTCGGGTTCTCCTGGGCCAGAACTGGAGTGTTGAGGGTGTGGCCCCTGATGGGGCGTGGTCTCATCTAATGGCACACTCGCCTCTCCTCCAGGCCTCAAGGGCCTGCTTTACCACAGTCACTCTCACAGCTTCTCTTGGAGAGATGAGCAGTCTGGTCCTCTCTCAGAAGTCTTGGGGTTCTTCCCTTGGCTTGCTGTCAGTCATAAGCACTTGGGTGAGGATTGTGTGTCAAGCACTCTGTTGGATGGTGGCCCCACGAGGTGGCTTCACAGGCGCATGGTGTCTGGAGGGAGGCCTGAAGAAGTCACGAGACTGCCTCAGGATATGATTTGGTGGAATGGAGGCTGAGGAGCTAGGTAGGGGGCAGCTTGCAGTGGGGGTGTTTGAAGCCAAGGGAATTTGGATTTATTCTAAGCCATTAGGGAGCTCTGTATGGAGGGAGGGAAGGCAGATTTGTGCTTTTGGCAGATCATTCATGTCAGTACACTCTGAGACTTGATAGAATTAATCCCAACTATCTTTCTCTAGCACTGCTAAGCACTCTCCCTAGAGAGGGTTTGTTAGTTTGAAAACAAGGTACAGTACTTTACTCATTTAGATGATTTGAAAATGCCCCTTTGACCTTCCCCTCTCTGCCCCTCTTCCCCGCTTTTTCTGCAGTCATTTGCAGACTTGTTTGTCTAACAAGTCAAAGCCCTGTCACCGCTCACCTGCCTTCTTCCCACCCATCCACCTGCCCTTCTGCATTTGCTCTGTGGACTTGGAGAGGAACACACTTAGCTTTGTGTGTCCCCCTCGGCAGAGAAGTCTGTGTGCCAGGTCATGGAGTATTCTGAGGGGAAGATGTTTATCTTGGTTCATTCTGGCTGCTGTAACAAAATGCCACAGACAGAGCAGCTTATAAACCACAGAAATTTCTCATAATTCTAGAGACGGGAAGTCTGAGATCAGGGTGCCAGCTTGGTGAGGACCCTCTTCTGGGTCACAGACTTCTCTTTCTGTCCTCACATGACAGACAAGGAAGCTGTCTTGGGGCCCCTTCACTAGGGTACTAATCCTGTCAATAAGAAGTAGTCACTTTCATGACTAATCACTTCCCAAAGAACACACAGAGTTAACAGCACCATGGGATCAGATTTCAACATTTGAATTGTGTGGGAACACATTGAGACCATAGCTAGACTGGCATTTTGGAATCATGAGCGGTTCCTGCTGGCCAGCATCTCCTTGTTGTGCCTTATTACCTCCAGGATAATTGTTGGCGAGGTTTTCTCAGATTTGTTTTTTTTTAATTGTTTTTTCATCTGTGCTGGGTCTTTGTTGGGGCAGATGGGCTTAGTCGGCCCGTGGCGCGTGAGGTCTTAGTTCCAGAACCAGGAATCTAAGCCTTGTCTCCTGCAGTGGCGGGTGGATTCTTAACCACTGGACCCCCAGGGAAGTCCCTTAGATTCTAACAGTAGTTGATGATTTTCGTTTACTTTATAGAGAAGGTTAAGTGTCTCTGTTGTGAGCACCTTCACCTACCTTATGTTTAGCCTTTAGTATGACATATCTAAATTAAAAAAAATTTTTTTTAATTGAAGGATAATTGCTTTACAGACTTTGTTGTTTTCTGTCAAATATCAACATGAATCAGCCATAGGTATACATATGTCACCTCCCTTCCATCTCCCTCTCAGTCCCACTCCTCTAGGTTGATACAGAGCCCGTTTGAGTTCCCTGAGTCATACAGCAAATTCCCACTAGCTGTCTATTTTACACATGGTAGTGTAAGTCTCCTTGTTACTCTCTCCTCTCTCCATACATCTCACCCTCTGGCTGCCCTCCTCTCCTGCCCCGCCTTGTATCCATAATTCTGTTCTCTCTGTCTGTTTCTCCATTGCTGCCCTGTGGATAAATTTATCGGTACCGTCTTTCTAGATTGATTATATATGATATATATACATTAGTATATGATGGTTATCTTTCTCTTTCTGGCTTACGTCACTCTGTATAATAGATTCTAGGTTCATCCTCCTCATTAGAACGGACTCAGAGGCATTCCTTTTTATGGGTGAGTCATATTTCGTGGTATGTATGTTCCACAGCTTCTTTATCCATTCATCTGTCGATGGACATCTAGGTTGCTTCCATATTCTCGCTATTGTAAATAGTGTTGCAGTGAACAATGGGATACATATGTCTTTTTAAATTTTGGTTTCAGGGTATATGCCTAGGAGTGAGTTTGCTGGGTCATATGGTGGTTTTATTCCTAGTTTTTAAAGGAATCTCCATACCTCTTCCATAGTGGCTGTATCAGTTTACATTCCCCACAACATTGCAAGAGCATTTCCTTTTTTCCACACCCTCTCTAGCACTTATTGCTTGTAGACTGTTTGTAATGGCCATTCTGACCAGTGTGAGGTGATATCTCATTGTAGTTTTGATTTGCATTTCTGTAATAATGAGCGATGTTGCGCATCTTTTCATGTATTTGTTAGGCATGTGTATGTCTTTGGAGAAAGGTCTGTTTAGGTCTTTTTCCCACTTTTTGATTGGATGATTTGTTTTTCTGGTATTGAGTTATGTGAGCTGCTTGTTTGTTTTGGAAATTAATCCTTTGTCAGTTGTTTCATTTGCTATTATTTTCTCCCATTCTGAGGGTTGTTTTTTCACCTTGTTTATAGTTTCCTTGCTGTGCAAAAAATTTTAAGTTTAATTAGGTCCCACTTGTTTATTTTTGTTTTTATTTCCTTTACTATATAGGGGGATGGGTCATAGAGGATCTTGCTTTGATTTACATCATCATTTGATTTATGTTCTGCCTGTGTTTTCCTCTAAGAGTTTTATAGTTTCTGGTCTTACATTTATGTCTTTAATCCATTTTGAGTTTATCTTTGTGTGTGGTGTTAGGAAGTGTTCTTTTTTTTTTTTAATATAAATTTATTTTAATTGGAGGTTAATTACTTTACAATATTGTATTGGTTTTGCCATACATCAACATGAATCCGCCACAGGTATACACGTGTTCCCCATCCTGAACCCCCCTGCCTCCTACCTAGGAACTGTTCTGATTTCATTCTTCTACATGTAGCTGTCCAGTTTTCCCAGCACCACTTATTGAAGAGGCTGTCTTTGCCCTACTGTATATTCTTGCCTCCTTTGTCAAAAATAAGTTACCCATAGGTGCATGGGTTTATTTCTGGGCTTTCTGTCTTTCCCTTTGGTCTGTATTTCTGCTTTTGTGCCAGTGCCACATTCTCTTGATGAGTGTAGCTTTGTAGTATAATCTGAAGTGGGGAAGGTTGATTCCTTCAGCTCCATTCTTCTTTCTCAAGACTGCTTTGGCTATTCGGGGTCTTGTGTGTTTCCATATGAATTGTGAAGTTTTTTGTTATAGTTCTTCAAAAAATACCATTGGTAGTTTGACAGGGATCGCATTAAATCTGTAGCTTGCATTTGGTAGTATTGTCATTTTTCACAATATTGTTTCTTCCAACCCGGGAACGTGAAATCTCTCTCCATCTGTTGATGACATGTCCAAATTTTTAATTGAGTTTGGAGACGGAAGAGTGGAAGGAAAAGTTTGAACTTTATGATGTGCTGGAGAAGGAGGTTTAGTAGGTAAGTCAGGTCTGACTCTTTGCGACCCCATGGACTGTAGCCCACCAGGTTCCTCTGTCCATGGGATTTCCCAGGCAAGAATACTGGAATGGGTTGCCATTTCCTTTTCCAGAGAATCTTTCTGACCCAGGCATTGAACCCATGTCTCTTAACGTCTCCTGCACTGACAGGTGGGTTCTTTACCACTAACGTCACCTGGGAAGCTAAATCTTGTCAAATGTGAATCCCAATATTTGACCTCTGTTCAGTTCAGTTCAGTCACTCAGTCATGTCTGACTCTTTGCGACCCCATGGACTGCAGCATCCAGTCCTCCCTGTCCATTGCCAACTCTCGGAGTTTACTCAAACTCATGTCCATTGAGTTGGTGATGCCAGACAACCATCTCATTCTCTGTTGTCCCCTTCTCCTCCTGCCTTTAATCTTTCCCAGCATCAGAGTCTTTTGCAATGAGTCACTTCACATCAGATGCATTCACATAATTCTCAGTCTTGTGAGGTGGGTAGTATTATCTGTTTTATTATCTTTTTGAGAAGTAAAGCCATAGTTATGCTAAACCCTTAAGATTTTAAGCTTGTTTTTGATTGAAGTATAGTTGATGGAAGTGTTATCTTTATGTCTTCCTTAACAAATGCTTAGATACCAGTGAACAAATGTTTGAGCACATGCTATGTATGTAGACCCTGGGAGAGTGAGAGTCAGAAAGGTCAAGTGACTGGACCAAGGCCACACAGCTTGTACAGGTCAGAGCTACAGTATAATCCCAGGTCAGTCTGACTTCACAGCCAGTGTTCTTGAGGCTGCTGCCCTCCT
Organism: Neotragus pygmaeus; assembly: GCA_006410875.1. Lineage (NCBI taxonomy): Eukaryota > Metazoa > Chordata > Mammalia > Artiodactyla > Bovidae > Neotragus > Neotragus pygmaeus. The sequence goes on along the minus strand of SJYV01011424.1, from coordinate 650,250 downwards.
TTGAGAACCTGCTCATCCTGGCCCAGCATTAGATGGGAGGAGCCGGGAGATGAAGAGGGCAGCGTCCTTCCTTGGAGGGGCCCTTGAGAGGGTCACGCAACCCAGACACGAGAAAGCATTGCGCATCTTGGCTCTTGAGTGATGAGACTTTCACGGGGGATCCTGTCTTCTGCTTCACTCAGTGGATGTCCAGTGCTTGGGTGAGGCCGTGCTGGGGCTGGTGGTGCAGAGAATGAGACAGTTAATCACAGTACGAGGTGTGGAGTGTGGAAACAGGGATATTTGGCGTACGAGGGGTCAGAGGAGTGAGTGACTAAGCATCGGGAAAGTCCTCACAGAAGAGGTGTCATTTGAGTTCTCTTGATGGACAAGGACATTTCAGGAAACAAGAACAGTGTGTGTCCAAAAAGGATTATGAAATGTTCTGATGCTTGGGGCACTGCTTATTCCAGGGCCCTCCTTTCCCCTTTTCCAGTGCTTCCCTCATTCTCAAGACACCTGGGTGAGTGGAGAAAGGCAGGAGATGATGCTGGAAGGAAGGTTGGGGGCCAGCCGGGGAGGAGAGCTTCCGGGGTCACACTCAGGAGTCAGGCAGATACAGAGCCGCTGAAGCATGTTAAGCGGCGGTGTCATGTTGCCAGATTGTAGAACTCCTTGTGGCAGCTGTAGACAAACGATGGGCGGAGGCATCCTCTGTGGTACCCATCTCTGCCCATCCTTCATGACTGCTGCTCGGAGATAGCCCCTTTCATCTCTTTTAGCTCGCCCTTCTGGTCCAGTTTCTACTGAAATTGTTCACAGTGGCTGCCTGTGCTGAGGGCTGGCATGACGTCTCCACTAACGTCTCATTTGCTAAGTGCTTCGTATATGAAATCACCTTTCATAATTTCTCATTTTTTTCCTCCAGGTTGATTCCAAAGATAGCCCTCGTAGCTCCGTGGATTCTGAATTAGCAGCGGAAGTGGAGGGTCAAAATGGTACAATGGAGGAACCACACAAGGTCCAGAAAAGGCAGAGGGATAGACTTCGAGACCAGGGCTCCGCTATGATCTACCTAAAGGCCATCCAGGGCATCCTGGGAAAGTCGATGCCAAAGAGGAAGGGAGAGGTGGCCCCACAGGCAAAACCCCACATCACAGAGCGCCCCCGCCGCGGAGGGGGACCAGCTGGGAGTGTCAGCGTGGCTGCTCCTCCGAAGGAGGAAGAGTCCACCCCAGAGGTCAGAGTGGAGGAGGAGGATGCTGTGCTGGAGAAGAGCAGCTTCTGTGACAGGCGGGTGGTGATAGACCCTCAGGAGAGACCCCTCGAGGAGCCCCTGGGTGGCCGAAGGATGGTCACCGAAGAGTGCTCTCCACCCCTGCAGTTTCTGGATGACTCTCACTCGCATTTGAATGGCCAGAAGGTGAGTCAAGCTCAGGTCAAGCGTGGAGTTTTGAGTTTTGTTAAATGTTCTTGGTCTTTTTAGTTTGATCATAAAGTATTACTCATTCAACACAGTCCTTGACTTACCCAGGGCTTCAGGAAACAAACTGATAGTTCTCTTGTATCATGCCTTTCAGATTTATTAAGAAACCTCAATTCAGTGCTAGCTTTGTTTTCGGATTTATAGGTTAAGATACAGATTTTCCTGTGTAACAAAGGCCAAAATAACATTGACTTAAGCAGTTTGCCTTGTAGAGGATGGGTCCATGGTGTGGGGGACCCAGTGCCTCCTGCTTGACTGTGCTGCCGCTCGGCGGTTTCCATCTTGTGGTCTGAGTGGCTGTGACCAGGCTTCACACGTTACTTTGACATTCCAGCCAGGAGGAAGGGGAGAAGAGCAAAGGACATTCTCTCCCTTTTAAGACTGGCTCAGAAGTAGTCCCCATTGTATCTGCTCATATCTGTTGAGAAGAATCTGGCCAACACTTGGAAGAGAGTCTGGAAAAGTCCAGACTGACTTCCATCTGGGAAACACTACTTTCAGATAAACTTCTGTCGCTCTAGAGGAAGGAGAGGGTGACACTGACTGGCACTGAAGGGAAACTAGCAGTTTTTAACATTGCTTCTGATTCGGAGGGAACAGCGTTCCCCTGTGGTACCCATCTCTGCCCATGCTTCCCGACTGCTGCTCGGAGGTGGCCCCTCATGTCTCTTTTCTAGTCTGTGTTTCTAAGTAATTTCACACTGTTTATTTTTAAAAAATTTAGACATCTGTGGACTTTCTACACAGGAGATGAGAATTTAGCTCTCTACACTTCGACGGTACCCACACGTGTAAATGTATCCTCTCTGCCTTCCTATAAGTCCCTGGTTCATAATACAGTTTTTAGTCAAATCTATTTACAATTGTCATGACCGTATTCATAGCTGACTGACTTAGTATACTCTGATTATATTCCCGATCTTATAAAAGTTTGTCTACCTCGCAGTTCATCTTACTTTGTTTCTTTCCTGCAGTTTTCTGTTCTTGTGACTATTTCATCTCCAAACTGGTAGTACTGTTGCAGGGAGGGGGGCCCCTTCCAGGGCCTGAAACTGGGCTCTTGTCTAACCCTTGGAAATGAATTGTATGAGGAGACACATGTGCTGACAAAGCAAGAGATTTTATTGGGAAAGGTTACCCAGTGGAGAGCAGGAGGGTAAGGGAAGCCAGGAGAACAGCTCTGCCTCGTGGCTCGCAGTCTCGGGTTTTCTGGTGATGGGATTAGTTTCTGGGTTGTCCTTAGCCAGTCATTCTGACTCAGAGCCCTTCCTGGTGGTGCATGCCTTGCTCAGCCAAGATGGGTGCCAGAGAGGAGGATTCTGGGAGGTGGTTGGACATGTGGTGTCTCCTTTTGACCTTTCCTGAACTCTTCCGGTTGGTGGTGGCTTATTAGTTCCATGTTCCTTACCAGGACCTACTGTCGTGAATCAACTCATGGAAATGGTTACTATGGTGCCTGGCCAGGGTGGGAGGTTTCAGTCAGTATGCTTCCCCTAACAGTACCATAAAATTCTTCTCTATATTGTCAAAATAAGTAGTCTGCTCCCTACCTTTTTTTTTTTTGAGGGTATATTCCTTTTGATTCCTTACGATTCCTTTTTCCCTCTGTCTACTTTCATCTCTGCTTTCTTTATGCATAATTAAGGAGAGTGCACCTGATGATAACACATGCTTTTAAAATTTTTGGCATACTTAAATTATAAAACACTGGCTCAGTTTTTTGAGTTGTCCTTTTTTAGGCACCCTGTTTCATTTTGAGGTTATAATACCTTCTCTTGTTTCTCTGAGAATATGAATTAAAAGTTTGTTTTGAAGTTTTCTTTCTGCACTAATTTTTCAGGATTTTCTTCTGTTTTGTTGTTTTTTTCCCCTAAATATTTTGGTGTCATCTTTTGTGGTAGGCTTTTTTTGGATGTTTCAGGTATCTGTTCATGTTTTACCGATGAAGCATTAAACCAGTTGGAAGTCTTGGAGCTGGGTGGGCTTATCAATTGCTGCCTTTAGCATCAGGTGATCACCTGTAGTTTCATCCTTAGAGGCTGCTGGGGGGTGAGGGGTGGGGCCCTGGGACAAATCCTCCAGGGCTCTGCTCAGGAGCACATGTCCAGCTGCTAGTTTTTTAGGAGTCAGGTTGAGGGAGGTGCCTGTGTTCATCAGTGTCTAACATGTGATGACCCTCAGCTATGTGTCTGTTGTCCCTGATTCTTCCACAGGCTCCTTGGCTGAACTTTTCTAAGCGCGAACCTTATCTTTTGCTGGGGGAGGGGGAAGGGGCAGACCCATCTGTACAGGATGGGAGCAAGGATCTGGGGCTCTAACTTCACAGATCCTCTTACTTTCATCTCCAGCCTCGCCTTCATTTTGAGAGCTCTGATACCTCCAATTCCTGGGTCTTCTGGGGGCCTGTAGTATGATTCAGCATGTTCTGGGGTTTTTCTCACTGCAGGCCTAGGTTTTGGCCATCTGTGATCTGCTTATCCAGTGACTGTTCCTCTATCTGCTTTCTAGTATCTGATTATTTTTTTAGTTTGCTTTGTTCTTTTTTTCTGTATGCTTTCTCTTCATAGGTTTATGCTTTTTCAAGTCCATTTCCTATAACTTTAATAGTTTTTTGGCAGGAAGGACAAAACATGTGCTGTATTTAATTGGAAACCCAAGAGCAGTAGGTTTTGTAAACTATTTTTCCCGCCAACCCAACCCAGTGTATGCCTGTGTTTCCTGTCTAATGTAGATCATTGTTTCGCTGCCTGGAGTTCCCTGCTATGGGTGAACTTTCCAAACTTCTATACCGAAACTGTTTGTCAGACTGGATACTTAGATTGCCTGTTGAGTATATATTTGGGCAGATTAGCAGATGAGTGTTGAGATCAGACATTTTGAGTTCATATCCTGGCTCTGCCAGTGTACTGCAGTCTTGAGAGTGTCACCTAACTTCTTTGAGCCCGTTTCTTCCTCTATATAAAAAGGCATGATTGTTTAAATGTTCTCACAGACTAATATGGGGCTCAGCAGATTCTGTCTGTGAAGGACCAGATAGTAAATATTTTAGGTTTTTTGAGCTTTTAAGGAAGGCCTCCATTGCAACTATTCAACTCTGCTGTAATAGCATGAAAACAGCGATAAGACAATATTTAAGTGAATGAGCCTGGCTATTTTCCAATAAAACTTTACTTAAACCAACAGGCAGTGTATTGGATTTGGCTTGTGGGTTGAAGTTTGCTGAATGCTAAATTAATACATGAAAATACTTTGCTCAGTGCCTCATGTATAGTAGACTCTCAATAAATGCAGCTTTAAATTTCACCATGTGCACTGAACCTTAGGCAGTCTTGAGTATAGGTAATTGTCGATTTTCCCAAAAAGGAATCCAAAACCTTTTCCTGGCCGACTTGACCATATATAAAGTCTTTCAAGGTCTTAGATGATGTCATCAAAGTCTGTTTATCATATGTATTTCTAGGCACATGTGCATTTTTTTGAAGTCACTCCCCCCCACTCTTGCCATTCCCCACCCCCTCATATTTGATTAGTTTTATTGAACCTTTTCACATGTTTCTCTGACATGGTCTTTGTTGTCCCTGGAGTTACTTTTTGAGTCATGTAATGTGATTTCCTGAACTTTCCTGATGAGAAGAATGAGAATCTGACTCAAGAGGTCTGAGATGGAACTGCAGAATTAGTTTTTTTTTTTTTTTTTTTTTTAAACCAGTACCCTCAGATGATAGTTTGTGAAGCATCCAGAGGACATCTCTACCCTTCCATCTGAGTTGGAATTTTAATTGCTATTATTTCCATTTAAAGTTTTTTTAATGAGATATTCAAAATATTTATGAAAATTACCCGACTACCCATTACTCATCATCAGTAAGTGCTAACTCACTGCCAGTCTTCTCTTGTTTGAGTTCTGTATCCCTTTTCTCTCCATAAATTATTTGGAAGAAAATTGCACCTACCATATCATTTCATCCATAAATATTTTAGTGTTTCTCTCTCAAATTAGGATCTTTAGGGAAAAAACAAGTGTAACTACAGTTCTAATCTCTCCCTCTGCCCTCTCCCCCCGGTCCTTAACAGGGTCAACTATCCAGTCAGTCTGGAGAAGGGAATGGCAGCCCACTCCAGTATTCTTGCCTGGAGAATCCCATGGACACAGGAGCCTGGTGGGCTGCAGTCCATGGGCTCGCAGAGAGTCAGACATAACTGAGCACACATATTGTCAGTGATTAAATTTCCCTATTTCATGATTGTTTCAGGCAGGATGTTAAGAGTCATATGTGTCATTTTCTAAAGTGTTAAATCTCTTCTTAGTCTCTGTAGATTCTTCCTCCCCTTTCCCATTCTATGTTATTTATTGTTACATATATTATACAAAAAAAAGATGTCCTTTGACTTGCAGAATTTCTCATAGCAGAGATCTCATTGATACGATGTAGCACTTTTTGGTCTGTATTATTCTGTCTGGAAATTCTATCCCACATTGCAAATAGCTGTTCCCTTTGCATTCCCTTTGCATTTGTTCAGTCTTGGGAGGTAAATTTTGGGGCATCCTACAGTGTAACCATGTCTATTTATTCTTTTGGTTAGTATTTTAGGAAATATGTTTTCACTGTTTAAAAAGTGTATTTAGTGAAAAGTAGCTTTCTAACTGGGACTGTGTTGCCCTATTCCTCCTCCTACATATTTTATTTGTTTTTTAAGTTTCCAGTTTAATTTTATGCTTAACCACTTACCTTATTGCTTTTTAAAAAGTTATCTTTATAAAAAACTAAAAACTATCTTTAAAACCTTTGTTTAAAATGACGTCTAGCAGAGAATTGTGAGGTCATACCCCCAGGAACAATTATTACATCTGTTACCTTTTATTGCTTCCCATCTCCCCTCTTTAAAAAAAAAAAAAGAGTTTAGGGAACCTCTTTAAATTCTCAAATTAGCTTGACTGAGTTTTGTTTAGGGTCATAGGGTCATTTATCTTCTTCAAATAAAAGAGTATATCTTGTACTACAAGAGACTTTGTGAGGACTTGAATATGAAATGAACCCTCAAAAGAGGGAAGTATCATTTTGAGGAGAAACCTTTACCTTCCATTTGGACATTTTTTATAATTTTAATCAGATTAACTTTTGTTGTTGGGGGAAAAGGAAATAGTGAAATATATTTTGAAGAGCTAGATTGCAAAGATGTTCAATATCTGTTAGTGTATTGACATGCTCACATGTGAACAACATGTCCAGCAGTTGGTGCTTGGCACCGACCTGTGACCTCTCTAGCATGTGGCTGTGGGTGCTCAGAAGTCATATGGTAGTCGACCTCCCCCAGAGGAGCAAGACTGGTTTGACCTAGTCCTGGAAGCTGCAGTCCCTTCCCGCTCTATGAGTTACCATACAAGTTGGCCCAGGTTCAAGGGGAGGGGTCACAGACCCCACCTTTCAATGGAGAGTAACATCAAAGAATTGGCAGACACCCTCAAACGACTCCAACTGCATGGTGGTATATTTCGAATGTGCAACAGACGTGTTAGTGATGAGATGCTGGGCGGTGCTTTTCTCTAAAAACCGCACCCCCATACCCTGTATGTCCTCGAGAGCAGTTTTTTTCCGAGAGGGGTTCTTCAGAAAGGGAATGCAGGCACAGCCTCCCTTCCGGGGAGGGCACATGACACTATGATCCCAAGTTTATTCCGTGGCAACCTGGCTCACTTTCTGCGAAGTAATCAGGAAGCCAGATGACAAAGTGCGCTAAGGAGTCAAAGAGAGCCTCACACAGGACAAAGGCAAACCTGTCTCTTCCGTTCTCCGCAGCCTAAGGACCGCGAGGTGGTGATGGAGCGCACCTCTTCAGGAAGTGACTGGTCCGACGTGGACGAGATTTCCACGGCCAGCTTCTCTCAGGAGGAGCCCGTCCCGCTGAAGCCCTCCGCAGTCCCGGAGGCTTCTGCCTTCCCCACGGACTACGTCATGTACCCGGCTCACCTGTACAGCAGTCCCTGGTGTGACTACGCCAGCTACTGGGCCAGCGGTCCCAAGACCCCCGGGTACCCGTCCGTGGGCAGTGGCGGCAGCGACAGGACGCAGGCGGGCAGGAGCGGCCGGGGCTCTTCCCCCGCCTCGAGGGTGAGCCCCCCGCTCACCTCCAGGGAGCCTGAGGATGCCAAGGAAGGCAGATCCCGGATGTCTCGTTCATCTCGTTTCTCCAGAAGCTCGGAAGGGCACGCGAAGGAGAAAAGAACATTCCAGGAGGACGTGCTGCCCTGTCCGGGTGAGGAACCTGCCTTTAGCTCCCTGCCCAGGAGCCGTCGGGAGCCCAGGCTGGAGGGTTTCATCGACACCCACTGTCACTTGGACATGCTCTATTCCAAGCTGTCGTTCAAAGGGACTTTCACTAAGTTCAGGAAGATTTACAGCAGCTCCTTCCCTCAGGAGTTTCAGGGCTGCATCTCCGACTTCTGCGATCCTCGCACCCTGACGGATGGCCTCTGGGAGGACCTGTTGCAGGAGGATCTGGTGTGGGGTGCCTTTGGCTGTCACCCGCATTTTGCACGTTACTACAGTGAGAGTCAAGAAAGAAAGCTTCTGCAGGCCTTGAGGCACCCCAAGGCCGTGGCATTCGGGGAGATGGGCTTGGATTACTCTCACAAGTGCACCACGCCTGTCCCAGAGCAGCACAAGGTAATGTGGTCCTTCGTTTGCTCACAGTGTTCCTCTCTTAGTGGTTACATAAGGGTTTCTCCACTTGGGGAACTAAAGAATTCAGAATCTCTAAAAACGTGATTGCTCTTATCCAGACCCCCTCTCCACAGCCCCAGATGTCACTGGTCAAATGCTTCCCAAGCTGTTTCTTTCCTTTCAGTTGATTTATGAAAGAAGAGGAGGGTAGGGGCTGAATGATCTTTACAGCTAATGATACAAATGTCAGAGCTTCCATTCCTTCTTGGGAAGCAACACATTTTGTTTAAACAATGTTTTTCTTCTGATTTTAAAGTTAGTGTGCCCATTGCAGACTGTTTTGGAAAACACACCATGAGCAAAGATGATCATTTCCCAATTCAGGAGAGAGCGACCATGACTTCTCCCTCCCAGTGAGCTCCATCTCCTCTTGTTCTTTTTCTGCTGGCTCCTGGGGATAGCACATGCTCCACTGCAGCCGCTGTTCGTGTCCCCGAACAATTCTTTCTTAATAATTTTTAAAATTCATATGTGTTTTGGAATTCCTATTTTTATTGTCACTATCCCTTGGAGAGCTGCAGGGGATAGTTGGTGGCATGTCTTATGAGCACCTTTCAAAGAATCAAGGAAATGAGTGCTGTATGGATGTGCCTTTTAAAAAAGAATTTAAAGTAGTAAGTTTACAGAAAGTAGTAGTTTGAATGTTTTTTCCACCGTGAAAATGTTCCTGCTTCATTAAATATTCTTTGAAAAAATAGGCTTTTTTAACAGCCATGTAATGTTTCACCCCAAGTCTATAATAGTTTGATTATGCAAATAGTAGCTTTTTAGAAGCAAAAATTAAGTGTTGAAATTAGAATCTCTTGCAGCCTTCTGCCTCTGGAGGAGTTCAAGGAGGGCATATATATTAAAGAGGGCTCCAGTGGGCTGTCAGTACTGGGATTAGCTCATCGTTAAAGTCCTTGAAAGCATCCCATGTTGTTTGTTTCCTGGCTCACTTTCCTTTAGTTGAAAACACAGGTTAAACCTGAGTTATGTCAGAATTGGTACTGGCTCATTGCCACTATCCTGAGACAAGGCAGTATGAGTATTGGACTTGAAAATGTCATTCTCAAGTGAATCACCTGACTCAAAAGCATCTTGTAATTTGATGTTAAAAATTCAAACATGAATTATATTCCACGATTGAAAAAAACTACTCATGGAAATATTGAGCTTTTTTTTTTTTTTTAATGTAATATATCTGTAGGTATTCACCTAGCAGGAGATCTGATTTTGGTTAAGAAAGCAAGGTACAGGAAATAGCTTTAGTATTTATTCTTTCCATAAGTAGTTGAACACCTCTGAGAGTCGGGCAACATGCAGGTATATCCATGGCAACTTTTCACGTAGGAAAAGGTGTGGAAGGTGATGGATTCCCTCGTGGCAGTGGGAGTAGGAGTAGGGCCAGTGAAGGAGAGGACACTTATCTTGGAGTGATGCTCCTGAGCCCTGTCCCGCCCCTAGAGCTCCAAATAAGCATTGCCAAGTGGATGGAGGAGCCTGGTAGGCTGCAGTCCATGGGGTTGCTAGAGTTAGACACGACTGAGTGACTTCACTTTCACTTTTCACTTTCATGCATTAGAGAATGAAATGGCAACGCACTCCAGTGTTCTTGCCTAGAGAATCCCAGGGACTGAGGAGCCTGGTGGGCTGCCGTCTATGGGGTCGCACAGAGTCGGACACGACTGACGCGACTTAGCAGCAGCAGCAGTAGTGGTTGCTCCATGCAGAGCCTGCGTTCCGGTTTGAATTGGGGTGCTCCCGCTAGTCAACTGCAAGTTATCTGACCTTATTCAGAGCCTCCGTTTCTTTACATGATGGGCTAAGCACCCTATCTTTGGGTGTTTTTGAGGATTACAGGTTATAACACACCTAAATAATACTACTACCTAGTAAGCAGTCAGTAAATGTTAGCCATTATTGTGCATTATAGAGCTTAAAAACAAAGAATGGGAGATGGTGGGGGTTGCCTACTGGACTGGCTGCTCTGGAGGTAACAGACATCCAGAATGGCCCTCACCCACAGGTTTTTTCGCTACCTTCTCCCAGGTGTTTGAGAGGCAGCTACAGCTGGCCGTGTCTCTAAGGAAGCCCTTGGTAATCCACTGCCGAGAAGCTGATGAAGATCTGCTGAAAATCATGAAAAAACGTGTGCCTCCAGACTACAAGATTCACAGGTGAGAGCCTAGAACTTCAGTGGGCAAATGAAGTGAACATGTCCCTCTGTCTAGGATGTTACTGGGAAAAACAAATGCAGTGAGAAGAGCGTTGATAATGTTAGGTCTTTTCATAGAATCTTTTCAGAAGATTAACTATCATTTTGACCCAAATGAAATTTCTGATACTTGACCACGTTTTACATAAAAAATGACAGCTTCATATGGTTTGAACTAATACCCTGAATCCCTGTGACCCCCATCCCATGAAGCAGGTTGTGATGGAGGCTCTGTTCTCAGAAATGAGAGCAGTTGATCTGGGGGAGCTGCTGTGGGTCCAGTGCCTGAACACACAGCATTCCAGGGCACCGGAAAAGATATTTTCTCTCCTGCCTGGGGTTTGAAAGCTCATCCCTGCCCACCCCTCTCCACCCCACCTTAAAGCCCAGGAGGTGTCGTCTCTAAATGGTATCTAGGGGTTCTTTAGTTGGGTACACTCACCAGCCTCCTGCCATGTGCCCATTCTGGGCGTGGGCTTGGGTTGAGGGGGCCCTGGAGGAGCTGTGAGAGACAGTCCACTGGTGACTGCCCAGAGGGTGTGGGGCTGAGCTGGGCACAGGGAGCCAGGGCACGGGCCCTTAGCTGCCTCTGGCTACAAGGGGGGCCAGGAGGTGATGCCCAGCTGGCTCTTTCAAGATCGGTGAGATGGGTTAACTGAAGAAACAGTCTAGATCCCAAACCCAGTTCTGACAGGTGACTGAAGAGGGTGGGGCTGTCAGGCCTCTAGACCACTGCTTTCAGGCACCCAGGCAAAGAGTGACGCCTCTGAGTGGAGCGGCCGCCAGAGATGAGACGGGCACAGTCACTCGGCCCTTTTGGGCTGATGTGTATGGTACTAAGAACATGGACAGGTGTCAGGTTAAGAGAAAAATTCACCCGTAGGCCCCTTCCGGTTTATTCGATTACATGGACGTAATTTTTGCCCACAGTCGTCGTGATCCAGAGGGGCTGCATTTGTCAGTTCTACTTCTGACTGTGTCGCCTGTGAATCCTTCCCTCAAACGCAGTCTTTGCATTTTTGAGAATTTGTCCCCCCAAAATTAACTCAGAAGAGGTGAAATGTCTAGAGGGAGTTAGGGCTTTGGCAGAGTGGGTAATGAGAGAATCCTGAAGTGGGATTCTCCTCCTTGCAGGCACTGCTTCACCGGCAGCTACCCAGTCATCGAGCCCTTGCTGGAGCACTTTCCCAACATGTCCGTGGGCTTCACAGCCGTCTTGACCTACTCCTCCGCCTGGGAGGCCCGGGAAGCTCTGAAACAGATCCCGCTGGAGAGGATCATCGTAGAGACGGACGCTCCCTATTTCCTGCCTCGACAGGTAGGGCCATCTTCAAGCTAAGTTGAGGTGCTGAGGGGAGAGGGTGGGAGGCGGGCGGTCACCCATGCAAGGCTGGCAGGACCAGAGCACCCAGTACCTTTCCAGGTCCCGCCCTTGGCTGTGTAGATGTCTCCTCTCTGTTGCTTTGCAGAACCAAAGTCTAGGGGGCTGAGAAGCTGAAGGGTAACCACTCTCTTCCAGGCAGTGCAAAGCTCTACCCTGTAGAGGGTTGTCCAAGGAAGCGTGGGACCCTGCTCACCCAGAGCCCCCATGACTGGGACTCTCCCTGCACCTGCAGGTAAAGGGGTCTCTACACAGCTCCAAAGAGGCCCTGCTCGGGAAGGGCCGGGGAGGGATACGTGCCTGACGGCTGTGCACAGGAAGCACAGCGATGTCCTGAATGCTTGGTGTCTTCCAGGTTCCCANATAGATGTTTTTTCTGGAACTCTCTTGGTTTTTCTATGATCCAGAGGATGCTGGCAATTTGATCTCTGGTTCCTCTGCCTTTTCTAAAACCAGCTTGAACATCAGGAAGTTCACGGCTCACGTATTGCTGAAGCCTGGCTTGGAGAATTTTGAGCATTACTTTACTAGCCTGTGAGATGAGTGAGATTACTACCACTACTACTATGTGGTAGTTTGAGCGTTCTTTGGCATTGCCTTTCTTTGGGATTTTCATTAGAATTAGTAAATTATTATAGAGGAAAATAATAAGCAGAATGGCTAAGTAAAATCATAATTGTTTATATTATTCCTCATAGTTATAATTCTTATTCTTTTTGTATTGTTTTGCCAGTTAGGTTATTTTTTTTTTCATTATAGAGATATTTTACTTTATTCTATATATATTAGATACATAGTTTAAAAGGAATAAAAATCCTACTCTCTCGAACATGAGACAGTAAATAGAACAAAGATTGGCACTAGGCACTATTATATAAATGGAATTCATGAACATAAATAAGTAGTGATTTTTAACTATATTCATACAATGCAGTTTTAAAACTATCTAATCTTTTACAATTACCAAATCCTTACATGAAACTGTAGCGTTGATAAAGGATATATGCCACTTAAGTATTAGTTTGGAGGCTTACAAAGCAGTTTTAATGGTGGTATTTATGTGTGAGAGGAGTCCTACTACTGTGTATGATTATCATGTTTTAGGAGACATGATTTAACAGTGAAGTTTTTATATTAACATTACAAGGAAGAAATCAGTTTTAAGTTATTAGTTATTTTAGAAATACTACTTAAACTAGAATGACATTTATGAAATAGTATATATTCCTTCTCTAATTCCATTTTAATAGTCTATATAAACTTATCAAATGAAGTGATGTGGTTAAAATTTTTTTTAGCAGTTTAGATAGTCAAGTTAGAAAAGGAACTTAAGAAAGGAACTCAGATTTAAAGTTCCAAAGACCCATCAGCTTTGGCACATTTTTTTTCTTACCACAAATCATTTTCCCTTAGAAATGGACTAGTTACTATCCTTCTTATGACCTTGGCTATAATAAAAAGAAAGCAGTCAAGAGACCACAGATGCAGCCACCGGCACTGATGGAGAGCGGCAGTGAGCAGGCAGGGACACAGGAGACCGCAGAACTGGCCGACAGAGTGAGCTAACTCGGCCTTAACAAATCACCTATCTCAGAGAAAAACTCGGTCTGTTGAGATCAACAAAGCAGGATTAACTTTCTGCCGTGAATACTTAGGTACTTGGCAACTCCTGACCTAAAGGACATACAAAACCACAACAACCAACCAACCAGCCAACAACTCATGGAATATAATATAACTCCATTCCTTTATTAGAACTTCACTCCTCTTCTGTTGTGTCAGGTTCAGAGAACATTGCACAGGGCTGTGTTGGGATGGCACACGAAAGCATCAGTTTCACGTCCCAACTCTGTTAACTGTTCCAATGAAGACACTCAAGGATAATGGCCTTTTAACATATCTGGCAATTTAGAAGTCTTCTCTTGGAGACATCGAGAAGGTCTAACTGGTATTAGAAACTTAAGCTATTTATATGCTGAATTTGTTTCATCAAACTGCATCTTCTTTTTTACACTTTGCAAGTATGGCGTAGTAGACACATTATATTTAATTAAGCAACCTGCCCTAGTGTTTGTACTTGGGGTTTTAACATCACTGGTAGGGNGTTTCTCATGATGTACTCTGCATAGAAGTTAAATAAGCAGGTGACAATATACATCCTTGACGCACTCCTTTTCCTGTTTGAAACCAGTCTGTTGTCCCATGTCCAGTTCTAACTGTTGCTTCCTGACCTGCATATAGGTTTCTCAAGAGGCAGGTCAGGAGGTTTGGTATTCCCATCTCATTCAGAATTTTCCACAGTTTCTTGTGATCCACACAGTCAAAGGCTTTGGCATAGTCAGTAAAGCAGAAATAGATGTTTTTTCTGGAACTCTCTTGGTTTTTCTATGATCCAGAGGATGCTGGCAATTTGATCTCTGGTTCCTCTGCCTTTTCTAAAACCAGCTTGAACATCAGGAAGTTCACGGCTCACGTATTGCTGAAGCCTGGCTTGGAGAATTTTGAGCATTACTTTACTAGCCTGTGAGATGAGTGAGATTACTACCACTACTACTATGTGGTAGTTTGAGCGTTCTTTGGCATTGCCTTTCTTTGGGATTTTCATTAGAATTAGTAAATTATTATAGAGGAAAATAATAAGCAGAATGGCTAAGTAAAATCATAATTGTTTATATTATTCCTCATAGTTATAATTCTTATTCTTTTTGTATTGTTTTGCCAGTTAGGTTATTTTTTTTTTCATTATAGAGATATTTTACTTTATTCTATATATATTAGATACATAGTTTAAAAGGAATAAAAATCCTACTCTCTCGAACATGAGACAGTAAATAGAACAAAGATTGGCACTAGGCACTATTATATAAATGGAATTCATGAACATAAATAAGTAGTGATTTTTAACTATATTCATACAATGCAGTTTTAAAACTATCTAATCTTTTACAATTACCAAATCCTTACATGAAACTGTAGCGTTGATAAAGGATATATGCCACTTAAGTATTAGTTTGGAGGCTTACAAAGCAGTTTTAATGGTGGTATTTATGTGTGAGAGGAGTCCTACTACTGTGTATGATTATCATGTTTTAGGAGACATGATTTAACAGTGAAGTTTTTATATTAACATTACAAGGAAGAAATCAGTTTTAAGTTATTAGTTATTTTAGAAATACTACTTAAACTAGAATGACATTTATGAAATAGTATATATTCCTTCTCTAATTCCATTTTAATAGTCTATATAAACTTATCAAATGAAGTGATGTGGTTAAAATTTTTTTTAGCAGTTTAGATAGTCAAGTTAGAAAAGGAACTTAAGAAAGGAACTCAGATTTAAAGTTCCAAAGACCCATCAGCTTTGGCACATTTTTTTTCTTACCACAAATCATTTTCCCTTAGAAATGGACTAGTTACTATCCTTCTTATGACCTTGGCTATAATAAAAAGAAAGCAGTCAAGAGACCACAGATGCAGCCACCGGCACTGATGGAGAGCGGCAGTGAGCAGGCAGGGACACAGGAGACCGCAGAACTGGCCGACAGAGTGAGCTAACTCGGCCTTAACAAATCACCTATCTCAGAGAAAAACTCGGTCTGTTGAGATCAACAAAGCAGGATTAACTTTCTGCCGTGAATACTTAGGTACTTGGCAACTCCTGACCTAAAGGACATACAAAACCACAACAACCAACCAACCAGCCAACAACTCATGGAATATAATATAACTCCATTCCTTTATTAGAACTTCACTCCTCTTCTGTTGTGTCAGGTTCAGAGAACATTGCACAGGGCTGTGTTGGGATGGCACACGAAAGCATCAGTTTCACGTCCCAACTCTGTTAACTGTTCCAATGAAGACACTCAAGGATAATGGCCTTTTAACATATCTGGCAATTTAGAAGTCTTCTCTTGGAGACATCGAGAAGGTCTAACTGGTATTAGAAACTTAAGCTATTTATATGCTGAATTTGTTTCATCAAACTGCATCTTCTTTTTTACACTTTGCAAGTATGGCGTAGTAGACACATTATATTTAATTAAGCAACCTGCCCTAGTGTTTGTACTTGGGGTTTTAACATCACTGGTAGGGTCTTTTACTTTGTCATCTTCCTCTTTTTCATAGTCTTGAAACACCACATTTCTAGGATGCTTATTTTCCATTTCCAGTTTTCTGATTCTAGATCAACACCTGTACGGTCAGTGTGGGCTTCTTGGATTTCTTCTTTGGCTGCACAAGTCTCCTCAATATTTTCTCCAAATTTGAGTTTTTTTGACTCTTCTTTGTCAGAATGCCAACAATTGTATGTTGCATCTCTTCGATGGGCTGAACTCCTGCCAGAATGGAGGGGCTCCTTCACATGGATTGTGATAATATTTTCAATAGGACTTGTGAGTGATTCAATATGTGCAAGGCATATCCAATATTTAACAAGCTTTTTGGCATCTGGAATATTTTTAATCAGGTCATTTAGTGTAACTAATACTTCTTCTTTTGGACACCCCTCATTAATCAGGTTCGGGCATTCAGAAAATGTCGTTTACTTTTTCGGTAAACAGTCGTTGCTCATCTTTTTCTGCCATGGTAGTCCAGAAGGATCCAACAGGTTGTTCATTTTGTGTTTCGAGCTCAGGCCGGGTAACTGCTAAGTGGGAGGACGCTTCAGAATTCTTCCTTTGCCAGCTTTCCACTCACTCAGACGAGCTTTTCCCTCCTCCGCAGTTTCTCTGGGCTGAGTCCATCTACTGTCAACAGTCGCTTTCACTGCGGTGTGTCTGCGCTGCTCAGCGCTCTTTGACTTTTCTATCAGTTTAGTATTAGAAGATGAAGCAGGCCCGGCTGCCATTCCAGCTGCCATGCTTTTTGATAGTGTCTTATCTCCTTTTATGTCCTGCGAAGAACTGGTCTTGATGCCAGATAAAAGTGTATTTAACTCTTTCTCTAGAGGCCCTTTCCGAACTGTGACATTGGCTGACATCCTGCTGCTGCCTGGTTTCATGGCGTCCTGTGCTTTATTGTGCTGACCTCTAATAGGAGGTCGCACAAGGTGTCGGATCTGAGATGTAGTGCTTGCAGATTTAGTGGCAGATGTCACATGGGAGGCTCTATCACTCTTTACTGTTATGCTGCTTACGTCCTCCAGGCCGAGGCTTCGTGGCTTTAGAGACAGTTGCTGAAAGTTTCTTGGTTGTTGCAGAACTCTCATCTTTGACTTGCAGTGGTTTTCTAAAGGAATTGATATTAGACTGAACAATTTGGCCATGATACACTCCAAGCACAGGTTTCTTGGGCACATTAGCATCGTGCTTTGGTTTTTCTGTAATCACTGTTTTTTTGTTTTTGTTTTTTTAAATGGTGTTTTTAAGGTGAAATGTTTGGCTTACTGTTTTATGTTGACTTTGGGGGTCATCTTTAACTGGTAACAATGGCAGAGTTTGATTATTATCCTCAGAATTAGGTGGATCCGTGGCTATAGCTGAATTGGTTAATTCCTTAGAAGGTTTTAAAGGAATACAGTTTTTTTCCACTGTTAAATTATTTTTGATCCCGGTAGGTCTACTGACATTCTCTTTATCAGCTATTTTTGTCTTTATTTTCAGAACTTTTTTCCCTCTTGGATCTGGCCTTCAGATGTCCTGACTCTCTGATCTCCATCACTGAGTAACATCTGATTTTCCTGTATGCAGGCAAAGAAAGTTTTTCTTTTTAACAGATGCTCCTTGAGTTTTTGTCTTCTTTGCTCTCTGAATGCGCACAGGGCCCTCTGACTCGGGTTCAGCTGCAGGTCCTGGGGGATGGCTGGGGTGCTCATCACAGCTGGGGGCAGTAGAGTACACGTCTCCAGCGTAGACTTCCTGCAGACGCTGCTGCTGTTCTCTCAGTTAGGTTCTTAATAATCAATGAAAATGAGAACAAATATTTTCTGAAGGATACATGAAAGATGATATTGATCTGTTAAAAAACTTTTCCTATATTCTTAGCTCTATTAAAAACTGCTTTTGTATTCCAAGATTGGCCTTAAATTAAAAAAAAAAAATTGGATAGAATGGATAATTTACTTAGGAAAAGTGAGGATCGTAACTAGGAGAAAAGCTTTAAATGGAGATATAGAGAGTTGGAAAACGTGGTTAGAATTTAAGAAATCAAAGAGGAAAATAGTTAAACAAATAGGCCTTTCAAGTATGATGAAGAAGAAGAGTAAAAGAAGAAAAAAATGTAGTTTTGTCTTATATTGAGCAAGGGAAATCCCTGCTTATTTATTTCTCTTGGTGGATATAAAAATCAGATGAGGTTGTTTGTGTAGAAGTTAGCTATAAATTATGAAGTACTCGACTTTGATGACTATTTTTAGAGTGGAATATTAATACTTGAATCAATAAATAATATTATAAAAGATATAATGTTAAAGAGGCCTTGTACTAATAAGTTTAAAATATCCACAGGAATTCTGATTCTCAACAGAAAATCACCTCAGTGCAACATTTATAAAATTGTTCTTAAGTTTAATTCATTTGTCAGTGAGAAAAACAGGAATTTAGTCCAAGGAAAATACTTGGCTGTTTAGATTTTGAAATGCTCTAATTTGTGAATTATTTATTCTCAAGATGAACTTAAAATTTAAAAAATACCTTTAAGATACATGGGGACTTGGTGGCTCAAATGGTAAAGAATCTGCAATGCAGCCCTCCTGGATTCCATCCCTGGGTTAGGAAGATTCCCCTGTAGAGAAGGGAATGGCAACCCACTCCAGTATGCTTGCTAGGAGAATTCCATGGACAGAGGAGCCTGTGGGCTAGTTGCATTAATATCTCGATGCAGAATTGATGGATCAAAAAATAGATATATGTTTAGCTAAGAAACAAGATAATTTTCTAAAGTCATGGTACCATTTTGCGTTTCCATTGGCCTTCCAGTTGCTCCACTTTCTCCCTTTGTTTTTGTCCATCTCTTTCATTTTAGTCATTTCAGTGGGAATAGCTCATTGGGGCTTCAATTTGCATTCCTCTGCCTGATGACTAATGATGCTAAGCACTTTGTCATATGCATGTTTTACATGTGTAGATCTCCTTTTGTGAAGCAGCTTGTCTTTTAAAAATAGAGTGATTTGTCTTTTTATTGTTGAACTGCAAGAATCTATATGTATTTTGGGATTTACGTCCTTGTCATGAGTTATGAATATTTACTCACAGTATGTACTTTTCTTTTTTTTCCCTTCACTTTCTTATGAGCAGAAGATTTTATTTTTGATCAAGTCCAATTTTTTCATTGTTTTCCCTTTGTGACTTGTGCTTTCTGTCTCTTTAAAAATCTTTGTTGATCCCAAGATTGTGAAGATCTTCTATATTTTTTTTCTAGCAGCTTTGTTGTTTTAGCTTTTATGTTTTAATCTATGATCCATTTCAAATTAAATTTTCTGTGTAGTTTATGGTAGTGTCATTTATTGAAGAGATTTCTTTCTCCAGTGAATTGGTTTGGTACTTTTGTCAAAAACTGATTTTATTTGTGTACATCTATTTTGGGACTCTCTTCTGTTTCATTCCCTCATTACCGTATTCTTACAGCTTTATTGTAAATTTTAAGTGGTGTATACCCTCCCATTTTTTCTCTTCAAGATTGTTTCTACTATTCTTATTACTTTTCTTTTCCAAAGTAAATTTTAAGTTATATTTTCAATTTACAGAAGAAAAGATGGCTGTGACTATAATTGACATTGCTTTCAATCTAGAAATCAATTGTGAGATTTAGAACAACAATCTTAACGTTATGTCTTCAATCCCTGAACATAGTGTATTACTTCATTTATTTAAATCTTTCACATCTCATCAATATTTTCTTTTTATAAAATACACATTTTATATTTATATTTACATGCTATTTGTTAAATTTATCCTTAATGCTTTGATTTTTGAAGCTTTTGCAAATGATGCCGATTTTTAACTCCTTTTTCTACTTGTTTATAATACTCTATAGAATACAGTTGATATTTTTATTGACTCTGTATTTTGCGAGAGTACTAATTTTCATTACTAGTTCTACTAGTTTTATTTCTGATTCATTAGAATTTACTACCTACGCAGTCATGGCATTCTGAATAAAGGTATTTATACTTTTTTTGTTTAATGGTCTTTTAAAAAATCTCTGTCTTATGTTTTATTGCACTGGTTATGAATCCTAGCATGATGCTGATTATAGATATCCTGTCTTATTTCACATCTTAAGCAGAAGGCACTCAATATCTCACCATCATATATAATCTTAGCTACAGTTTTTGTAGGTTCTTATCATCTGGATTTGGAAGTTTCCTTTTTGGTAGTTGGCTCTGGAACAATTTTTTTATTCTTAACTGTTGAATTTTGTAAAATGTTTTTTATGCATGTCCTTAAATATTATTTGATTTCTCTTAGTGTATTACTATGATAAATTCACTGATTAATTTTCACATATAAAACCAACTTTATATTCTTGAGCAGCTCCTAATTGACCGTGATATATTATGCTTTTCATATATTGATGAATTTGATTTGCTAATATTTTATTAAAGATTTTTGCATCTGTGTTTAATGATGTTGGGCTATACTTCTTTTCTCTTCTAATACTTTTGTCTGACTTTGCTATCAGTGTTACAGTGACTTCATAAGTTCCTTGCTCCTTCCCCAGCAGCAGCCAGGCACCACCTTGTACTCATGAAGTGTCTGGTTTGGAAACAGGTTCTTGGGTTCTTCTGGTCCTGCATGCTGTACCACAGAAAAGCTCTCTCAGATCCCCTGCCCTATTCCTATCTATCTCAGCAGCAGTCAGTGGAAGCCTTTAGGAAAGACTAGGGGAGTGGATGCAGATACCCCAGGTGTCTGGGCTTCTGCGAAAACTATACTATCAAGTGAGTCCACATTTGGCCTTTGTTAAAATTCCGTTTGTTTTCTTCTTGCCTGCTTCTATGCTTATCATCTCTTCATGTTCTGCCCAAGGTGATTTGTATTGACTCTCACTGCTAGAATTTGGCACCCTCGTATTGCAGTTCATCAGGTTGCCTTGTGACCTCAGCTCTCAGATAAGCTCAAAAAATTATTGTTTTGTCAACTGGCTGAGTTGTTCTCATTGTTAGAGTTGGAAAGACTTTTTCTGACTTTCTATATTTAAAGTAAAAGATAAACTCTGCATATTTTTTAAGATTTTGAAATTATATTCCTTAATATTGAATGTAAAACTCACGTAATGGGCATGATTTTCTCTGTCTCATCCTTTGGCCATGGGCCCAGCTTCTTCTTAGACACTGTTTCATTCCTTACTAGAATGAATAGTGTTGTGTGAAAGTGCTCGATTAATTTTAGAGATATCTCAAATTTAAAAATTATATGGATAGTTCTCCAATTGAAAGAATGATCATGAGTAAAAAAACCAGAGTTAAAATCTCAGCAGATCAATATTATGAGCTTCATTTTTTTATTTTCTAAAGTGGAAAGATTATCTTTGTTTCTTTTATGTCTCATTGGATATAAGGCTAAAATGAGATGGAATATATAGAAATTATTTTTAACATAATAAGTAGATGTCAATTACTAATAAATAATTTTAGAAAGAATCATACATAAATAAAGCTTGAATCTTTGAAGTGAATTTTTATGCTAATGGTTTAAAACCTCTAGTTAATGCTATATGGTCTTATGATGGTAATCAGAAGATAGCATATTTTATATACAGGAATAATTGACAAATATTTATTGAGCACCCTACTATCTGTGCTCTCCTCATTGCTGGAGAGGCACTGGTGAACATGGTACAAGCTGCTGACCTTGTAGTGCTTATATTCTAGTGGAAAAGATAGACCATAAACAAATTTTTGATGCTGTTTAGAGATGCAGATAGAGATTCCCAGAAAGTCTCTCAGGTAGAGAGTTTCTGACAGGATTGTAGAATATTTTTAGCAAAGTCACCGTATGAGGACTTGGGGATTTTATTACTTAGCTGAGTTCCTTATACCTTAGTGTTTAATTTTATTCCTTATTTTCTAAACCAGATTTTGCCAGATAGAAAAGTATCATTCTTTATGTGTTGCTCTGTTGTCTGCTCTTTTTCTGATGATTAGCTATTTAATTAAAACTTTTCTTGGCATTGAAAAGGTTTATATATTTTTGAATAAATAGATGAAAAGCCATTTTATTATGGAAAATCTACATATATACAAAAATAAAGAGAGTAGGATAATAGATCCACATGTACTCATCACCTGGCTTTAGTAATTATGAGCTCATTGTCAGTACTGTCTGATCCATGCACCAACTCAATTTCCTTCTCAGCTTGGACTACTTGAAGCAAATTCCTTGCCATCCACCCACAAATATTTTTCAGTTTTATTATAAAATCTAATATATCTTCTTAAAGCATACCAAAATATCATGGTCTCATCTAAAAATTATATTATTACCAGTAGTTGTTCAAATTCCACATTTTTATATTATTTTTATAAAACTACATTCAAGTAGAGATATAGTTATTATATTATTTTTGCTTCCATTTTTTAGAAGGATAAAGACATTTGGTATAAGTATCCATCACAGAAGTAAAGATGTCACCTGAATTTAAAGGCACTTAAATTGAGTTAATTTTTTTTAATTAAAAAAAAATTGACTATACACAATACCATGATAGGTATATAATGAATGCAAAAAGCTTTTAGACATCAGCCTTGTCTTATAAGGTTTATAATATTGTGGCTGAGTTAAAACATAAAAGGTAACCCACAATACAAGTTATGTTCTGTCCCAGTGATGGAGATGGATTGTTTCCAGCCTCCAAGACTATTCACATTGGTATATCATATGGGTGAGGTGATTGCAAAGCATATTTTTCTTAATACTGAGAAGATAAAACTTTGAAAATTAACTTTTTAATAATTAGAATAGATTCAGGGTTATTTTTGTGATCATGCCCGCTACATTCCTTTGAATTTCANGTGGGTGTGGTGGGCGGGCGAGGGGCTTGGGCTGGCCTCCCGGCCACGGTGCTCCAGAGCGACCCGGGCAGAAGAGGGAGAGGGTGTGAGCGCGCAGTGAACTCACCCACCCCTAGCCTGTCTGCCGCTTAGGTGCAAGCAGTCTGTGTGTGAAGTCACACTGCTCCTCGTTTAGTGCGCATGAGCCAGTGATGTGGTTCCTGGTTCTCCACTCTAAACACAACTCCCGATTGGGAATCTCTGGGGGACGCTGGCCGGGGACCTGTCTCGGAGGCTGATGCTCCTGTGGCCGGTGAAGGAGCCCCTCGCTCCCCTGGATAACTCTTCGGTCTGGCCCGCACCGTCGCCAGTCTCAGCTCCACGTCAGCACTGGTTGAAGGACTCAGCTGCGGTCTCATTGGATCCCCTGCTGTTGACAGAGAGGGCCGAGGGGTGTCCACTGTCCAGGGCAAGTCCTGGCTGAGGGAAACCTGGATCGACTGGGGGACCTGAGGAGGAAGCCTATTTGAGGACAAAGACCCCAGGGAACGGGTTTTCCCCCTTACTGAGGCCCCCCCCAGGGCTGCGGCTCAGTTGTGCTGAACTAAGGGTCCAGTCTGCCGCAGAAATGTCTGCTAGCCTGCCCTCGGGGCTCTCAGCCCCACTGGCTTCCACTTTGCCCCTTTCTCCTGCAGCATTGGACCAAAAAAATTCCTTCTGTTCCATCTCTCGTAATGGCCCCTTGTGCGCCCCACCCAAGTCGAGAAGTAAACCAGTTTAATCCTCCAAAGCTCTGCTGGCACCGCCCAGCCTTGTCCATTGCCTATGCAGAACAGGAGGCCTGGTGTCCATGAACCTCCCATTTCCCATCCTGGGGCTCTCCCTCACCTTGGCCTCCACTGTGTTCTTTCTCCATGGTGGAAGTCAGAGCCCCTCCTCGGACTCTGAGCAGCCAGGCCATCTCAAATTCTGAGCTGTGCTCTGCGCCCTGCTGGTGCCTTGTGAAAGTATGTTCCATACAGGCCCTGGAAGGTTATGACAGTCAAAGGTTAAGAGTGAGGACGGTCTGCACTTGGTACAAAAGGATCATTAATTCCACCTTCCTCAGTGAGACAGGCCACCCTGAGTCCTTTGTTTCTTGGAGACCAGTAGCCGAAGCTGTAAGGTCCATCACTTGTGCTGGAATCCTCTAGGTGTTTGTGGAAGGTGCTTTGGAACCTCATGAGCTGCAAGGAAAAGGACTTGGCGTTTCGTGTGTGGTATTCCTCCTTGCCTGGGTACCTAAGTTGCTGGCCTGGGAAGTGGGCCTTGATTCACTGTCGACCTTCCATGGATCAGCTGTGCCTCAGATCTGGGGAGTCCAGAGCCTTGTTCTGCTTGGAAGACTTGGAGGACTAAGTGTTTCAGAGTGCTTCATTGTTCCCCAAATGAACTGCCACTTAGCCATCTCCTTCATGACAAGGCCTGGAAATCACAACAACGAGGGAAACCAGCCGGGCCCGCGTGCAATGATGAAGAGTGACAACTTAGTGGATGTCTCAGAGCCATCGCAGTTTCTCTGCCAAGGTGAAGCACCAGGTGCTATCTACGTTTATCTCCAGGATTAAGGATTTTCATTTCTGTTACACAGTGAAATGCGACCTGTGGCAGGCGGGATAGGGGTAAGGGGGGGTGAAAGCCAGTTGGCACTGTGTTTCATTTACAGTTTTTGGATGGCCAACTGGATTGTTTCTGCTGTGTTGCTGGCATGCCTCTGTGTATCTGCCCCCTCATCCCCTCTGGCCATCTCTTTCTAAAAATAAAGTGATGGATTTTCAGCCAGCTCCCATGGTCTCTGTGTGTTTTTATTTCTCAGAGTGTTAGCAGTGGTTTGGTTGTTTCCTACCTTTGTACCCTAAGGATCCAGAGGTCTGGACACTGTCTCGAATATGTCTGTGCTTCAGCAGACTTCAGCTGGAAGTAAGCAGCTTGGGTACCTTCTCTAGATCTCTGCTGCCTCTGAGCATTTACTCTCATTTTACTGCCCAGGAACACCCAGATACACTTCTGCTTCTTAGCCTTGAAAAATAGACACGTTCTTTGTTCCTGATCAATGAAACAGGAGGGGAAAAAACGGAATAAAGAAGGGTGTTGATGACTCCGTTGAACTGTGGGCTCTGGACTGTGACCTCTGGTGCCTCTGGGCAAACTCTGCATGCAGTGAAACAGAACTTCCTCCTGTCTTGCAGCTCTGTCTTAAGGTATCCTTGGACAAAAGTGCTCAAGCCAAAAGCAAGCCTGTCCAAAGGGAGGCTCTGTTCCAAGAACACTTGATGAATTTGAAATCTGTTGATGCCTCATCTGGGACGCAGTCATTGGTTTGGGTATTTCCAGCACATTCCTCACTCAACTCCATCCCAGCTGAGTGCACAGCAGCTGTGTCTGCCTGACACAGAGATAGTCTCTGTGTGGCTGGAAGTCTGCTCTTGGCCTTCCTGGTGTTTTACATCTTTCTCTGTATTAAGCTTGGGACCAATAGTAATCATTTACTGTGAGCACTTTCATTTTTATGTCACTCATTTCTGTAAAATCCAGGCAAATGTCCACTATGTGGACTTGAACAAAGTGCCCAGAACGGCAGCAGAACTGTTGGTCAGTGGTCAGGCAGCCCTCTTGCTTGCTGTAAATGCTCGTTTGTTAACAGTGTTTGGAAGTGAATTCAGACCAAAGTGTGGTTGCTAAGCATGGATCTCTACTCCTCTGTGTACACTGTCCTAAGGGAATTTCTTACACCCCTGTAAGTGTGTAAGAAGTTAAAATACCCGTGCTATTATTCTAATGTACTGGGCATATTATTTATAAAACAATTTTTCATAAGGACATTTTTTTTGTTGTTTTTATTTTTCCTGTGTAAATACCTTGCTCAGCCCAGGGTGTAAATACACCTGCTTCCGAGAGCCAGAAGTTAGTGTTGTCAGAAAGTGACGTGGGCAGGAGGTCTGAGAAGGCTGATGTGGGACCAGGTTTGAAATGCGCCATTTTCTCAAGTATGTCCCCTGTGTTCCCTGCGATGTTTTTATTTCTTCCAGTTGTCAACTTGAAATTGTCCTTGGCCTACTCCAAGTTGATCCCATGTCTTACGAATGAAAATGAAAACTGGAAACAAAAGGCTACCTTAGGTAGCAGGGCAAGAGGGTGAGATTGGTTGAGAACAGTGGAAGATGGGGGAGCCTAGGCCCAAGGCCACAGCTCTGGGTAAGTTGGAAACCTGTTTGCTACCTGACCTCGGGAAGTCAGCTAATTCCTCTGAACTTCAGTCTTCTTCCTCTTAAGTGGGTTTGTTGTGGAAATTAACTGAAATTACATTAAATTCATGTGAGACGTGTTGAGAACAGTGCTTGGTGCACAGCAGGAATGCAGTAAAAGGTGGCTCTGAGAATAACTGAGTGCCTACTGTGTGCAGATATCCTTCCGGGAAATACTGTGTTCTGTCTTGACCAGGGAGGTGGGTGTTTTACATGGGAGGAGCCTGAGAAGCTCAGTGTCACAGGCTAGATAGCTGGTGTTCACATTTGGGTCTGAGTCTGAGGCTCACAGCGTTCCACCCCACCATACTACCTGGGCCAGCTGAGAGAGCCCCGTCCAGAGTGGGTGCTTAACATCTGTTTCTGGAATGAAAGACCTGGGCAAGTGGGAGAGAAGGCTCGTGTGTGCCCACTGAGAAAAGTATAAAGCCTTGTCTTTGTAGGGGAGCAACAGGTGACCAGCATTCCTTGGAGCCTGGCACCCATCCTCCCCTGAACCCCGACTGACGGCTTCACCAGGTCAGGAAGTGGTTTTTTTGCGCCATTTGATGATGGTTGGGCCTTGGCTCCTCCTAAAAGGCTCTGGGCATTGCCAGCCACGATCAGGGTGGCCCCCCTGCTAAGTTTTAGAGCTGGGATGTGCCTCAGCTCCAGGCCTACATGTGGGTCTCTGCATCAGAGAGAGAAGCTGGCTCACTGGAGGTGGACTTCGCTTCCTCCACCCAGATTCCTCTAGTGGGGATGTGTGTGTGCTGTGTACAGCTCTTTGCCACCCAGTGGACTGAAGTCCGCCAGACTCCTCTCTCTGTGGGATTTCCCAGGTAAGAATACTGGAGTGGGTTGTCATTTCCTCCTCCAGGGATCTTCCCAATCTAGGGACCAAACCCACATCTCCTGTGTCTTCTGCATTGGCAGGGGGATTTGTTACTGCTGAACCACCTGGGAATCCCCCCTAAGTGGGGATAATGC
This sequence comes from Neotragus pygmaeus, assembly GCA_006410875.1. Classification (NCBI taxonomy): domain Eukaryota; kingdom Metazoa; phylum Chordata; class Mammalia; order Artiodactyla; family Bovidae; genus Neotragus; species Neotragus pygmaeus. Next base: position 623,302 of record SJYV01011424.1, on the reverse strand, counting down.
CTTTCAAACTGGGGTCATCCCTTAGAGGCAGATGCTTTCAGAGGCAAAAGCTCGATGAGCCAAGTCACTACACAGCCAAATAGGTGTGTGCGGTTTCCTGAGATGGAAAGGGTGTGTGTGTGTGTGGTGTGTGTGTTTTCCTGAGACGGAAGGGGTGTGCGTGTGCGGTTTCCTGAGATGAGAGGGGTGTGTGTGTGTGTGTGTGGTTTCCTGAGATGAGAGGGGTGTGTGTGTGTTTTCCTGAGATGCAAGGGATGTGTGTTTTCCTGAGATGCAAGGGGTGTGTGTGGTGTGTGTGTTTTCCTGAGATGGAAGGGGTGTGTGTGTGTGGGGTGTGTGTGTGTGTGTGGTGTGTGTGTGTGGGGTTTCCTGAGATGGAAGGGGTGTGTGTGTGTGTGGTGTGTGTGGTTTCCTGAGNTGTGTGTTTTCCTGAGACGGAAGGGGTGTGCGTGTGTGCGTCTGTGCGGTTTCCTGAGATGAGAGGGGTGTGTGTGTGTGTGTGTGTGTGGTGTGTGGTGTGTGGTTTCCTGAGATGAGAGGGGGGGGTGTGTGTTTTCCTGAGATGGAAGGGGTGTGTGTGTGGTGTGTGTGTTTTCCTGAGATGCAAGGGGTGTGTGTGGTGTGTGTGTTTTCCTGAGATGCAAGGGGTGTGTGTGGTGTGTTTTCCTGAGATGGAAGGGGTGTGTGTGTGTGTGGTGTGTGTGTGGGGGGGGTTTCCTGAGATGGAAGGGGTGTGTGTGTGTGTGTGGTGTGTGTGGTTTCCTGAGATGGAAGGGGTGTGTGTGTGTGTGTTTTCCTGAGATGGAAGGGGTGTGTGTGTGTGTTTTCCTGAGATGGAAGGGGTATGTGTGTGTGGTGTGTGTGTGTGTGTGTGTTTTCCTGAGATGGAAGGGGTATGTGTCTAGTCTGCCCAGTGGACAGGCATGGAGTTGATGGCAGAGCTGCAGCTCAGAGAGCTGGGGACAGGGAGGNGGTGTGTGTGTGTGTGTTTTCCTGAGATGGAAGGGGTATGTGTGTGTGGTGTGTGTGTGTGTGTTTTCCTGAGATGGAAGGGGTATGTGTGTGTGGTGTGTGTGTTTTCCTGAGATGGAAGGGGTATGTGTCTGTAGTCTGCCCAGTGGACAGGCATGGAGTTGATGGCAGAGCTGCAGCTCAGAGAGCTGGGGACAGGGAGGTCAGTGAAAGAGGAAACGGGACAGCCTTTTCATTCAGCCTCACTTTCCTTGAGGGTCCCCCGCATTGTCCTAAGTCATGTGAGAGTTGACACCTGTTCTAAGTCAGGTGGGGCCACCTGGCTCTGCTGCCTGAATAGGACCCTGTGGGCATTAAGCCACGATATATGCTCCTGCGGTCTTGTTAAAACACAGATCCTGATCTTCTAGGGCGAGGACGGGGCCCAAGATTCTGCACTTCTAAGAGGTTCCCTGATCACGGTGACATTCCACAGGCCATGCATGGCGCCTCGCTGAGTGGGGGTGGTGGCGTATCGTGGTGCCCACCAAGCATGATGGGTGGTTTGCACTACGGGGCTGTGTCTCAAGTGCCTGGCAGCCAGAGTGTCACGGGAGAAGACACGTGGCTCCTACAGGGCGCCCTCTGTGACAAGGGTTTCTCCAGAGTGTGGACGTCAGCCAGGTCCACAGAGGGGTGTCCCGTGTGTTTCTAAAGGGCTCACGCATGCTGAGGCGGGCAGTGCTTCTCCCCATGATCACCCTTCCTGTGTCACTAGCTCGAGAGTCAGTTCACACCAAAGAGCACGTGACTGATGAGAGACATTCCCCCCGGAAGACTGGGTCTTCACTGGAATTCAGCGGTGGAACTTAAGGATCAAGGCTCACTTCAGCTGTGAGCTGGGGTTGGAAGGCTTTTGGGACGTCACCCTGGTGTCCCAGATCGATGAAGGAGCCAAGGCAATGGCCAGCCTTGGCCACGTGAGGTGGTGTCCGCTGTGCGGGCCTTCTCGGACCAGGAGGAAGGGGAAGAGGTCAGGTCAGCCGTGTCTGGCAGTGGGTCTAGCTGTTGCTCGCGCCCCAATTGTGTCCAGCTTCAGACTTACATTCCCAGCATCTGTTCTGCCCTTGAACGTCAGTTCAGTGGTTCTGACAATCACTGGAAGTTCCCCTGCTCACACAGGCCTCACTGGTGGTTAACGTACCTTTCTTTGCACTTGAGAAGCTCTGGTACTTAAAGGACCCTTGCCTGTCGTCTTTTCCTCGGTCTTGCCCTTCCTTTCTCCTTTCTGTCTCCCTCCTCTGCTCCTATATCCCCTCAATAAACTTCTCCGCTGTAGGTGTGGCTCTAATTTGGTTTTCTAAGCATGCACACCGCCTTACTACATGTTCATTTTTTCTCTTCCCATTGACCACAGACCAGGATTTGGCTGGCTGGGCGGTTTTCAGTGAAATCTTCCTCTTTGGTGAAGTAAACATTTTGCACCTTCAGCAACCAGTTTGAGCACTGATTCGCCTCGGGCTAATACCCCTCAGAGCTGGGTGTGGTCTCGCAAGTGTTCTGGAATCCAGTTGAGTGCTTCTGGGAGAACCGAGAGGTGGCTGGTCTCAGGGTCGGTCACTTGCCGATCGGGCCTTCTGAAAAGCAAGAGGTCAAGTCAGAGTGCCGTGTCTGGGGCTTCCGGGGCGGTCCAGGGTTTCAGACTCCGCACTTGCATGGCAGGGGGCACGGGTTCCATCCTCGGCTGGGGGACTAACATCCCACATGCCTCACAGCGTAGCTGGAAAAAAACAAAAAATGCCCACCAAAGGCCCCGCCGCTTTGTCCGCTGTCCCGCTGGTGCGCCATCACAGTTGGCTTTTCTTCCACAGGTTGACGGGCGTGGCGTGTTGCCTTGGAGTGTGGACGTGTGATGGGTCCATCCCCTAAAAGGGGCGGGGCGGGGCGAGTCCTGGAACCAATCCCCTGTGGGAACTGAGGGAGGACTGTGTTTGGGACCGAGGAATCAGAAGCTTGAGAGGCAAGGGTGGGGAAGAAAACTTCGGTTTTGTTACCCATAGGCAGACTCACACTGGGACTCGAGTGAAAACTTGGAGTTGACCTGACCTGGGCAAGGACTTACCACGGGCTTCTTCCCAAAGGACATCCTGAAGAAACTTGCCCAGGGTCTGGCCGTGCTGGTGGGACTGAGCCCCCGACAGCTTTGATCCTGGTGTCAAAGGGGGCACTGAACTACAGGAGGAGGGCCCAGGAATCGTCGGAGGTCTCACCCTCCCACCCAGCTCACCTCCCACCCCCATCCCAGTGGAGGCCCTGGGCTCTCAGGAGGGGGAAACGGAAGGGCCTGGGGTCTAGCAGGCACCCCCTCAGCCAGGTTACCCTCCTGCCTGGGCCTGGTCTTATTATCTCCACCATCTTTATTTTACATGGAAGGATAATTGCTTTACGATGTCGTGTTGGTTCCTGCAGTACAACAGCGTGAATCAGCCTGAAGTATATGTATATCCCCTCCCTCTNAGAGGTTAAATGCTAAGCAGGAGGGTAAAGCAGCGGAAAGAGACTGAGGTATGGGCACCAGGCCCGCCGGGGGGATTCTGCTTCCCTTGAACATAGGTCTTTCTCTGCCTTAACTCTTGTCAGGACCATCCACTGGTTTTCTAAGCACGCACACCTCCTTGCACTCACCTTCCCCACACAGGTGGGGATCCCTTATAAAATGCCTTCACACCCTCTCTCTCCTAGTCCTCCTCGCCCCTCCGTGCACAATTCACCAAAGCCTAAGCAAGACTGGTGGGCTCCATCCTCATCAATAGGTGGGGTTCGGTGAGAGCTGGGCCCCCAGCTCACCGGTCCAGGGTTCTGCCCCTCATAAAATAAAGTCAGGTAAGGTCTGAGAGGTCCCTGAGTCCATCAGAAAGTTTTCTCTAGGGAAACGTCTCCAGTCTGAGTAGTGCTCTCTTCCTGGTGTCTGTTTGCCGGCTCCCCTTTGCGATCGCCTGGTATCTGTTCGCACCTCCATATTCCCCTCTGCTTGGAGCTCATCCTGCTGCAGCAAAGTTACTTAGGTATTTGCCTGCTGATGGGCAAAGACCTCCCAGAGCCCAGTGGTACAGAGTCCACTATTCCCTCCACTGCCAGAGGCATAAAACTACAGAGACCCACCTGGATTTCCAGTTCATCTTCTGGACTTTCTGCCTGACTTCCAGGCCAAGCCAGCCTCCCAGGGCCTCGGGGCTTCGGTGCGACTGCTGGCTTCTTGGATTCCTTTCTCTGCTGGAAAGAGGTGTTCTCCTTAGGACCCTGAGCCCCCTGTCCGTCCAGAAGCAGAGTGAGGTACGGGCCCGCGTTTAGACCTAGAGGCCTGTCTCTTATACACATCTCCCTCCTGCCTGGGCCTGGTCTTATTATCTCCACCATCTTTATTTTACATGGAAGGATAATTGCTTTACGATGTCGTGTTGGTTCCTGCAGTACAACAGCGTGAATCAGCCTGAAGTATATGTATATCCCCTCCCTCTGAAGCCCCCTCTCCCCTCTAGGTCATTACGGAGCACCGGGCTGAGCTCCCTGTGTTACCCAGCAAATTCCCACTAGCTGCCTGTTTTACACACGATAGTGTATATGCTTCAATGCTTGTCCTCACCATCTTTAAGGGCTTACCTTGTACCCTCTGTCCTTACCACTGAGGAGGTTACTGATAAAAGCTGTGGCGTCCCCTAGAACAAGTTTCCCGCATCCTTGCAGCTTTGGAAGGCAGGAGGTTGAATGGCCAGTGGTAAGAGTTTGAGATGCTGGCAGGGTGATCTGGGGACAGGGCTCTCCCTGGTGGACACAGCACTAGCCTGGGGAACGGTGTCTGCCCCCCGCCTTCTTCCCTCCCAGGTGGTCTTCTTCTCAACTGCACAGGCCTTTCCTTGTTCTGTGGAAAATCGGACAGGAAGCTGACGCTTTCCTCGAAGGAGGCTCGGAGCCAAGTCTGTTCTTCCTGTGCTCCGTGTCTTCCTTTCTGCAGGGAGGGTACCCCACGAGCCCTCCTTTCTCAGCAGCCTATGAGATGACTTCTTGAAGCTCAAGGCTGTGGGCAGAGGAAGGAGCTGTTTGTGGCCACATCATTGTTTCTCTCCTGGGCAGTGGAGACTGCTTACCTTCATGTTACCCCAGTAACCATGTGGGTTCCTGGCCGTGTTGGGCAATGAGATTCTGGATGAGTAGACAAAGGGATCTTGGGGCTGCAAAGGAGCCCATGGTCCTTCTGCCCCCTGCCCTGCACTCAGGACGTGTCAGCCCCATTTTCAGGTGAAAGAGCTAAGGCCTTAAGAGGCTGTATGACGTGCCCAGGGCTGCAGAGGGAGGTGGTGGCCAGGGCCAGACGCCAGACTGGAAACCACCAGCCCTGGAGCCCCTTTGAGCCCAGGGCCGCTGCCACTGCGCCTGGCGTGCAGCCCTCATCCTGGTCAGGCTCAGGCCGAGCCCTTACCCTCCAGGTAGGGGCCACTGTGGCTCCCATTTCACAGATGGGCAGAGACGCTCAGAGATACTAATAAAGCAGATACGTGTTGGTTCCCTATTTAAAACGTACCTCCATCCCTCTCCCTCCACCATGAAGATGAGGCGAGTGATGATGTCACTGATCTGGGGGGGACCTGGAGCCCCCCCTTTCCCTCCCTCCAGTGCATCCTCATGTTCCCTCCACCCCCTGGCTGCTGCGAGTGGTTGGATGACCCCAGCAGACCTTGCACAGCACCAGGGGCACCGCCCTGGAGGCCCACCAGGCTGGACTGTGCCCTGGCGCCGGACGAGGGGCCATCAGCAGGCGCGGCGGCCGCTGGACGGGAGGGCGGCTTCGAGTGGCCTGGAAAGAGCCCTTTGGCCTCAGTGTTCTCATCTGGTGAGCAGCGGTTGGGTGCACTGGGGGTGGGACTTGGTCTCGAAAGCTTCTAGGTCTGAAACTCCATTTGGGGAAACAAGTTCGGAGGGAGTGGATGGGACCCCAGGACTGGAGGGGTCTGGAGAGCAGAGCCCGAGTCATGGCCTGTGTCACGGCCCCCTCCACCTCGGGTGCCCCCCACCTCTGGGCTTGCCGACTCCCAGTTCTAGCTGAAGCAGTGCCTGCCGTTCCCTCTGTGGAAACTAGAAACTTCTGGATTTGAGCTGGCTTAGGGCTTCTCTTGCCCTGCTGGACTTGGCTGGTGCACTGGGAAAGTTCCCTCATTTTAGCCTAAGGATTTGCAGACTGGTGTCGAGGGGGAATGTGACAGGTGGGGTCTCACACGTGGTGGGAGGAGGCGCCTGGCAAGGGTCAGAGGGTGTGGGTTGGGGATTTCACTCCTGACTCAACAGGGATCAGGGGAGAGGCTGGGGGTCGGTGGAGGGAGGCCAAGGAGACTTCCTGGGCCTCCCGCTCTCTCTCCGCCTGAGGGTCCCTGGACTGGAGTCCCCCCAGACCAGGGGTTCTACCTCTGCCCCACACAAGCTGTGGCCCTTCAGGCCAATGAGCTCTCCCAGCTGAACCTCTGTCCTTTGTCTCTAAATGAGGGCCTTACTCTAAAAGACCAGCCTTACTGACCTCATGGGCGGTTGCAGAGGTTAAATGCTAAGCAGGAGGGTAAAGCAGCGGAAAGAGACTGAGGTATGGGCACCAGGCCCGCCGGGGGGATTCTGCTTCCCTTGAACATAGGTCTTTCTCTGCCTTAACTCTTGTCAGGACCATCCACTGGTTTTCTAAGCACGCACACCTCCTTGCACTCACCTTCCCCACACAGGTGGGGATCCCTTATAAAATGCCTTCACACCCTCTCTCTCCTAGTCCTCCTCGCCCCTCCGTGCACAATTCACCAAAGCCTAAGCAAGACTGGTGGGCTCCATCCTCATCAATAGGTGGGGTTCGGTGAGAGCTGGGCCCCCAGCTCACCGGTCCAGGGTTCTGCCCCTCATAAAATAAAGTCAGGTAAGGTCTGAGAGGTCCCTGAGTCCATCAGAAAGTTTTCTCTAGGGAAACGTCTCCAGTCTGAGTAGTGCTCTCTTCCTGGTGTCTGTTTGCCGGCTCCCCTTTGCGATCGCCTGGTATCTGTTCGCACCTCCATATTCCCCTCTGCTTGGAGCTCATCCTGCTGCAGCAAAGTTACTTAGGTATTTGCCTGCTGATGGGCAAAGACCTCCCAGAGCCCAGTGGTACAGAGTCCACTATTCCCTCCACTGCCAGAGGCATAAAACTACAGAGACCCACCTGGATTTCCAGTTCATCTTCTGGACTTTCTGCCTGACTTCCAGGCCAAGCCAGCCTCCCAGGGCCTCGGGGCTTCGGTGCGACTGCTGGCTTCTTGGATTCCTTTCTCTGCTGGAAAGAGGTGTTCTCCTTAGGACCCTGAGCCCCCTGTCCGTCCAGAAGCAGAGTGAGGTACGGGCCCGCGTTTAGACCTAGAGGCCTCCTTTATGCTCTGGGGAAAGGCTGAAGCCCAGAGCGTGTGAGCCACCGCCCAGGTCACACGGCTCAGGGCAGGGCTGGAAGGAGTTTCCCCATTCAGAATGCAGGGCTCGTGGGGGAAATGTCTCACCTGCACTTTCTGATGTTTGAGGCTCAGGGATCTGGAGCCCACCCTGGCCAAGTCCACCCAGAGTGCACTGAGCAGCAGGAGGCTGCAGAGGGTCCCCAGGGCAAGCATGGCCTCAGCTGGCTGGGGACGCACGGGCCTGGAGGAGAGAGTCCGGACCATGTGCCTCCCCTCCCTTCCCCTCCTCCCATCCCCTCTCTGCCCCACCTTCCATCCCTGTGCCCCAAGCCCTGCAATCAGCCCTAGGGCTCCGACTTAGACCTGGGGCCGCAACTGCTGAGTAGACAGCTTAGCCCCCTGTGTGNACCATGTGCCTCCCCTCCCTTCCCCTCCTCCCATCCCCTCTCTGCCCCACCTTCCATCCCTGTGCCCCAAGCCCTGCAATCAGCCCTAGGGCTCCGACTTAGACCTGGGGCCGCAACTGCTGAGTAGACAGCTTAGCCCCCTGTGTGCCTGCCTCCCCCAGCTAGGAGCGGTGGAAGGACGTGGGTGCTGTTTGCCAAGAATGTTCGTTCAGGGGTGGAATGTTTGACAGTGGGGCTCCCCAAGTCCTCTGTCCCAGGCCCTGAGGAGGGATGAGGAAGCTGAACCAGCAGGGTCCCAGGAGACTGTGTTCAGATGGCCCTGCAGACACTCAAGTTGTCAGGGCAACATAAACCCATAAAAACAGGTCCCTGCAGATGAGCCGCCAGAGTGCCTGGAGTTCATTAATTCGGCTGTGCTGGGTCTTCACTGCTGCATGGATATTTCTCTAGTTGCGGCAAGTGTGGGCTCTCATGTTGAGGAGCACAGGCTCACGGGCACAGGCTCAGTAGTCGTGGCACACTGCTCCTCGGCATGTGGCATCTCCCCAGACAGGGATCGAACCCATCAGCAGGAGGATTCTTTACCACTGAGCCACCAGGGAAGCCTGTTTGTTTTAAACAGCAGTCCTATCTCAGGGCAGCCCAGCCTCCAGGTGCTGATTAACATTCCTTGGGAACTAAAAATGCTCATGACGTCCTCTGGGTAGAAGCAGCAGGGGAGGTCAGATGCCCTGAGAGATGGCTGGGTTGGCCTGGGGCAACCCCATGGGGTGGCCATCTGCCCTCCTGTCCCCAGGCATGCTCAGCCCTGAGTTTAGGTGGGAGGCAGGGGGGCAGCCCTGAGTCCTGCCCGCTGTTGCTGCTCGGCGGTCTCAGCCTGTCTGCAGTTCCCTTCCTCCAAGGACAGGATCACTCGATCTCAGGAGTGTGTCCTGCCCTGGCCTTTGCTGCTTTCCATAAGGGATTCTGCTCGGGCTCTCATAGCCTCAAGCCTATAGGACTCCAGCTCGTGGAATTTTCAGGCCTTTCCAAGGGAAGGCCATTTTTCAGATGAAGAAATTGCAGGAGAGCAGGGCAGGGACCTTCTCCAACAGAGGCTGAATGCCAGTGCTTTTTCTGGATGATGGTGATGGCTCAGCTCAGCCTTTGCTGACATGTGGGCTGGTCTCCCCAGTCGCAGCCAGGTTCTGAGAGGGAGCAGAGGGGCCCCTGGGGCTAGGAGAGCTGGGGCCTGGTGCTGGCCCAGGTGACCACACACCCCCTGGCCTGGGGAGGTCACTCAGCGTCCCCCTGCTCAGGGCTGCCTCTCAGAGCGGCCTTCAGGATTAACTGAGGTGATGGTGTGAATCCTTTACAACCTGTCAAGCATCATTCAGAAAACAACTCTTTTTTGTACCCTGGCCAGCCTCTGCTACGTCAGATGTCCTCAGATGAATTCGTCAACCACGTGGGGGATTTCACACCTGCCCAGGACCCCTTCATGACACGGGATGCTCAGGCGAGGACTCCTGAGGGCTCGGTGAGGTGTCTGCGTAGACCTTCTAGTGTTTTGGAGAAAGAACTCACTTCTGACCGGGTTCCGGCGAGGATGGTAGGAAGGGCTCCGCTGGCAACGGAGCAGAGCTTTGAAGGGAAGCCCTGCGGCAGGCAGCGGGCAGGAGCGGAGATGAACAGCAGGCGTGAGTGCAGACTGTGCGGAGCCCCAGTCAGAAGGTGGGATGCTCAGAGGAGGGTGGCCGAGGTTGGGGGTGGATCGTAAGGATAGGCCTTGAAGGAGATACCGGGTGAGGATAAGCACAGTTTGGGAGCTGCTGGGACAAGGCGTTGGGCTGGATCTGGAGGAGGGAGGCTATGAAGGCTCCCGAGGGGAGGAGTGACCCAACAGGACCTTAAAGACCAGGGAGGCTGCACCTCTCTCTTCCTAAGGAGGAAAATCGAAGGCCCCAAAGGCCACAGTCTCCCCAGAGCCACGCAGCCCTCAGGGCCAGTGCTGGCCGCCCAACCGGGTTCTGAGCACGACAGAATGGGGGTCGGGGAGCCAGCAGACCAGCAGTTATCCGGTGACCTCCTGACGCAGATGGACTTCGGGGGGCACTGGACCCCTGTGGAGACTCTAGGGATAGTGTGGGCCCGGGAGGGGCTGGCTGAGCCCCTCAGGGCACTGCAGGGGCCAAGTATCAATACCTCTGCTGGGAAGCTTCTCGCCACCAGTGCACCCACCGTGGAGGCTAGAACCCCTCCTTCAGTCCCAGCAGAGCGTAAGCCTGTCACCCGGAGGCCTTCGCCCCTGGGGGCCACCTGAGCTCAGGCCTGGGGGCCCAGAAGGCCTGAAGGTGGGGCAGGGTTGGGGGGAGACACACCACCCACAGGCAAACACCCACGCTCTCNGCGTAAGCCTGTCACCCGGAGGCCTTCGCCCCTGGGGGCCACCTGAGCTCAGGCCTGGGGGCCCAGAAGGCCTGAAGGTGGGGCAGGGTTGGGGGGAGACACACCACCCACAGGCAAACACCCACGCTCTCTTGCTGTGTTATCTTTGGAAACAGAGATGTGCCTGCGGGTTGGAAACCACCGGAAGAGTTGAGGCTGGGTCGGGGAGGAAGGAAGGGGTGAAGGACGTCAGAACCACTGAGGGAGCGGAGACAGTACCTGGAAAGTACCTTACTGCATACCCCCAGCTGTGGGACTGGGGTGGGAACCCACTCAGATCTGGACCCCAGAGGCCTTTGGAGGAGAATAGTGTAACTTAAGCCAATGTTAACTGATGCTGAAGCTGAAACTCCAATACTTTGGCCCTCTGGTGGGAAGAACTGACTCATTTGAAAAGACCCTGATGCTGGGAAAGACTGAAGGCAGGAGAGGGGGACGACACAGTATGAGATGGTTGGATGGCATCACCAACGTGATGGACGTAAGTTTGAGAAGGCTCTAGGAGTGGGTGACGGACAGGGAAGCCTGGTGAGCTGCAGTCCATGGGCTCGCAAGGAGTCGGACATCACTGAGCGACTGAACTGAAGATGAACTCTCTCCACATATATCTGAGGGCTTCCCTAGTGGCTCAGACAGTAAAGCGTCTGTCTACAATGCAGGAGACTGAGTTTGATCCCTGGGTTGGGAAGATCCCCTGGAGAAGGAAATGGCAATCCACTCCAGTACTATTGCCTGGAAAATCCCATGGACAGAGGAGCCTGGTAGGCTACAGTCCATGGGGTTACAAAGAGCTGGACACAACCAAGCGACTTCACTCTCTCACTCAGGCGGTAAAGAATCTGCCTGCAATGCAGGAGATCTGGGTTTGATCCCTGGATCAGGAAGATTCCCTGGAGAAGGGAATGGTAACCCACTTAGTATTTTTACCTGGAGAACCCCCACGGACAAAAGAGCCTGGTGGGCTACAGTCCATGGGGTCACAGTCACACACAGCTGAGCAACTAACACCACATGTATCTGAGCTTCTTCTGGAAAATTTCTAACATAGAAATAAAGCAGAGAGATTAATAAAGTGAGTCTCCAAGCATCCATCGTCAGTTTCGACATGTATTAGCATCTTGCTTCATGTTTTTATCCCATTTACTGTTTTTCTTTTTAGGGAATATTTTAAAAGCAAATCTCAGCAATCATGTAATTTCGACCTTAAAAGCTTCAGTATGTATCTTTAACAGATAAAACACACTCAGGCTGTATCAGCCCTGTGCCTGTACCTGATTTTTTTTTGTTGTTGTTCCTTTCTACATTTACTAGCATTTTTTCCTTCAGCAATTATTTTATCACTGTGATACAGTTTGTACAGAAAAGGCAAGAAAAATACATGATTTTTCTTCTTATTTTCAAAGTAAGGTCATTCATTGTTCTAGCAACCTTCAGAATTTTTTCCCTATCACACACTCAAGGAGTTTTAAAAATATGTGTTTTAATTGATTATAGTCATTATTATTTTTGATGCTNACAGAAAAGGCAAGAAAAATACATGATTTTTCTTCTTATTTTCAAAGTAAGGTCATTCATTGTTCTAGCAACCTTCAGAATTTTTTCCCTATCACACACTCAAGGAGTTTTAAAAATATGTGTTTTAATTGATTATAGTCATTATTATTTTTGATGCTTCCGTATTTGAAGAGTTGATTGCTGTGTGCTTTTGACATAACCCTATTGTTTTTTGGTAGCTTCCTTGTTATGACTGAGCATCTAACACTTTCGTTTTTTTCTGTCCCGTTAAGAAATCCTGGGCTCATTTTGTGCGTGCCCTTCCTGCAAAATTCTGACCTTAATCTGTAAATCCTTTAAGAAATACTGCTTTGCTTTTAGTGGGAAGTAGTTTTTAAAGACCAGAGTCTGGGACTTCCCTGATGGTCCAGTGGTTAAGAATCCATCTGATAACGCAAGGGACACAGTTTCGATCCTTGGTCCCAGAAGCTTCCACATGCCACAGAGCAAGTAAGCCTGTGCCCCCCACTCCTGAGCCCTCGCGCCCTAGAGCCCGCGGACCACAACGGGAGAAAGCCTGCATGGGGCAACGAAGGCCCAGGGCAGCCGTAAGTAAATAAATAAATATTTTTTACAAAAGACCACAGTCTGGATGCTAATCAGTTATATTGCTTCTAGGCCTTTTCAGTACAGAGATGAGAAAAAAATATAGTTTTTAGGAGAAAAATAGGTCATGAGTTAGTGTTATTTCCAAGTAAAACTTACCGTGACAGTGCTTTCAGTTCTTGAGTTGTATACTTAAATCCCTTCTTTTATCTTAAAAATCTTGGTTTCTATTACAGTAACAAAATTACTTTTCTCTTGCTCTGTATTATGGTCTCAGCATAATACTTTCAAAACCAGATGACTGCAAATACTACAAACCACAAAACTGCTAACTGCAGCCCATTAGGAAAGTACAGTTTAAGCCACTTGAATACTTATTTTCTCTCTCGGTTATGGACTGGGCTTGATATATGAGTAAAGTTACATCCGTTTGTTCTCTCAGTTTTTAGGGATTTTTCCCTCTTTAATTGTTATTTACTAACCATCACTTGCTTCCAAAGTCAATGCATAGGACAAAGTACATGTGTGCCAAGTCGCTTCAGCCGTGTCCGACTCCGTGACCCCATGGACTGCAGTCCACCAGGCTCCTCTGTCCATGGGATTCTCTGGGCAAGAATCCTGGGGAGGGTAGCTGTTTCCTTCTCCAGGGGATCTTCCTTACCCAGGGATTGAACCTGCTTTTCCTGGGGCTCCTGCATTGCAGAGCAGAGACTATTACCTTCCATTTCTGTCCCCTTCTCTGTTTCTTCTTTCCTCGATAGATAACTATTTTTACTGTGATTTTTTTTTTTCTTTGACCCCTGAGTTATTTAAGTGTTTACATATTGCTTACATTTCCAAATACCTGAAGATTTTCCCAAATATTTTATTATTGATGTCTAGGTTATTTCCATTATAGTCCAAGAATATGTTCTTGATGCTTTTCTTTTAAATTTGTTAAAGAATGTCTGAGTGTCCAGAAATGAGTCTAGAAATGAATCCGTCTTGATGAATGTTCCAGATGTACTTGAATGCCTTTAATGTTGTTGGGTGAAATATGCTGTAAGTCAAACTGATTGATAGGTTTGTGTATGTATTCCATAACCTTTTTTTTTTTTTTAGGGATCTACTTGTTCTATTGCTAAAAGAGGAGTGTTAAGATTTCCAGCTGGAATTGGAAATGACTTCTATTCAGTTCTGTGAGTTTTTGTTTCACATATTTTGAAGCTCTGTTTTAGGTGCATGCGTATTTAAGACTGTTGCCTTCTTGATGAATTGATCATTTTATTATTATGTCCTTTTTAAAAAATCCTTTATAAGTATTTGTTGTCCCGAAGTCGACTTTAGTGGATATTTTTTATTCTAGAATCAGTTTTGTCATTATAATATAGGTACTTCATTTTTCTTTTGATTAGTGTGTATATAGGATAGCTTCTAAATCATTTCCATTGTTTTAATCTGTGTATTCATGTTTAAAGTAGGTTTTGTATAAACAGCATGTATTTTTTAAAAAATCTATTCTGATAATCTCTTTTGACCAGGGCCTTTTACCTGGGAGTGTTTGGCCTATTTATTGTAATCACTTGTATAGTTCGGTATAAACCTACTAGCTGTTTTCTATTTGACTCTTCTTTGTTCCTTTTCTTTTCATGCCCATTTTTGGACCATTTTTTTGTGGTATTATGTTAACCACTGGTGACTTATTAGCTATATTCTTTGTTTTATTCAGTGGTTGACCTAGGATTTAAAACACAGCTTCACCACAACATACCTTGAACCGATAGGATATTCGTTTTCTATACTATAAGATCCTTCAAACAGAATACTTTGATTTCCCTATTGCCATTATTTGTGCTATTTCACACATTTTATTTCTATATGCTATAACCTCCACAGTGTACTTTGGATAGTATTTTTAGAGATGTTAAACAAAGAAAATCTTCTATTCACCCAGATGTTTACTATTTCTGGTGTTCCTTATTCCTTTGTATAGATTCAGATTTTCATCTGGTGGTATTTTCCTTCTATCTTAAGAAATTACTTTCACATTTCTTATATTTCAGCTTTTCCGGTAATTCACTGTTTCAGTTTTTACTTGAAAAAGAGTTAATTTCACCTTTAAAAAACGTATTTTCACTCGGTGTAGAATTCCAAGCTAACAGGTTTTTTTTTCTTTTAGCACACTTGACATTAATCTTCTAATGCTTTACAAAATTTCTGATGAGAAGTTGGCTGCCATTGTTATATTTATTCCTTTATCTGTAATATCTTTTTTCTCTGGCTGCTTTTTTAGCTTCAGTTTTATTATAGTGTGTGTGAGGTTCTTTGACTTCCTAGAATCTTTAGGGTTATAGTTCTAATCCAGTTTGAAAAAAATTTTGGCTGTTTCTTCAAAGATTTCTGGACTGACACATATTGTCAACTACTTAATATTGTAGTAACTTATCTGTTATTTTTTGGAGGGGTCTTGTCTCTCTCTTTCCATGCTTCAGTTTGTGTAATTTTTATTGCTGAATTCAGACTTACTGATCTTTCCTTCAGCAGTGTCTAATGTCTGTGTACTCCCATCCAGTGTATTTTTTACTTTAGATAATGAATTGCTCATTGCTGGAGGCTCCATTCGCAACTTTCTTGCATCCCCCATTTTTCACTTTTAAACGAAAGCAAGGGACTCTGCTCCTAGTTTTGACAGTTCTCAAATTGGCTTGAGTTTTCTATCTAGAGGGGATGTGTATTTGATCATAATTACTTGACTCAAAGGGCCTAAAAACCTTGCCTTTCTCCTCCCCGTGCTGAAACCACACTGGTGTCATGGCTCTGCGTGGTTTGGCCCTACTCCTTCACGTTCTAGAGTCAGACCGACTCCCTTAATGTCATCTGGGGCTTCCTTTACTCTCCTGGTGGCCTTTTTTGTGAAAGGACTGTAAACCTGTGTGGCTGCTCTGCCGCTGTGTCCTCACCAGAACTCACCCTTGCACTCCTCTCCCCTGGGTTTGGCAACTGCCCTGGAAGATGGACGCAACCCTGTATTCCACTCTCCTGGCTTATTTTGTTGTAACAAATTTGAACTATTTCCCTTAGGAATGGCTAACATGTTACTCCCCTAAGCATAAACGGTTGAGGGCGGTAATGTCATTTACTTCCAGCTTACTGTCATTGATCCTGGTAGTGTGAGGTACAGACACAGCTTACGGCCAGGAGCCCAGTGACCTATCACTAAGCCCACTGTGTGACTGGAGCCAGTCCCCTCTCTTTATTCATTCACTGATGGCAGCAGGCACTGTACCGAGGACCAGGCCTGCCCTTGGGAGCACAGAGTGTGAGAGAAAGCAGAAATGTGGAGCTCACTAGAATTCAGTGTAGTCTGTGTCCGCTGAGAAGCCTGAGCACAAGTTGCCTTCTTGGCCTTTCTTTTCGTATCTGAATAATGGAAGGAAAGCAACTATTGTCCTCCTGTTTGCTAAAGGCTTGGATTTTGCAGACTGAGTGGGCCAGGCTGCTGTATCCTCACTTCAGCCAAAGTAGTTTCACTTTTTTTTTCCATTTTATATGTTATCATCTAATATTTATTATTTTTAATATCTTTTTTTAAATTGGAGGATAATTAACAATGTGTAGCTTTCTGCCATACAACAACGTGAACCAGCCCTAAGTATCTGTATATCCCCTCCCTCTGACTCGAGCTAAGATTTATTTCAAACCAGAGGTTCTGCTGCTGAGAAACACACAAGGAACCTGTAGAACAGGGCTCCACACTTACCTGTGTGCACAGCTTCCTGCAGTGAGCGGCCTGACCTTTCATCTAAGTGTGCGCACAGCAAGGCCTGGTGGGAGCTCCCCTCCTTGCCAGCCTCTGAGGAGCCCCCGTACTTCCTCTCTGATCCACCCTTGAAAGGACTAATTTCAGAGTCCTCATGGTGGACCGTGATGCCAGCACTGGCTTTAGCGCATGGCAGTGGTGGCTTCTGAACATCTTGCCCGTTTGCTCATCAGTAAGGCGAGGGGTCTGTGCCTACACAGGAAGGCTGTGCTGCTTCACGCAGGTCTCAGTAAATCGCAGCTGCTGTTGGCTCAGGTCAGGGTGCTGGGGCTCTGGTGAGAGGTGATCTTTGGTTCAGGGCTGGTTAGGATCAGAACTGTGCTCTCCAGGCTCTCTGGCCTAGACGGTCAGTCCTATGGTTTGTCGAGCCTTTGGCTCCAGCTTCCTCGGGCCCCAGGGATGTGGGAACAGCCCAGGTCCTGTGGCCAAAGGCAACTTTGTTAGGCATTTTTTATGTTTTAAAGATTATTTTATCTTGGAGTATTGTTGATTTGCAGTGTTATGTTTATTTGAAGTGTACAGCAGTGTGATTCGGGTATAAATAGACATATGTCTATATAAATTTCTCTTGCTCTTGGCTTCTTTTTGCATATAGATTATGACAAAATGTTGAGTAGAGTTCCCTGTCCTCTGTAGTAGGCCCTTGTTGATTATTTTATAAATGCTACTGAAAGTGTCAGTTGCTCAGTCATGTCCAACTCTGTGAGTCCCTGGGCTGTAGCCCACCAGGCTCCTCTATCAATGGAATTCTCAAGGCAAGAATGCTGGAGTGAGCTGCCATGCCCTTCGCTAGGGCATCTTCCCAATCTAGAGATCGAACCTGGGTCTTTTGCACTGCAGACTTCTTTACTGTCTGAGCCACCGGGAAAGCCCATAAATGTTAGTGGGTGTTGCCTAAACCCAGCCTCATTTATCCCCCAACTTTCCCTATTGTTAACCCTAACTGTATCAGCTAAGTCTGTGAGTCGTTTCTCTTTTGTAAATTAGTTCAGTTCTGTCAATTTCTGTATTCTACCTATAAGTGATATCACACATGTCTTTCTCTGCCTGACTCACTGGACTTAATGTGGACATCTCCCAGTCCGTCCATTTTGCTGCAAATGGCATTATTTCCTCCTGTTTCTGGCTGAGTCACAGTCCATTCAGTACATGTAGCATCTTCATCCGTTCTGTCGATGGACATTTCGGTTGACCCCCCATGCCTTGTGTGTGCGTGCTTAGTTGCTCAGATATATCTGACTCTTTACAGCCCCATGGAATGCAGCCCACCAGCTCCTCCATTCATGGCTTTTTTCAGAGGAGAATACTGGAGTGGGTAGCCTTTCCCTTCTTCAGGCATCTTCTCAACCCAGGTCTGCATTGCAGGCAGATTCTTTACCAGCTGAGCCACAAGGGAAGCCCAAGAATACTGGATTGGGTGGCCTATCCAGCCCATCTTATTAGGCAAGGAGTTATTTATTTATATCCCTACAGCTGGAGAAAGAAATGGCAACCCACTCCAGTGTTCTTGCCTGGAGCATCCCAGGGACGGGGGAACCTGGTAGGCTGCCATCTATGGGGTCCCAGAAGCGACTCAGCAGCAGTAGCAGCCCTTGTGAATGAATGTGAAGCACCAATTTGCAAGTTGTAGTTGCGAGCAATGGCCACAAGAGGGCAGGATTTCTTCATGCCAACTCTGGTTACTGGGGCAACCAGAGCCTTAGGGGAAGTCTTGTTCCTGGGTTGTTAATTACAGTGTAGTGAACCAGCACAAATACCCAAGGGCTTGTGCCTCATTACTGCTCCTTCCTCACCGTTTGCCTCCAGATATACTGGAATCCCTGCCAAGCTGCTGTGCTAAAGGGTTGTCATTTGTAAGTGGGGTGCCTCTAAGGAAGTGGGAACTCAGAGAACATGGGAGACCAGATGACTTTTCAAAGCTCTTCTCGCCTGAAGGGACCATCATGTTGGGGGTCCTTTAGGCTTGGTTTAGTTGCAAGAGGGGCCACACCTGGATCTAAAGACTGTGGTCACATCCAGAGGGGACCAGACGCTAGAGGTCCCAGGGGGCTCATTGTTGGTACAACCTCCCCAGCACCCTCAGCCAGAGGAGAGCCTAGTCTTGGAACCCAAGCCTCCTAAGGGATGAGATACCAGCCCAGGTCACCAAGGCCTGAAGGGAAATGGTAGGTACTTATTTTAATTAAAAACTTAAAAAATTACATATTTTTATTTTTGGCTGCATTGCATCTTAGTTGCAGCATTCAGGGTCTTCATTGTGGCATGGGCTACTCTAGTTGTGGCGCGTGAATTCTAGAGCACGCGGGCTCAGTAGTTTGACCCTACGGGTTCACCCCTTGGGCCTAGTTTCTCTGAGGCAAGTGAGATCTCAGTTCCCCAAGAGGATCGAAACTGGATCCCCTGCATGGGAAGTCATATTCTTAACCACTTGACCACCAAGGAAAACCCAAAGATGCTGAGCATATTTTCATGTGATTTTTTTTTTTTTCTCTTTAAAGAATGGGAGGAAAATTTTGCTCTTGAAATGGCATCTTACGAGTTGGCCCTGTACTGAATTCGTTGATTTACCAATTGCAGGGCATTTCTTGAGGGAAGAGGTAATTTACAGTCCCACAGGCCTTGTGAATATTAAGCACCAGCTTTCCCTTCATGGATCACAGCCTTGTAGTGGTGAAGGGGCTTGCATAACTCAGTGAAGCTATGAGCGATGAAGCCCACCCAAGATGGACAGGTCATAGTGAAGAGTTCTGACAAAATGTGGTCCACTGGAGAAAGGAATGGCAACCCACTTGAATATTTTTGCCTAGAAAACTTCACGGACAGTATGAAAAGGCAAGAAGTTATGACGACCGGAGATGAGCACGTCCCACCCCCGACCCAGGTCATAATGCATCCGGTATGCTGCTGGAGCACAATTATTAATAGCTCCAGTAAGAAACAAGCCACTGGGCTAAACTGGGGATGACACTCAGTTGTGGATGTGTCTGGTGGTGATAGAACTGAATGGTCTGGTTGAAAGATGGTGGTAAAAGATGTGTCTGATGCTGTAAAGAACAATATTGCAAAGGAACCTTGAATAGTAGGTCCACAAATCAAGGTAAATTGGACATAGTCAAGCAGGAGATGGCTTGACTGAACATCAACATCTTAGGAATCAGCCAACTAAAGTGGACAACTAAAGTGGACAGGAGTAGGCAAATTTAATTCAGATGACTATTATATTTACTACTATGGGCAAGAATCCCTTAGAAGAAATGGAGTAGCCTCATAGTCAACAAGAGAGTCTGAAATGCAGTACTTGGGTGCAATCTCAAAAATGACAGTAGGATCTTGGTTCATTTCCAAGGTAAACCATTCAACATCACAGTAATCCAAGTCTATGTCCCAACCACTAATGCTGAGGAAGCTGAAGTTGACCCATTCTGTGAAGACCTACAACATTCTAGAACTAACACCAAAAAGAGAGATCCTTTTCCTCATAGGGGACTGGAATAAAAAAGCAGGAAGTCAAGAGAAACCCAGAATAAAAAAGTTTGACTGTGGATTACAAAATGAAGCAGGGCAAAGGCTAACAGTTCCCCAAGAGAACCCACTGGTCATAGCAAACACCCTCTTCCAACAACCCAAGAGACGACTCCACACACGGGCATCACCAGATGGTCAGTACTAAAATCTGATTGTTCTTTGCAACCAAAATGGAGAAGCTCTATACAGTCCATGAAAACAATGCCTGGAACTGACTGTGGCTCAGATCATGAGCTCCTTATTGAAAAATTCAGGCTTAATTGAAGAAAGTAGGGAAAACCACTATGCCACTCCAGGTATGACCTAAATCAAATCCCTTACAATTATACAGTGGAAGTGACAAATAGGTTGAAGGGATTAGATCTTGCAGGATGCCTGAAGAATTTTGGATGGAGGTTTGTAACACTGTACAGGAGGCAGTTACCAAAATAATCCCAAGAAAAAGAAATGGAAGAAGGCAGAGTGGTTGTCTGAGGAAGCCTTATAGATAGCTGAGGAAAGAAAAGAGGCAAAAGGCAAGGGAGAAAGGGAAAGATATGCCCAACTGAATGCAGAGTTTCAGAAAATAGTGAAGAGAGATAACAAGGCCTTCTTAAATAAACAATGTAAAGAAACAGAGGAAAACGATAGAATGAGCAGAGATTTCTTCAAGAAAACTGGAGATATCAAGGAAACATTTCATGAAAGGCTGGAAATAAGAAAGAACAGAAACAATAAGGACNGGTTCCTCCTCGTTCTCCACGGCCACCTCTTTGGAGCGTGGAAGCCTGCCGCCCGGGCTCTCCAGACCTCCTCGAGAGGACGCCCTGGGCCTTCGTGAGCGGCACAAGCCCTGGGTAAGGGCTTTATTGGTTTTCCACGTACCCCGAGGTATACTGGCCTCTCTCTCTCTCTCCCTCTTTTCTCTACACTTTCTTTTCCCCAAGACTGATCAACTCCAGGACAGATGCCTTTTGCCATTTGACCGCTTTACATGCAACATTCCACCCGAGCCGGCCCCTAGATTAAGGCAAGATCCACACGGTGTTCTAGAGGCCCGCTAGAACTCAGTCCTCTCCAGGCCCGGGGACCCCCGGCCGAGGGCCACTCTGTAGATGACGGTGGGGGACGCTCCACCTCGACACAGAGCTCTCATAACTCCTATTGCAACTACAGGTGACAACTCGAGTTCCCAACAGGAGCCTCTGCTTGCCTTTCGATTATGGGGTCTGGCCAATCTGTCCCAAAAGATTCCTCTCTGGCCTGTGTTCTCAAGAATCTCAAACCACTCTTACTCACTGACCTCAAAGCTAACTGCTTAAAACAGCTCTGTATACAGATCTGGCCTCAGTACCAATTAGACAATCAAGACCGCTGGCCTGAGTTCAGGACTTTTGATTTCAATATTTTATCAGATCTCAGTAACTTCCTCAAACGGAATGGCAAATGGTCGGAGATCCCCTATATTCAAGCCTTCTGAGACCTTAAAAGCCGTGCTTTTTCTGCAAAGACTGTTACACCTATCAAATCCTCCTCTGCTCTCTCCCCCTCCATTACAAAAGAATCCAAATCTAAAGCCCCGAAAAGGTCCCCTAAACCCTCAGCCCCCAATTTTGACCCAACAAATGAGCCTCCTCCCTACTGCCCCCAAGAAAGCGCTTCCAGAGACGAGACTCCATCCTTCAGCCATTCCTCCTCCAAAACAGAAAGCGATGACTCCAAAACCCCAAAAGAATTTCCACCCCCATCCATCAGCCAGGACCCGAAGCAAACCATTTCCTCTCAGGGGTAGCGAGACCCGAGGGCCCTACACGGGTTCCTGGGCCTTTCTCCATTTCTGATGCGAGCCAAACTGAAGAAATATTGAGATCCTTTTCAGCAAATCCTACTAGATACAGAAAAACATTCCTCCGCCTTACACAAACATATCATTTAACCAAATGCCACTTTAACCCCTGATGGAAAAAACAGATATGACAGGCAGCCAGGACCCACGCTGATCAGCTCCATAATCAAGATAAGACCAATCCGATGGCTGATGATGCAGTACTTTTAACTGAGCCACAGTGGACATATCAAGCAGGCGATGCCGACATCCAGGACCTGCATCATATGATCACCTGTTTATTACAAGAAATGCTAAAGAGCTCTCACATTCATATTAATTACGATAAGAATAGGGAAGTGACTCAGGAAAAAGATAAAAATTCTGCCCTTTTTCTTTCACGGCTTACTGAGGCAATCCAAAAATACACTAATCTAGATATTCCCACCCTCGCCAGACTTCTGTACCTACATGTCCAGTTCATAAGCCAGTCAGCCCCCAATATACGCCAACACCTACGCCAGTCAGAAAAGTGCCCCCAAAACCCCTCAGCAAGATCTCCTAAAATTAGCCATGAAAGGTTTCAACGATAGGGAAGAAGAAGCGAAAAAAGGAAAGAAATAAAAGGCCAAATATGCTTTATTCACTGCAGCTATCCAAGGAAAAAATTCAACCCCTTTGGCTCATCAACCTCGGCCCACCCTTATGAGACCTAACCCTCCAGGGCCCTGCTTCAGATGTAACCAAACCGGACACTGGGCTAAGTCCTACCCCAATCCCTGGCCACACACCAAACCCTGCCACACCTGCAAACAATGGGGCCACTGAAAAATAGACTGTTCTCAGACACTACCCACCAAACCTCCGGGTCCGCCCCAGGCCCAACAACAACGGGCCAGGAACCAGACTCAGGGAGGCCTGGCATCCCAGACCATGGTTCCTCGGATGAGGTGAGAGATGACCCAATTGTGCCTGAGTCATTCCAGCGACAGAGCCCAAGCTCCAGACCCCAAGTCTGCCCCATACACATGGACTCGGGGCTTCGGGTGATTGACACGGTGGCCAGACACAAAGTCTTGTTTCTGACAGATGCTGGAGCGGCCTGTTCACTTTTAACCTCCTTTAAGGACCCTCTCCAACCTTCAAAAGTGGCCATCAAAGGGGTCTCAGACATCCCTTTTTATCCCCAATAACCCCTCCTCTCCTCTGTTCCTTTGGCAAAACAACACTAACACATTCTTTTATAATAGTTCCTCAATGCCCAATGACATGGATGGGACGTAATCTTCCGGCCAAGCTACAAACTTCTGTAAACTTCCCATTCTTAGATCCCATATCAGTTCCTTGCATCCAAATGGCACCTGAACCCCTGGCCAGCCCTCACTCCCAAAACCTGCTCCCTGATCTTCCCTCGATAGATCCTCAGGTCTGGGACACCAAAGCCCCATCAGTAGCCAGACACCATTCCCCTGGGCAGGTCTTTCTTAAAAATCCCTCTCAGGTAACTCAATATATCCTGACCACAGAATCCCGACAAAGACTTAATAATCCCAACTCAGAGATTTCGAGCCTTGACACAGACCCCCAGGCCCCAGACCAAGAGAAAACCGCTTTCTCTATTAAACTTCCAAATATGGGTCCCAGATTTTGCCCTCCATGCAAATACTCTCTACCAAGCTACTCGAATAAACTTAGATGATCCCTTATTGGCTCCCACCTCTCTCCACACCCCAGCAGACTTTTATCAAACATTTACTACAGGTCCCTTCCCTTTACTTACCTGATTACACCAAGCCTTTTTCTTTTTGTACATTCTCAACAAGCACATGCTTTAGAGATTCTGTGCCCAAAAAGTGGGGGGACATATGGGGCCCTCTAGCTTACTTATCTAAACAACTGTATCTCATCACACTCAGATGGCCACCTCGTCTCCAGGCCTTAGCTGCAACCACCCTCTTAATACCTGAAGCCCAGAAACTAACCCGAAATGCCCCTCTAAATAGATGCTCACCTCATTCCTTCAAAGATTTGCTCTCTCATCCGGCTTTCCTTTCTCTGCCCCCTGCTCGACTGCAGATCCTCCACGCACACCACCTTGACCCATCCCTTTCTTTTATGTCTTGTAAACCTCTTAATCCTGCTAGCTTACTCCCCACACCAGATCTAGAAGAATACCCAACTCATGACTGTGTTCAGACCTTAGATATGACACTTAATCCCTTTGAACATATAACCAATCAGCCCCTGGCTGACCCCAAAGTCCCATCCTGGTTCATGGATGGCACTGCCCAGAAACAAGCCCCATTTGGGGTTCAATACTCTATAGTCCAGGGATAGCCTGCCAAAGTTATCCCCCCTCGCCTCATCAAGTCAGCCACACTGCCAGCTAGCTCACATATTCTCACAACAGGCTGAACTGATAGCTCTTACACAAGCTTTGATCCTAGCCAAAGACCAAAAGATAAACATTTACACTGACTCCAAATACGTCTATAACATATCACATTCTAACATTATACTATGGAGAAAAGTGACTCCTCACTCAAAAAGACACACCTGTTCTCACTGCTTCTTTTATTTCTGAACTCCTCCATGTGGCTCAGCTCCCAAAACAAGCTGCTCTAACATATTGCTGGAGACATCAGCGACATAGTCCTATCTCCTTTTATAACAGTATAACAGATCACGACACACAACGGCAGGTCACCTCTGTTAGTCCTGTCTTTTCTATAGCCCAAATTGATGAGCCTAACATCCACACATTACTTTCATATTTACATTCCCTCTTCCACCCCTCTACAAAAGTACTTAAGGCTTGCCTTCAAAACTTGACTAAACTGACTAAAGACGATGTGACTTATTTAAATAATCTGACCCAAACTTGTACGATTTGTCAGCAGACAAATCCTAACATTGACCCCTACTCCCTTCCCCACCCACCAAATTCACAGACATCTTCCCGCACAAGGCTGGCAGGTAGATTTCACCCACATGCCACCTGTAAAAAGGGTTAAATTTCTCCTAGTCTTCATAGATACATTTTCTGGATGGACTAAAGCTTTCCCAACTACAAACAAACAAGCCCCTACTGTGGGTCAGCTTATTCTTACTGAAATCCTCCCAAGGTTTGGAATGCTTTCCTCCCTCCAGTCTGACAACGGGCCCAAATTCACATCCCAAGTCACCCGAAATACTGCACGACCCCGTCAAGTTCCTTGGAGGTTTCACATTCCTTGCCATCCCCGGTCTTCCGGTAAGGTTGAGAGAGCCATCCGAGTCCTAAAAGAAACTCTGACCAAACTAACGATCACACTTCATCGAGACTGGACTAAACTCCTCCCTTTAGCCCTCTTAAAGGTCCAGGCCTTACCAAAAAACACCCTTAAATATCAGTCCGTTTGAGACCATGAATGAGAGGCCCATAATACCTTTCGTCTCCCCCTCTCCCAAAACAGTCCCAAACTGCCGTCCCACCTCCTTTTCCTTTACTTGCTCAGATACGAGATGCCCTCTGGCAACATATAGATAACTTACTCCCTCGACAACACCCCAATCTTTCATACCCATCCCTTCAAACAGGAGACAAGGTCTATATGACAGTTCAGTCCCACTCATATCTAACCTCAAAATGGCAAAGACCCTACACGGTAATTCTGCTGACCCCACCACTGCAAAATTAAAAGAAATCACCTCTTGGGTACACACCACTCGGTTAAAAAAGGTTATACAGCCCAATGATGAAAATGCTTGCCAGCCGAATACTTATCAACTTTCTCACACAGGCCCTAAAAATCTAAAGTTCTCATGGTTTCCACCGACCCCAACTGGCAATGGATGAGCCTGTCGGTTTCACGGCTATAATTATTCCTGGAACAACTTCTGGCAGATATCTGAGTCCTCAAGGATCCATGCTTGAACACACTGAAGATTACATCTCCACCCTGTGTCTACAGGGAACCTTTTATAAGTTTTACCCCTTCTCAGACCATTCATGTTTATGATCCTCCTACTCACTTTGGGCCTTGTTTGTTTAATCTTTTCCAGAGATACCTCCAAGACCAAATCCGAGCCATTTCCCGAGACCAAGTCAAGACTGTTTTGCTTGAGACCCTGACGGCTAGAATAGAAAATCAACACTACAGGCCTTGGACTTCCTTCCTCCCAGACCACAAAGCACTGACTCTCATTTATCAGCACGAAGAAGCCCTGAACATTAATGGCGCTCACCTCTCTTTCACTTTTTATATATATTTCTTAGGGTCTGGAATAAAGGACAGTTACATGGCCCAAAACAGCCTGGTCCTCCCCACCATTCTATGCAAAACAAAGAACTCTCTCACCCAAAGAGAAAATGGACATTAAGGCTGATGAAGCCCAGCTCTCAGCCGGTCCAGCCTCTGGCCAATCTCCAAAATTCCTTGCCTCAGCCTTTTAAGAGATAACTACTCCGAACAACCTTGGAGAAGACTAGGCCCCCTGAAGACAGCAGCTTTCCACATAGATGCCTATATATACTCACTCTTTTCTTGGGTAAGTGCGGCAGCTCACTAATCTGCCTCATTAAAGATGATCTGTTCCTGTGAAGTGCCGGTCTCGTTCTTTTTCTGAACCTCGCTTTCTCTAACTCCCTTACCCTACACCCACAAACGCTGGCTGGCTCTGTGCTAAAAGAGCTTTGCAAAGTCACCCTGTCTCCATGTTCCCCCGGAAATCTGCTTCCCAATTTCAGCCTTCTGCTTTGCACTCAATTCAGCTTCCTAAGACATGGGCCTCAGCACAGCATCTTTGCAGGGGTTCTGATGTGACTGGGATTGGGGGCCTGAAGGGTCAAGGGGAGGAAGCAATAACCCTCAAGCCCGTATCGTTTGGTCATGGCCCTGTGCAAAGTACAGTACAACCCAGAAACACAACTCTTCTTCAAGCTTAGCTTCTCCCGTTCCTAGATCGGGCATGAAGACGTGCTGCCCCCTTATGGACATTTCTGGGAACAACAACTTTCAAACCTGGTGCTTAAGGCTATAGATATTCACAAGGCCTGCGGGGGCCCTAAATGATCCCCGCCCTGGAGAAACATCCTGTGGTTGGTAATACTGCTGCTGCTGCTAAGTCGCTTCAGTCGTGTCTGACTCTGTGCGACCCCATAGACGGCAGCCCACCAGGCTCCCCCGTCCCTGGGATTCTCCAGGCAAGAACACTGGAGTGCGTTGCCATTTCCCTCTCCAATGCATGAAAGTGAAAAGTGAAAGTGAAGTCGCTCAGTCGTATCCGACTCTTTGCAAACCCATGGACTGCAGCCTACCAGGCTCCTCCGTCCATGGGATTTTCCAGGCAAGAGTACTGGAGTGGAGTGCCATTGCCTTCTCCAAAATACCAGAAGAATGCAAAACTGTGCCTAATTTCAGAGCCAATTTCAAAGCGAAAATTCTCCTCACTATTACAACATGTCAGCGAGCCTGGAGAGTTCTTCAGCCTCTCAGCCATGAAGACAACTGCCATGCAAAGAGACAGCCGAGGTGGTATCTGGTGCTGGTCCTCTGCTAACTCTACAAACAACAAATGTTTGAGGCCACGTGGAGAAAACAGAACCCCCACCCCCACCCCACCACCCCGTGTTGCTGCACAGAATGGAGACTGTTAACAGGCTCTCTACAGACACAGCCTGCAGGTTTGTTCAGAGGTGAAAAATACACCTACCAGGAGATCACTAAATCACACTCCCTGGCAGCTATTGAGAGAAAACCATCCTCCATCACACCTGAACTCCAATGTCTCTCGCAGCACTCCACAGAAAAGCCAAGCATTGGGAAACACCAAAATGTCCATTCACAGTTGAGTAGATACGGAAGATGGCCTGCATACATGCAATGGATGATGACTCAGCCAGAAACACCAAGAAAATCATGCCAGTTCTTCCACAATGATAGTCCCTCAGATGATCACACTGACTCCAGGAAATCAGATAGAGAAAGATGAACAGTATACATACTACAGCGTTCAGGTGGAATCCAAAAGCATCACAAATGAACTAGTTTCCCCAACAGAAACAGATTCCCAGCCAGAGACATCGAACTGAGACCTGGCAAAAGGACGTTTGGATGAGGGGAGAGGTAATTGAAGAGGTTTGATTAAAACATACCAAATTTGAGTGACACAGGGAGGTGGATATATATGTTGAGAAAAATGGAGCTAGAGATGTAGAAAGATAAGATCTGTGGATCGATAGGTACAGCTGTAAATATGGGGATAGGAAATTGTTTACATAGATACATTGGTAAATATAAATTGTAATCTCTAGCAATAGACAGCTACACAGACATTCAGAGATAAAATCCAAGATAAGGTGATAGAGAAATAGCTGGATATAGAAAGATTGGATCCATGTATATATATATATATATATGAATGGATCATATATATGATCATATATGTATGTAAACAAAGCTAGTCAAAGTGATGGAATTCCAGTTGAGCTACTTTAAATCTTAAAAGATGATGTCAAAGTGCCACACTGAATATGCCAGAAAATTTGGAAAACTTGGCAGTGGCCACACAACTAGAAAATTCAGTTTTCATTCCAGTCCCAAGAAGGGTTCTACCTACCTCACAACTGCACTCATTTCACATGCTAGCAAAGTAATGCTCAAAACTTCCCAAGCTAGTCTTCAACAGTATGTGAATCAAGAACTTCCAGATGTTCTAGCTGGATTTTAAAAAGGCTGACGAATTAGAGATCAAATTGCCAACATCGCTGGATCACAGAAAGAGCAAAAGAATTCCAGAATAACATCTACTTCTGCTTCATTGACTACACTAAAGCCTTTGTGTGGATCACAATAAACTGGAAGATTCTTAAAGAGATGGGAATACCAGACCACTTGACCTGCCTCCTGAAAAATCTATATGCAGGTCAAGAAGCAACAGTTAGAACCAGACATGCAACAACGGACTGGTTACAAATTGGGAAAGTAGTATGTCAAGGCTGCATATTGTCACCTTGCTTATTTAACTTATACACTGAGTACATCATGTGAAATGCTTGGCTAGATGAAGCATAACTGGAATCAAGATTGCAAGGATAAATATCAATAACCTCAGACATGCAGATGATACCACCCTATGGCAAAAATCAAAGAAGAACCAAAGAGCCTCTGGATGGAAGTGAAAGAGGAGAGTGAAAAAGTTGGCTTAAAACTGAACATTCAGACAACTAAGATCATGGCATCCGGTCCCATCACTTCGTGGCAAATAGATGGGGAAACAGTGGAAACAGTGTCAGACTTGATTTTCTTGGGCTCCAAAATCACTGCAGATGGTGACTGCAGCCATGAAATAAAAAGACACTTACTCCTTGGAAGAAAAGCTACTGGCTTTTACATGTATATATGTGTCTGAGTCCCTTTGCTGTTCACCTGAAACCATCACAGCATTGTTAATTGGCTATACCCCAATACAAAATTAAAAAGTTTTCTTTTTTTTAAAGGAATAGATATCTGATTTTAAGACATGGGCAACACCTCATTTCATTTAAAAAATCTAGAATGATCACTGATCAAGAGTGAAAAAGCCAGATCAACTCAAGACATGAGGACAAGATGANTAATTGGCTATACCCCAATACAAAATAAAAAAGTTTTCTTTTTTTTTAAAGGAATAGATATCTGATTTTAAGACATGGGCAACACCTCATTTCATTTTAAAAATCTAGAATGATCACTGATCAAGAGTGAAAAAGCCAGATCAACTCAAGACACGAGGACAAGATGAAACATCCTAAAGATTCTTTTTTGCATCAACAAACTTCTATTTCCTTAAAATGATTCTACGTCTCACCTGTGCTGATTGTAGCATTTTGAGATACCTGAATATATATTATAGGACTCTTGTTTTCTTTTCCTGGAGATTATACCTGTAATAAAACGAATTCCTATACATGACTGTGGAATCAAATTGCAATTTACAGAACATTTACTTACAAAAGCCTGAACAAAGGTGATAGCCTCCACTTTTCAAAGCCATCTACAAGTAAAGGAAAATGAAGCAGTCAAGGGGAGTATTCACATGAAATGTGGGTTTTAACATCCATCTCTCAGTAAATCCCTCCAAGATTCTATTAATGATGACAGGAAAATTAGCTTTTCAGTCGAGGAACCTGGGCAGACAGCCCCTGAATCAAATGAATAAAATTAACATTAGCTGTAATGGGACAAATTGGTATCAGCTGACCAATGCACACACCATCACTGCTGGGATAGTTTTGACAAAAAATAATGACGACGGCAAACAAAAAAAAATTAATCTAGGATATCCCCAGAGGTCCAGGGGTTAATCCTCTGCCTTCCAATGCAGCGGGTGTGGGTTCAATCCCTAGCTGGGGAATTAAGATCCCACATGCTATGCAGTTTGGCAAAAAAAAATTAATACAATTAATCACGAGAGCAGGTTAAACACATTTAAAACCATATATAACTGTCATGTCCTGTACTTGGGTGTATTTTAAATAGGAAGTCTTCCCTTGGGGCAACTGAGAGCTCTCTCTTTCAGAACTTTGAGTTATTCTAAGCCATATAGCAGCAGCTTTACTGCTGCACTTTCATTACCCTTGTCTATGCAGACTGCTGCTACATCCAGACAGGACCCAGACACTGCATATTCTCCTTCTTCACTGATATGCCAGGACCCACCCTCACAACCAGTGGGAATCTTGTATCAACACATCCCCAAGTTGACCTAACAGAAAGGGCCCATTTTCAACATCTGCACATTGGTAATTCATGGCAGGAATTCCTCATGCTCTGAAGAGACCTTGGATGGAGAAAATGGAGAGAAGGCAATGGGATATGAGAGGAATATCCTCAAGAGCTAACCTGGGGTATTACTAGGAAAAAAAAAAACAACCCAAATGTATTAAAAACTAAATTTGTCAGCACCACCTAGAGGTCAGAAGTAAATGTTCACAATTTCTAAGTACATGGGATTTCAGTAAGAAAGGGGGACCCAGCCTCTGATGTGGATCACAGACTTTACCTGAAAACCTGCCACTTCTTCCTCCTCCTCCTCCATTTCTAAGCTTCTTTCTCGGGCCATATTATGCAGAGAAATCACACCTGTGCATTTTTGAAGGCATCAGCTCTGCACTTTCACCTGTTCCCATGCTCTGAGGCAGGTGGCCCTTGAAATGCAGAAAGGCCACAGCGCCCCATTCTCTGTCATGGGACAGATTCAGGGGAAAACGAGCTCCTACATCTCCTTCCCCGTTTTCCTAAGCTTCAGTCTCAGAGTCAGCCACTAACGCCGTGACAGCAATGGGGAATGTGGGTGGCACCCACACAGACGGTTACCTTTCCTCACACCAAAGGCTGGACACAACTCTCAGTGCCTCTAACTCAACACGGCTCATATTTCAGAACCAATGACAAGCAAAGCAAAATTTAAAAGAAATGGATGGAGAAGGAAATGGCAACCCACCCCAGTACTCTTGCCTGGGAAATCCCATGGACAGGGGAGCCTGGCGGGCTACAGTCCATGGGGTTACAAAAGAGTCGGACACAATTTGGCAACTAAACAACAACAGCATTTCGATGTATAATATATCGAAACATTATATATGTATAACGTTTTGAAAAACAAAACGTCTGCTCAAAAAAAAATGAAAGAAAGGAAATGGCATTTCTACATTAACTGAAATGGTTTATGCACACCCTTCAACAAAGTATTTCTAAGACCCTTATTAAAGATAAACGGAAAAAACACAAACTTTTCAAGTGCTGGAATCTCAAAGAAAGCACCTGAACCAGTAAAGATCAGAAGTCAGAGGATAAATGGATAGCAGACAACTAAAGCACAAGGAAGGACACAGTATCACTGCCTGGGAGTTTTTGGTAAAAATAAAAATATCTTAACCTGAAACGATCATGAAAATGTCACACTTTTGCAAATTTCAATCCATACAAACTTCCCATATTCTGTGTTCCTAACAGTCCATTTAAATAACAAGACTTTCCTAACTAAAGAAAATAGACTCTCCGACTTTTTTAGAACATTATGAGGGATTCAAGATTACTATGGAGAAGGCAAGGGCACTCCACTCCAATACTCTTGCCTGGGAAATCCCATGGACAGAGGAGCCTGGTGGGCTACAGTCCATGGGGTTACAAAAGAGTCGGACACAATTTGGCAACTAAACAACAACAGCATTTCGATGTATAATATATCAAAACATTATATATGTATAACGTTTTGAAAAACAAAACGTCTGCTCAAAAAAAAATGAAAGAAAGGAAATGGCATTTCTACATTAACTGAAATGGTTTATGCACACCCTTCAACAAAGTATTTCTAAGACCCTTATTAAAGATAAACGGAAAAAACACAAACTTTTCAAGTGCTGGAATCTCAAAGAAAGCACCTGAACCAGTAAAGATCAGAAGTCAGAGGATAAATGGATAGCAGACAACTAAAGCACAAGTAAGGACACAGTATCACTGCCTGGGAGTTTTTGGCAAAAATAAAAATATCTTAACCTGAAACGATCATGAAAATGTCACACTTTTGCAAATTTCAATCCATACAAACTTCCCATATTCTGTGTTCCTAACAGTCCATTTAAATAACAAGACTTTCCTAACTAAAGAAAATAGACTCTCCGACTTTTTTAGAACATTATGAGGGATTCAAGATTACTATGGAGAAGGCAAGGGCACTCCACTCCAATACTCTTGCCTGGGAAATCCCATGGACAGAGGAGCCTGGTGGGATGCAGTCTATGGGGTTGCGAAGAGTCGGACACGACTGAGCGACTTCACTTTCACTTTTCACTTTCATGCATTGGAGAAGGAAATGGCAACCCACTCCAGTGTTCTTGCCTGGAGAATCCCAGGGACAGGGGAGCCTGGTGGGCTGCCGTCTATNACCAAGGGAACATTTCATGCAAGGATGAACACAGTAAAGGACAGAAATGGTAAGGACCTAACAGAAGCAGAAGATATTAAGAAGAGGTGGCAAGAATACACAGAAGAACTATACAAAAAAGGTCTTAATAACTCAGATAACCATGATGGTGCGGTCACTAACCTAGTCAGACATCCTGGACAGTGAAGTCAAGTGGGCCTTAGGAAGCATTACTATGAACAAAGTTAGGGGAGGTGATGGAATTTCAGCTGAGCTATTTAAAATCCTTAAAATGATGCTGTTAAAGGGCTGCATGCAGAAAGTCAGTAAATTTGGAAAGCTCAGCAGTGGCCACAGGACTGGGAAAGGTCAGCTTTCATTCCAATCCCAAAGAAGGGCAATGCCAAAGGATGTTCAAACTACTATACAATTGTGTTCATTTTATATGCAAGTAAGGTTATGCTCAAAATCTTTCAAGCTAGGCTTTGGCAGTACATGAACTAAGAACTTCCAGATGAACAAATTGCCAACATTNGCTTTCATTCCAGTCCCAAAGAAGGGCAATGCCAAAGGATGTTCAAACTACTATACAATTGTGTTCATTTTATATGCAAGTAAGGTTATGCTCAAAATCTTTCAAGCTAGGCTTTGGCAGTACATGAACTAAGAACTTCCAGATGAACAAATTGCCAACATTGGTTGTATCATAGAGAAAGGAAAGGAGTTCAAGGAAAACATCTACTTCTACCTCACTGACCAAACTAAAACCTTTACATGGTTCACAACAAATTGTGGAAAATTCTTAAAGAGATGGGAAGACCAGACCACCTTACCTGTCCTGAGAAACCTGTATATGGGTCAAGAAGCAACAAAACTGGATATGGAACAAGGACTAGTTCAAAATTGGGAAAGGAGCATAACAGGTTGTATTTTGTCACCCTGCTTATGTGCCAGCGGCAGCCTGTTCATTCAAAGGCCCATGAAGGCCTGGTGCCCAACTGAGAAGACAAGAACAGCTCACGGCTCATCACGGTTACTCACTCACTCCAAGGATTCCACCCAAGACACTAACCTCAACCTCAAGCAGCTCCCGCTAGATTAGCCCAAAGTATGCTGGGAGGGATTGGGGGCAGGAGGAGAAGGGGACGACAGAGGATGAGATGGCTGGATGGCATCACTGACTCTATGGATGTGAGTTTGAGTAAACTCCGGGAGTTGGTGATGGACAGGGAGGCCTGGCGTGCTGCGATTCATGGGGTCGCAAAGAGTCGGACACGACTGAGCGACTGACAACTGAACCGAACTGAAGCTTTACATCTCAAGAATCAGACTGCCTACTGTCCAGGTCACAGCCTAACACCGGGTACGCAGATACAATGAAACAAGGAGAAGCTGGTCTATGACTCAAGATGCAAGAGACAAAAAAGTCACACCTCTACAGATGTGGGGAGCCAGTTTCGGAATTCTCAGCTTCGGAGGAATGTCCAAAACGTTTCGTTCTGTCTTCCCTTCTACTGAAGATATCCCAAATTCCCAAGGTTTTTTTTTTTTTTTTTTCCTTTTAGTTGCTGCAACTAATCCCCGTGCCACAACTAAGACCTGGCGCAAAGACAGAAAGATTTTTACCAGCGAGAGACGGGCAACAGGCTTCTCACCTTGAGTCACGTGGAAAGCAGTGTTCAGGCAAAAGGGCTTAAAATGAGAGAGTGCAGGTAGGTGTGCCTCTTCCTTGAAAGTGGACTCTCCCAATTGGAGAGCAGATTTTACGTTCCAGCTAAGACAAGCCTCAGTCTCCGAAATCTCTTCCCAGCTACAATGGATGAAGATTTGGCGACTTCGAGTCGACGTATACTCTCCTGCTCCCGCTATGTGCAGCGCCAGGCAGCGGACGAGGCGATTCTCGGCGTCCCCAGCGCCCCTCCTCCGCCTTCCCCACAAGCCAGCCCGCCGCCGCAGCGTCCCGGGCTCCACCTTGTTTCCAAAGGCCAGCTGCAGCGAACCGAATGTTCCCTGGGTGCACAGGAACTTGAATACTTCCCAGAGCAGCACCACATCGCTCCACGCAGTAGGAGGTGCTGGGAGAATCCGGGGGAGGCGTCGGGCAAAGCAGCTAGCTAATCGCAAGCGGCCTTCGGCCTTCCTGCCACGTGTGCGCCCGCCGCGACAGAAACCAGGCTGGATCGAGAGAGCTCAGCGATTGGACGGCGGCCCCACGTGACGGGACGCTCACGTTTGTTGGGTGGCCAATAGAGGCTCAGCGAGGCCCTGGAGGGGCGGTCGCCGGCAGAGACGCCGGGAGCCTTGCCTCCCTGATATGCTGCTTTCCGCGTTAGGTTTAACTGCGCGGACACTCCTGGCCAGATGTATGAGGTCGACTGCGGTACTGTGGTTGCTGTTGTGGAATCCTTGTCGTTCGGTGTCAATACGGGCTTCCCCTCCCAGGTGTCGCCTCACATCTGTTCAATCAGACTGTTTTAACAAAGACTCCCCTGAGATCTACTTGCGCCTTAGATATGCTTGGGCACAGAGTGTCAGAGACCTGCAGACTCAGCAAGAAAGCGGACTTGGGTTAAGGCTTCCGACAATTCAAAAGGCCCAGATGTCCCAGTGCCCGATACTGTGTAGCTCGTTACCGATGCTACAAATGTTTTGAGTAAGCAGATTATGATTTGACGATAAAAGATAAAATTAAGAAATTTACTAATACCGTGATGTTAACTAGAGCACCCTGATCTGGGACTGTGGAGGGCAAGGAATACCTTAACCCACATTTATTTAAAAAGCAATGAAAACAAACCTCAGAGATGGCTTATGGACAAAAGATGACCCATTGAGTTCTGGGAGACCCACTCGAACTCTCCCTCAACTTCAGGGGCCAAAGTCACAAATTTAAGAGGCTGCAGGGGCCAGGGAGCGGATATGAATGTGCGAAATTCCCCATACCGGTTACAGTGAGTCAGGAAGGATGGGTGTGGCCTGTGATGACCTAGGGAGTGAATGTCTTGTGTCCTATGCCTTCTGTCCAACCTTCCCTCAGTCTCTTCTCTTCACTCTGTCCATTTCTCAGTTAAACAAATGAGCTAATAATAATTAATATATACCCTGGGCCAGGCCTGTTCCAGGCAACAGAGTTGCCAGGATGACTTAAGGTCCTGGCATTCCTCCAGTTTTGGTTTTTCGCAAAACTCAGCTCTGACTCCGTCCTGAGCTGGCCTAAGGCTTTTATCTCCTTTTCCTTGATCTGATTGACTTTATGTATTTAATTGTGGCCCCTAAAAAGATGTTTTGAAGTCTTCATCCCCAGTACTTGTGAATGTGACCTTATTTGGAAACAGAGTTTTTTCATCCTGCAGCGGCTTGAAGCAGGATTTCCATTGCCAACCAGAGTACCATAGTTCCAGGCTGCAGCAGTAACCTTCATGGTAGTAGGAATCACTTTTATGGGCTATTTCTTCTGGCTTTTATGTGGCCAATCATCTTACTTTGCTTGAAATGAGTATACACCAGGCAGAGCAAGGTATATACCTGGTGTATCTTAGGGGCCTCCCATGTGTGAGCACATGTCTCTTAGCCAAGATGGGTTCTAGTGAAGAGGCCTATGGGTAGTTTGATATCACTTACATGAGGTGATGCCCCCTTCCTTTTGACCTCCGAGAAACCTTTCTGTGCCTGTTTAGTTGGGAAGGTTTCACTGACCTTGAGTGAGAAATTCGAGGTCTCTTATCAGGGCAGGGCTCAACTCATCTCTAAATCCTGCTACTTTGGAGTATCTGTCCACAGGGAACAATTCCAGCTGCTGAGCCTGGGGCCCATCTATCTCTTGCCTCAGAGTCATTGCAAATGCAGGCAAATTAAGGTCATTAGAGTGAGTCCTACTCTGACTAGTGTTCTTAGAAGGACATATGTACACCTATGGCTGGTTCATGTTGTTTGACAGAAAAAATTATATAAAGCAATTACCCTTCAATTACAAAATAAAAAGGAGACAGAGGTGGGAGAAAGCCATGTGGCCATGGAAGCAGAGACTGGAACCATACATCAAAGAACCAAGGGACCTTCTCCCGCCATTTGCCACCGAGGGCTAAGGTCTGAGGCCGCCAGGAGCAGACGAGCGGCATGGCCAGCGGTGCCAAGAGCAGGGTCGGGGCTCACGCCTGGCAGCATGTGTTCCTGCTCACTGCCTTCTCAAAATGACAACATTTTTGAGATGGAAAACAGATTAGCGGTTGCCGGGAGTAGGGAATACTTAAAGAGTACTTCAAAGAAGATGAAAAGTGGGCTTATGTTTGTAAAACTGGCTAACCCATGTTCAGGGGAAGGGTTACTTTTCAATATGTGTCTACTGCAGCTTTTTAAATAAAAGTTTTCAAGGAAAAAAAACCCATTCTTGGTTTATAAATGAATCAGTCCCATCAGGAGGTCTTCTTCACTTTGCTACACCTATGGACCCACTGTTTCTGCTTCTCTACTATCTTATAAAGGCTGATAAAGAGGGGGAGTTTCAGCCCCTGGATCAAGTTGTGATGGATGACACGTTCCCAGATTGCATCTTGTTGCTGAAACTTCCTGAACTTGAGAAGTTACTTTGACATGTGACAGAAGAAAAAGAAACAGATGTGAAGAAATGTAAGTACAGCAAAAAGAAGACATTAAAATGGCTTAAAAAAAGGTTAATCAGACTATGGCAGCATTAAAAACCACTAAGGTAAATGTCAGTGCCCGGCTACAGTCTACCGCATTCTTCTCTGGTGGCCAGGTTTCCAGTGACAAGGACGAGGATTATGTTTGTTATGCCCATGGTCTGCTATCTGATTATATCTCTAAACAATTAAGTGATGACATCTAAATATTTAAAGCTTCCAGAACTTCCAGCTTCAGTACCGAACCCTCCATCAAAGAAAGCAGTTATCAGATTACACTAAGTTTAACTCCGAAGATTTCAAGACTGTAAAGGAAAATAGCAAAAGGACCACAGCTCAGAAGGCTCTGGCTAAAGTTGACAAGAGTGGAATGAAAAGTATTGATTCCTTTTTTGGTGCAAAACATGTTAAGAAAAACTTAGATTTGAACCTTTGAAAGTGAAATTGAGCAAAAATATCTGCCTTCTTCATGTCCCACTTTCATCCTTCCTCCTTGCTACTGTACTTCCGAACCCTTAATTACCACCTTTTGAAAAAAGATAGGAGGGCAATTTTCAGATTCACTCAAACATTTCTTTGAATTTTGTGTTTCCTGAATAAGGGAAAAGTAATTGTGAAACATGGCTTATAGCCTTTGGAATTTATTTGACATCATGAAAAGTAATCAAGTGAGTAGAATTAACCTTTAACATCACAAATTCCTCAATAAACTGACATGTGACAATGAAAAAACAACAACAAAAAACCAAGGGATGCCAAGGGTTGCTAGCAACACCACAAGAGAGGAATGAAACAGATTCTCCTCTGGAGCCCTCAATCTTGACAACACCCTGACTTTGAACCTCCAGTCTCCAGAACTATGCAAGAATAAATTTGTTGTTTTAAGCCATCCAGTCTATTATACTTTGTTGCAGCAGCCCTGGGGAACACATATAGATTGTTGATGAAAAACTAAATCAGTCTAGAAAAGAAATGGAAAATTTTGGTAGAGCCAAAATTGAGGATTTATAATGTGGTTAAAACATCTCAGAAAGCTGAGAACTGTTCTACCTCTTAAAAGTCAAGGCACAGTTATATGATTTTCAAGAGGGCTGTATATCAAACGATGTATTATTGACAGTTTAGATAACCAAGAACTAAATACCAAGTGATCCCTTATGAAATCAAAATGGAATATTATTCCAAGGAGTTGTCTTCCTGATGCTAGAATATTGTTTTTTATGGTTGAGCAGCCATTTATATCAATGGGGAAGGTTTGGCTGATACACAATGCACAATCAGGGCAAAAGATGTCAAAGAACAAAGATGTTTTTGTTATATTTTTCTTGTCTTGCTATAAAATGTGAATTTTATTTCAGGAGGTGATAAGATTCAAGTTTCTTTATTGCCAGCCTCACTACACTACGTTCTCTCACCTCTAGGGCAGTCAGTGTGTTACCTTACACTGAATTTTTGTTCATTTTTCATTTTCTGTCTCTTGGGGATTTACTAGTATTATCTGTTGAGAATTCAACCATGCATCAGTTTTCTATTTATTTATTTATTATTTTTGCTGCATCAGGACTTAGTTGCAGCACATACGGTCTTCCTTGTGACATACAGGATCTTTTATTTTGGTACAGGGACTCCAGAGCTCATGGGTTCACTAGTTGTGGCGCACAGGCTTAGCTGCCCCCCAGAATGTGGGATCTTAGTTCTCTGACCCTGGTTCGAAGTAACGTCCCCAACATTGGAAGGCGGATTTTTAACCACTGGACCACTAGAGAAGTCCCTGCATTAATTTTCTAAAATTGTTTTTCTGCAGTGTGACTGAGGTATAATTTACAAACTATAAAATTAACCTATAGTGCAGGTGGTTTCATTTTTAGCAATTTTATGGAGTTGTACAATCAGCTCCAAAAACCAGATTTACAACATTTCCATAATAACCCAAAGTTTCCTCTTGCTCATACAGAATTTCCCACTCCCACCTCCATACAACCAATTATTTGCTTCCTGTCACTTTTATGGATATTCACATAAATAGAATTATATGTGTTCTTTTGGGTCCCTCTTTCACTTAGTATTTCTTTCCCCCAAGGTTCATGCATATTGTAGTGTATATATATATATATATATATATGTGTATTTTTTTTTTTACTGTTTATCATATGTAGAGTGTTCAATATCATTAGTCTTTAGGAAAATAAAAGTGATACACTATTTCACACCTGAGAAGATGACTACAGTAAAAACCTGACAATAACAAGTATGGGTGAAGATGAGGAGAAACTGGAACACCCTACTGGTGGAAACAAAAAAGCACAGTCAAACGGTACATTTAGAAAACAGGCAGTATCTTTAAAAGTTAAACACACACTCACCAGATGACCCAGCGATTTCACCTCTAAGTATCTCAAGAGATGTGAAACGTATTTTCACACCAAGACTGACATAGAAGTATTTATAGCAGCATTATTCTTAGTAGCTTCCAACGTCCAACAGTTCAACTTATAACTGAGCAGGACTCTAAAGGGCCTTCTGAGGATAGACCCTTCCTCTGCTTTAGCTCCTCCCTAAGTACCTAGATAATAGGATCTGATGGCATATTTCCTGTCTTATAGATGCCAAACCCCCTGCTAAATGCAAAGAATTAATGACCATGAGTGCATAGCCCCCGACCTTCTGGCACCTAAGGATTGATAATGTGATGTGATAGGACCCTGTTACCTCACTATCANGAGGAGAAGGGGACGACAGAAGATGAGATGGCTGGATGGCATCACCAACTTGATGGACATGAGTCTGAGTGAACTCCGGGAGTTGGTGATGGACAGGGAGGCCTGGCGTGCTGCAATTCATGGGGTGGCAAAGAGTCGGACACGACTGAGCAACTGAACTGAACTGAACATACATTTATGTTTATATATATGTAAAATAAAGATAAGAAGAAGGAAAAGTAGAGTCATAAATACAGACTGGATTGGCTAGGCATCCTCGGACTCAAGGAATAACACTGAGCTGAGTTCCCTGGTTTTTCTTTCTTCTTTACATATTCCAGTCCATCCTAAAGCAGATCAGTCCTGGGTGTTCATTGGAAGGATAATGTTGAAGCTGAATCTCCAATACTTTGGCTACCTGATGCGAAGAGCTAACTCATGTGAAAAGACCCTGATCCTGGGAAAGATTGAGGGCAGGAGGAGAAGTGGACAACAGAGGATGAGATGGTTGGATGACATCACCTACTCAATGGACACGGGTTTGGGTGGACTCAGGCAGTTGGTGATGGATAGGGAGGCCTGGCGTGCTGCGGTTCATGGGGTCGCAAAGAGTCGAACACGACTAAGTGACTGAACTGAACTGAACTTACATATTCCAGAAGCTAGTAACCTTCCCAATAGTATCTGTTTTCTTTAGCTAAAAGACCAGGAAAGGAAGAGTTTAACAAGAGAGAAACTTCTAGATGATAACTAGAGGANATGACTAAGTGACTGAAATGAACTGAACTTACATATTCCAGAAGCTAGTAACCTTCCCAATAGTATCTGTTTTCTTTAGCTAAAAGACCAGGAAAGGAAGAGTTTAACAAGAGAGAAACTTCTAGATGATAACTAGAGGAGGATGAAAGACCTGTAACCTAGCTAGACACAGTGTCTAGCAGTGCATAAAGGGTCCAGGTTTCAACAGAAAATCATTAATTGTACCAAGAACATGCAAAGTCTCAACTTAAATGAAAATGATGTCATTATCAAAATGACAAAAATGT
This sequence comes from Neotragus pygmaeus, assembly GCA_006410875.1. Classification (NCBI taxonomy): domain Eukaryota; kingdom Metazoa; phylum Chordata; class Mammalia; order Artiodactyla; family Bovidae; genus Neotragus; species Neotragus pygmaeus. The sequence goes on along the minus strand of SJYV01011424.1, from coordinate 582,568 downwards.
TAGAATTATCTGACAGTTATTTTAAAACAGACACTTTATCTAAGTATAAATAAATTGAAAATAGGCACATTAAGGCACATTTAATATAGTTCATCATTAAGAGAAATGGAAACTAAAATCACAGTGGGCTATCACTACACACATAACCGTAATTGGCAAAATGAAAAAAAAAATGACACTGGAAAATGCTGGTGAGGAAAGAAAAACTGAATTACTCATATGTTGATGATGGGAAAGTGATATGGTACAGCCATATTGGAAAGATGACATTTTCTTAAAAACAACAACAACCCTAAACATATCACCCAGTAATTGCCCTTTCTGGGCTTTTATTCCAGAGAAAGAAAAACTATGTCCACACAAAATCCTGTACAGAAACGTTCATCGTGATTTTATTCATAATAGCTAGAAACTAGAAAAAGCCCAGGTATTCCATTTTGTATAATTGATTGAGCACAGCACAGAATATACATATCATGGAATATCATTCAGGAATAATAATAATAATAAAACTATTGATACATGCAACAACCTGGACAAATCTCCTGAGTATTGTGCTGAGTGAAAAAAAATCCAACCCCAAGGTTATTTACTATATAATTCCACTTACTTACTATTCTTAAAATAAAAAAAAAAAAACTTGAATGGAAAATAAATTAAGTGGTTGCCAGGATTAAGGACTGGAGGGGACAGGAGGAGAGCTCAAAAGGGTCTTCAATGTGGTTCTGAAAGAGTAAAACAGAAATGTTTTTTATCTTGACTGTATTTCTGTGTCAATATCCTGGCTGTGAAATTGTACTATAGTTTTGTAAGATGTCACCACTGGGGACAAGGGTAACCTCTCTGCTTTATTTTTCTGTAACTGCATGCAAATCTACAATCATCTCAAAATAAAAATTTATTTAAAATAAGTCAATTGAGTATAATATCTCTGCAGACAATCTGGTTATATAACTTGTACCTTTTATTTTCCCTTTAGTCCTCCTTTGTCATTTTTAAAATAGATCAAATTGATAAGTAACCTTCAGTTATCACTCATAATTACCAACTAATTTGTGTAAGTTAATCTATTTTTCCTGATCTAAGTTTTTATCAGGGCAGTGGATATAAAGGGATAGCCACAAATGGTGATATTTCTCTGGCAACATAGCATCTTTGAAAAGAGGAGAGTTTGGCCCAGGAGAAATATGAGTGCAGTCTAAGAAAATGCTGGGGCAGAAGCACCTTGAACTTTTGCTCTACTTCCTGTCAGAAAAGATTCTGGTGAATCCTGGAGTGTGGCAAATTCTAATACAATTACTGAATATAATCAAAGTAATGGGATATAGGCTGAGAATTAATTGTTTGGAATGCAATGCTACTTTGCTGGACAAGCAAGACTTACCTTTGGAAACCCACTAGAAATAGTCAAGATTGGAAGGAACTGCTTGAGAAATAGGCTAGTGGGACACAGTCCAGCCCGACAGCTAAGGGACCTGGAATCCAAGAGGCCTGAAGAAGAAGGACTAGACCCAAAGATGTGCCTGGCTTAATGAAGGTACAGGTGAACAGGCTACGCAGGCCGTGGCAGTTTAGCCTTCTGGCACGAGATAACAGAGGGTTATTTCCAAATCCAGTTTGCCTTGCGGGGAAGTGCTGAACGGTGCACTAGAATGGAGTCATAGTGGGTTAGTGTGGAGCCAATTGGCAAGTTTCTGGGTCATTCTTTTAAAATCAAGGAATGCATTTAGAGTGGAGCAGGAACTGTCTCAGCAAAATGAGGTGACTGTATGGAATGGACTTCAGGGCCCTCCCACTTTAGGATTAAATCAATGAATCTGTGCATGAATAAAATCTACTGTGTTTTTTTCTGATGGTGAACTTTGTGGATATAAATGGTTATAATCTGCTTTGGTTTATTTTGAAGGTTAGTGAGAGGTCAAAATAAAATAATTCAAAATAGCATAAATATAAAATAAGCAAGAATAGTGTTTTTGAATAGTAATGTGCTTTTAGTCAACTATCTATTTAGTCACTCAACTGTGTCTGACTCTTTGCAAACCAATAGACTGTAGCCTCACCAGTCTTCTCTGTCCATAGACTTCTCCAGGCAAGGATATTGGAGTGGGTTGATTTCTTTTTAGACAACTACTTCTCACAATACTTGGAAGGTACAATGAAAATAAATTTGTGCCAGGAAAGGCCCATGTTGGTCTCTAATATTTCTGGAGATAACAAAGTGAAAGGAGAAAATTATCCATAAATTATGATCGTTCTGTGTCCAGAACATTTGGTGGATAAAATGAGACGAAAAAATCCAAATAATAAATGACAAAGGAGCAGAAGTAGCTTTTATTTTTAAATACCATATTTACTCTAACACCAGGAACTGCAACACACTACCCTATATAATCCATTGTATGCATTACAACTTCTTGCTCTTTTTACTTCACTGATTTTGTATTCAGATTATTAACTCCCTGATGCTTCACTTTTAAGCACAATGTGTTATCATGCAGAATTAATTTGAAAAGTACTTTCTGAATCTCATCAGTTTATTCATGCAGAAAAACTGAAAAAAAAATCGTTATTGAATAACTATTTTAAACTAGGGGGAAAAGTAAAATCGGATATTATATGAATGTACGTATACATCTATTCAAATGTAAAGCATCACTTAAACATCCTCAGACTATCAGTTGCCTTTTTGATTTTTCAGTTTTGCTTAATCTTAGTAAAGTTTCCCTAAAGCCTATAAAGTGATGCTGTTATAACTAAAGATTATCTTTTATCATTTAATAGAAACACCCATGACGTATCATTTGGTTTCATTTTGGTTGATGAGTTGAAAGATATTATGTACTTTCTATGTAGTGGTCAGTTAACTTTTGTGTTAAAGGGAGCCTTGGTCAATAATTTTAAATTCAATATTTTCTTGTCTATTTAAATGCAATAGTTAATAATTAAACACTGATATCTTTTCTTTAAAAAGAGCATATTTATAATAACAATTCAAAATGGGAGAAGCCAGTGGAGCTGATGGGCATTGAGTTCTGTGTCATGTTCTGGTCACTAAGCAAAATGCTTCTCGTTATTAACCATTTAATCTTCATGGCAATCTAGACAACAAATGGGGGTATTCATCCCATTTTACAGAGAAGGAAAGTCTTGAAGAGCAAAAGTGTCTGTGTGATGAATCAGAGCTAGAAAATGTTAGTATTCTGCTGTTCTGGCTACAGGATATGCAGTTCTGAACCATTCACTCTCCTGTTCCTCTTAAAATAATGCATTAAAAGAATGGAAAAACCTCATATGAAAAATTGACATTTAACTATATTCTCAATAGATACTTGGAAAAAGCTCCTGCAGGAACTATGCTGAAATATATTTTATCACCATATTCACGGTCAGTTTATATGCTTACAGTTTGTGAGTGAGATATAAGAAAATGCTGCATTGGCTTATAAATAATATTTTCATTTTCTCTTGTGTAGAGAAATTAAATAGGCTGGAGGATAAATTACATATCCTGAATGGTTACCTGTCTTTTCTGGGATAAAAGAAAGATGACTTTGAATATGAGCTTAAGAAATTATGTGGGCCAGTTGGTCAAGCTGCCAACAGGACAGTTATAACCTCATCACCTGCAAACAAATTATGATGTTCTGACCGTTTCTAGTCAGCAGAACTTTTCTGTGGTGAAGATTGCTTCTGTTTCTCAGGAGAACATTCAGTGACAGAGAAGCAGATTCAATAAGTCAGAGCAACTGCCTCAGATGTCCCAGGTTAAGACCTCTTACAAAGGTCAAGAACTAATCACAACAGCTGCTTAGTTACCCAGCAGAATAATAAATAGTTCCCAAGCCAATCTCTCTGTATGTAAACACAGAGGTCTCTCATTCTTCATTGCAACATTTTAACATGAATTGCAAAGAGTGCTCTTGTTTACCAGGCAGATGTTAAAGCATTAATGGTGTACTATTTACAACTCCTCAGTGGATGTCAAAGTTTGTGTTTGCTTGCCTTGAACATTCGTTATCAACACAGCTGCCGGATGGTCTGGGAGATGTTTGAACCATTGCTGAGAACTGCTGCTAGGAGCCACGTTCTCAGCACAGGAATATCAGCAACGTGCATTTCATGGTAATGCATGTATATGGAGTTCCTTATCTTTTGATCTGTTTTCCCATATCAAAAGGAATGCATCCTATTCATTTTGAGAGTCATATGAGAGTCTCCTTCCATCAAAGATGAAATGTGGCAGTCAATATGTATTGTCTTTACCACTTACAGCAATAACCGTTCAATATTTAACTGCTCTCAAGCCTTGTGGCATAGACTGCTCTGACCAAGATACTGGACAAGCAACAAGTGTGTTAAAGCTTTCAATCTGTTCTACCAAAAAAGAGACAATAGTGCAAAGGGTATGTGGGGTGGAGAAAAAAAATCAGCAACCACCAGCTACAATAGATAAATGAATTTGGATTGTAACAAGGAGGCATTTCCTATTTAATTTTCAAAGTGAATGCAATAGAATTTGCTCTGATTCTTCCATGGGAGCACACTTCGCATTATATCTTAAGACATGACTCTTGACATCTAACAAAAGCTAATATTGTAAAATGTTCTAACACAGGGTAAATTATCTAAATTATTTTTTATTTTGAATTGACTGATTCAATTGCGGTAAGATAAAACACATGCTTTTATAAAATTTTTGAATTTCTTTATTGTGGTTGCTAGCATATAAGTTTTGTAACAATTCAACGGACCACAAGTGCTTTCATCAGTTTAGTTTTAGATTATAATCATAAAGTTATATGGTAACTAACTTTAACTTTATTTTAAAATATATTTTGCCTATGATTTCTGTAAAAGGAGTGACAACTAAACATTTATTCTTCAATTCAGTTCAGTTCAGTTGCTCAGTCGTGTCTGACTCTTTGCGCCCCAATGAATCTCAGCATGCCAGGCCTCCCTGTCCATCACCAACTCCCAGAGTTCACCCAAACTCATGTCCATTGAGTCGGTGATGCCATCCAGCCATCTCATCCTCTGTTGTCCCCTTCTCCTCCTGCCCCGAATCCCTCCCAGCATCAGAGTCTTTTCCAACGAGTCAACTCTCTGCATGAGGTGGCCAAAGTATCGGAGTTTCAGCTTTAGCATCAGTCCTTCCAAAGAATACCCAGGACTGATCTCCTTTAGCATGGTTTGGTTGGAGCTCCTTGCAGTCCAAGGGACTCTCAAGAGTCTTCTCCAACACCNGGGAGGCCTGGCATGCTGCGATTGATGGGGTTGCAAAGAGTCGGACACGACTGAGTGACTGAACTGAACTTTAAAAAAATCATAGTCTATCCTTAAGATATGTTTGATAAGGGCTGTTAACGAACTCCTAACTAGATCATGAGCTTGTTAGAAATAAAGAGCCAATGTTTCACTCTTTGTTTTCCAATCTCTATCAGAATAACTTGCAAATAGCAATCTTCTTTCCATATAATGAAAATAATTGGTAGTGGAGATTAATACATTATTGACTGATAAATAAATATAGAACCTCTCAACTCAGGGAAAGCCTGGTGATCACAGTTTTGGTGGCCTTTCATTTTCCAAAAAAAATAGGTGCCAAAAAGCAGTATTTCTTGTACAACTGAAGAGATGTCTCTGTATGCTCTTATTATCATTTTTCCTTTTCACTCTAATTCATATCTTCACTTTTTCCTCTTTTTTCCTTAACATAGTCTATGTGTTACTGTCTCTTGCCATCAACCACTCTTGTGGCAACTTCTCCCTAGTCATTTCAGGAAGTCAATATACATATTTCATGTCTGCTCAAGACCAAATTCAAGTAGCCACCCCTACTTTCTTAATTTTCTACTTTCTTGCTTCTAGCACCTCCTGTGAAGTTCACTGTTGTTACCTTGATTATGAACAGGTACACTGCTTCTACAGCTGAATCTCACTGCGCATGAATTCTTCCCAGGCATCTCTGCAGATTCTGCTCATCACAGTAGCCACATTCCATGGCTCATCTGTTACAAAGTTGGCAGCCACACAGTGTCCAGAGATCTCAAGATCCCAGAGGGACCCTGTTTCATATGGAGTCTTTGGCTAAAGACACACTGCTTTCCAGGCAGATGTGGAAGAGACTTTCTTTCTTACCTTTAGCAGCATTCTATTATCTGATGCTAACACTGCTTTGTCCCAGTCTCTTACAATATTAAAAAACAAAAACAAAAACAAAAAAACCTGTTATTTAAAATTGGACTTTAGAACACACATGCTCCAAGTCAAGTCTAGAGGACTTAATTTGAACTCAAAGTTTATAACCAGGAAAAATTGTAACCATGAGAACAATACTACATTCATAGTTGTTAAGAGCTCTGAACATTCTGCAACATGAAATTGAATATTTCCTTGAAATGATCACAGTTATGTTACTCTACCATTTTACTGTCTAAATTTGGATAATTTTTGTAATAGTGAGTGGCTTCTTTGCTTTCACACTCTCTGGATTATCTCCCTTCTACCCATATTGAAGGATTTTTCTGTAGCTTTCTTCTATCTGACTTCAAAATATTGGCTTCAGTTCAGTTCAGTTTAGTCACTCAGTCATGTCCGACTCTTTGTGATAGCATGAATCACAGCACTCAAGGCCTCCCTGTCCATCACCATCTCCTGGAGTTCACTCAGACTCACATCCATCGAGCTGGTGATGCCATCCATCCATCTCATCCTCTGTCATCCCCCTTTCTTTCTGCCCCCAATCCCTCCCAGCATCAGTCTTTTCCAATGAGTCAACTCTTCACATCAGGTGGCCAAAGTACTGGAGTTTCAGCTTTAGCATCATTCCTTCCAAAGAAATCCCAGGGCTTATCTCCTTTAGAATGGACTGGTTGGATCTTGCAGTCCAAGGGATTTCCAAGAGTCTTCTCCAACACCACAGTTCAAAAGCATCAATTCAGCACTCAGCTTTCTTCACAGTCCAACTTTCACATCCATACATGACTACTGGATAAACCATAGCCTTGACTAGATGGAACTTTGTTGGCAAAGTAATGTCTCTGCTTTTGAATATGCTATCTATGTTGGTTATAACTTTTCTTCCAAGGAGTAAGCATCTTTTAATTTCATGGCTGCAGTCACCATCTGCAGTGATTCTGGAGCCCCCCCCAAAATAAAGTCTGACACTGTTTCCACTGTTTCCCCATCTATTTCCCATGAAGTGATGGGAACAGATATGATGATCTTCATTTTCTGAATGTTGACCTTTAAACCAATTTTTTCACTCTCCTCTTTCACTTTCATCAAGA
>SJYV01011424.1:545804-574097 GCA_006410875.1 Neotragus pygmaeus | reverse complement strand
AACTCTCTTGCTTTTTCCATGATCCAGCGGATGTTGGCAATTTGATCTCTGGTTCCTCTGCCTTTCCTAAAACCAGCTTGAACATCTGGAAGTTCACGGTTCACGTACTGCTGAAGCCTGGCTTGGAGAATTTTGAGCATTACTTTACTAGAGTGTGAGATGAGTGCAATTGTGCAATAGATTGAGCATTCTTTGGCATTGCCTTTCTTTGGGATTGGAATGAAAACTGACCTTTTCCAGTCCTGTGGCCACTGCTGAGTTTTCCAAATTTGCTGACATATTGAGTGCAGCACTTTCACAGCATCATCTTCCAGGATTTCAAATAGCTCACCTGGAATTCCATCACCTGCATCAGCTTTGTTCTTCAGGTTGATATTATATTACAGAGGAACTAAGTGAGCACTAAATTTGAGTAGATATAATAAACTGAGTGATTCTTAAGCCACTTCCGATTTACAATAGAGTAAAAGTGAAGAGTAAATATAAGAGGACTTTTCCTCTTATTTCTATTAAGTTGGCCAAAAAGTTCATTTGGTTTTTCCATAAAACATTATTAATATTTAGATTCTATATATCAAGTGAATTAATAGGTTTGCAATACAATGGAAGGGGAAAAAAGAGACAGAAGTTCTCTAGCTATCTTGGTCCAAGGGGAGGAGCTAAAGCAGATACTAACCAAACTTTCCATTTTCCAGGAGCTAGAGTCTGGATTCCTAGTCTACATCCTTATATACATGTGTGTGAGCTACACTTTCTCTTTGACCTGGAGTTGCAAGAGCTGTACTGTTCAGAATATCATATTGGTTACCAGTGTTCTTCTTCTAAGTTGCTTCAGTCGTGTCCAACTCTGTGCGACTCCATAGACGGCAGCCCACCAGGCTCCCACATCCCTGGGATTTTCTAGGCAAGAATATTGGAGTAGGTTGCCATTTCCTTCTCCAGTGTTCTTGACTACTATCAAAATCCTTACACTGTGACAATATCCTTGTTTTTTTTTCAATCACTGAAAATTAGTTCATGCTTCAATAAATCCCAAGTATGTTTTCAGTGTCCATGAAGGGCTGGGTTTCTATTTAGGTGGAGCAAACAGCTGCCAGGCGGTATGATTTCAGAGGCTCTGACTCCTCCGCCTTCCTTGCCCCATTCCAAAATCTGCTTTCCACACCTGTTCACCAACTTAAGACATTCCTTTAAGAGGACAAAAGCTTTCGATTTATAATTAGAAATATGGCTTAGCAACGCCCTCTGCCAGAGAGTTCCAAGCACAGCCGCCCAGGTTACTTGATGGGGTGTCAAATTTCTCTTGGCTTTGGCTGCGGCCCAGAATCCTCAGAAAAATCTTTCCACTGTGTTGCTCTCCAGCCCACCGCCATCTTCTTGATGTGTAAGCGCATAGCAGTGATGATATGTCTGTTGGAAGTTTCATTAAAACAGACAAAATTCAAAAGTCGTTCCGCATCTTTCAAGAGATAAGTTCCATGACATAGAGCCCCATGGGATTTTTGCTCAGTGTTAGAAATGTGTGGCTTTATTAGGAAATCCCCCCCATGGATCACTAGTACAAAGTCTGAGGTAGTGCCTCTGGCACAGCCTGCTGCCCACACGACCTTCCCCCTTTACTCTCTACTGCAGTAGGGTTCAAATGGTGTGACTGCGGCCCATTTTCAAATGCAAAGATTTGGGTATTTTATTTGAAGAAAGTGAAAGTTCTACACTAGTTTTTAAAGTGCTTCAGAAAATTGAAGTGGAAAAGTCTTATTTTCCAGAATTTTGGGAGTACTGCGGTCTTTTATAGCATTGGGTTACAGTTTGAGTAGAACTGTACACTTTCCTGACCAAACTCTTTCTGTGTGTCAGGCAACTAGACTCTTGAGCATTTCAGTAAACACATGACTTTTCATCAGTGTGGGTTTGACTGGTACCCCTGTTCACACAGCAGTTACGTCCCCTCATTACTGCATCACTTGGTCAATGTGGTTAAATAATATTAGAAAACATTACTTTTACCTTTGATCTGAATTTGTTAGCACTTGCGGGAAAGCTTTATATTGTACCAGTGTGGCTAATACAGTGTGGTGCATATTTCACGAGAAATCTTGATGTGTCTTTACCAGATTTAATGTGTGGACTATGATATTCCAATACCATTAGCAATACATTTTATACCAGGAATGTCTAACTTGAGGCAATTTTACTTTCAGCTTAACCACTGTGAAGGGATTGAATAATTGTTTCTCCACCCTTTCAAGCTAAGAGCCCTTCTGCTTTCAACTATGGAAGTAAAATAGCACCTGCTCTATTTGCACAGGTTGACTGAGACCTTCCCCCAAACTGATGGAGTTTTCCATTGTCCTCAAAGGGGAGAAAAATCTTCTCTTTCTTCAACAGAATTTCTGTCAGTTTTCTTTAAGCTAACAACTACCCCCATGTAAAATTTCCTCATTAGACACTGAGTTTGAGAAAATAAGCTGATTCTTAGTGAGAGGTGTTCATCGTGGTTACCCATCCTAGGGAAGAGCTGTTTTCAGTAGCTCCCAGAGTCTGTATGGGTTGAGTTATGCTTTCATTTATGACCACAGAGAAGGCAAAGTTGCCACAAATGTTCTGGTACCCAGTGTGGAAGGATAATAATTTATTATCATCATTATTAATATCATTTCTGTGAAGGAGCTTCCTTTGAAATTTCTGTCAGTTATCATTTCCTGGAGATGGGAATCTTATTTACTTTTGTCACACATACTTTTTCTTTTGGGAAAATTACTGTACTGGGTCTACTAGGTTCACAACAGCAAAGCAACTGGTCATCATAATCATCTATTGTTCTTAGAGAAAACATAAAATAGTTTATACATTTGAATGAAAATTTTAGAGACTGAAAATTTAAGTGTTCAATTTAGGATGTAAGTTGCAAAATAATCAATTTGACTATTTTTTGCTTTGTTTTCTTTTTCCTATGGTGAATAACTGTCAGAACCATTTGTCACATGTTATACAAAGAGTTGGACATAGCTGAGTGACTAAGCACACACCTACATGTTGTATTTATTATTCTCAGGGTAATCTTCCCACCAGAGTTTTCATATCTACTAACCTATCAGTTAAGGTTTTTTGTTTTGTTTTTTTCCTTCCAATAATCAAACTGTACTGGATTATTGGAGGTTCTAGACTGGTGTTATTAAAATTTAATAAGCTAGATTTGGGGAAATTATTGTTCTTTGCAACTCCTTTAGTGTGCTATAGAGATCAGTCCATTTCCCACGGATGGGGTTGGAAGAGGAAATTGGAAATGGAAATATTCCCTGAAGGAAATTAATGTTGTTACTGTTCTTTGTGAAAATAAATAAAGGAACCCCATTTTAAATGGATTTGGGAAGTCCTCAAAGAGGACCTCTCATGCACATACCACCCTTGCAGCCTGTATAACCAGCAGAAAGAAGGAAGATAAGAACGTTACTTTTATTGTGGTGCAAAGGAGGGCATTACCACAAAGAGAATTTTAACTCATGCTTTTAAGAAAAAGAAAGACTCCTCCCTGTCAAAGCAGCCACACACTAACCAGTGCTTGCAGCCAAGGAGAAACTGCCATGACCTTGAAATCTTTTTAGTCTCCAAAGAACTTTTGTTCAAAACAACGCTCTTCAGTGTGTGTGTGTGTGTGTGTGTGTGTGTGTGTGTGTGTGTGTGTAGGGCTTCCCTGGTCGCTCAGGGGTAAAGAATCCATCTGCAGTGTAGGAGACCCAGGTTCAATCCTTAGATTGGGAAGATCCCCTGAGGGGGCATGGCAACTCACTCCAGTATTCTTTCCTGGAGAATTCCATGGACAGAGGAGCCTGGTGGACTACAGTTCATGGGGTCACAAAATGATGGACACAACTGAAGTGACTTAGCATGTAGCATGTGTGTGTGTGTGTGTGTGTGTGTGTGTGTGTGTGTGTGTTTATAAGTATTTGCTCAGTCATGTCCTCTTTTGCGGCCCCATAAATCCACATGGCTCTTTTGTCCTCGGAATTTCCCAGGCAAGAATACTGGAATGGGTTGCCATTTCCTCCTCTAGGGGATGTTCCCGACCCAGGGATCCAACCAGCATCTCCTTCTTTGGCAGATGGGTTCTTTACCACTAGCGCCACCTGGGAAGCCACAGTTTCCTCTTAAAACCTAATAAAAGTAAACCTCTCTCATTTGCTCTATAGATTTGCCTGTGGTTCATCATAGCTTGTCTGTTCTAATGCAATTCTCTGCTATGCACAAATAAACCCATTTTGCGGGTTAAAAAAAAAAAAAACTAGCTATTTTATTTCTGAGTTTCACATTTTCACTGAACATACCTTAGACTACACAGTAAGTCTTCTTGTTTTGCAGTTTAAGAATAAAGGGTTGTTGGATTTCTTGTGTAAATGACCCAGAGATACTTATTGGTAGCCACCAAGAATTAGGCAGGAATCTTGATAATAAGTTGATTTCCTAAGGGCCCTAGAAGTAGCTTGTGATATTGATGTAACTGATATATGAACTGTATTTCTGTTACCCTCTATACCCTAGATATTCTGAAAACAAAAGTTATGCATATAGTCTGCCCTTATTTTTACTTTGAAGTTGTAAGAGCTACTCTGGCATGCTCAGGGTAAATATCGATGAGGATTTGAGTTTAAAAACAAGGGCAACTCATTATACTCTGTCAATAATCCTATGAGGGAGGTAATATTATTATCTCTCTTTTACAGGTAAAGAAACAAAGGGATCCTTTAGATCTCACAGACGTGTTAAGTGATCTGTAGAGCTCAAGAGCAGCAGTTTCACTGGTTCACTGTTTTATTCATAAGTTGGTTTTGTACTTTCTATGTGCTGGCCCCACTTGAATTGTAGAAACACAGCAGTGAGTAAGACAGAAAACAGCCTTGCTCTTCTGGGGCTCATATTCTGTTGGGACAATGGTAGTGGGAGAAAGAATCACCGGGAGGAATTAACAGACTACAGAAGAACTCCTCAAAGATACAAATAAGTTTGTTCTGGAAGAAAATGCAAGAATAAGAGAACTGAATATGAATTTGGGCATTAGGAAATTTTATTTTAAACACTAAGAAAATGAATTTCATCACAATTATAGTCTGGCATCAAGTGCCAGGTGATGTTTCTAATGCAGAAGCCTTTAATAGAGGTAATGCATTGATTACTTTTTAAGCTAAGATTATGCTGTGTTGTGTTATGCTTAGTCGCTCAGTTGTGCCCAACTCTTTGTGACCCAATGGCCTGTAGCCCTCCAGGTTCCTCTGTCCATGGGGATTCTCCAGGTTCTTCCCTAACAACAGTTTTTTTTTTTTTTTTTAAGGAAACAAGTACATATAAAAGACCTCAAGTTTGGATAGGAAGACAAAAAGGGGAGAGACTATATATTCTTATATTCTGGTTAATAGTTGTTATATAGAGACACTAAGTGACTTTAAATAAATTTTCCATTCCTTGTGTTTATGACATTGGGATATTTCCTCTCCTTGAGTATCTTTTTCCCTGGTGAATGATCTTAAGAATTGTTAGTTTCATGCAGCATATTATGCTATTTGTATTTTCACCATAGTTTTCCCCTCTGAATCTTTAAATCCACCAACATGTTAGTTACTTTCCCTTTTCTCTCACTTCTTTATTTCCCCATGTGAATAGCTGGCTGGATTTCCTCAAGTTTACTTTTTTTTTTTATGACATGAACAAAGAGAATCGTTATGAGGAAAAATCTCCTGAATCATAAGGTAATTGATTAAAAAAAATTTTTTTTGCTTGCTACTTGACAGCTTTAAATGGCCTTAAAACGTAGTAAAATACAATTTTTTATCAAAACTGTTGTGGAAAAAATGAATAGTATCAGGAAATGACTGGAATGGCCTAATTCACAGTAGGAATTTTAAATGAATTTTCTAAGAATTTGATCCTCATCTCTTCCTTCTTTATATGTCTCTTTGGAGGATATAAGTTTTTTATTCACATGGAAAATTGGAGCAGAAAGTTCTTTAAGCAGAATTTGCCAGGATCAGTGAGTGGTAAAAATAATATATATGTACCCTTTCTAGGTCATGTCCATGTAACTTGCCCACTTCTCATTAAGGTGCAATTATGTCAGTATTTCACCTTCCCTGACTTAGAACTCAGTAATGTTCTTTTCTCCTTTTCCAGATGGTGGCTTGATTACAAAAGTGAATATCTTTCTACCTACCACAGATTCATAAACTCCAGTAATATAGAATTTATTTTTTTTTCACTCTACCCCCCCAAAAAAAAACCAGATTAATAAAACAAGAAATAGAAATTTCAGGTATCTTTGTTTGGAATAATAGAGGTTTTTATGCTGTGTTTGAAAGTTGTTNACTCAATGGACATGAGTTTGAGTGAACTCCGGGAGTTGGTGATGGACAGGGAGGCCTGGCATGCTGCGGTCTATGGGGTCGCAAATAGTCAGACACTACTGAGTGACTAAACTGAACTGAGGCAGTTTATAAGATTACATAAGTTAAAACATGAAACTATATGAATAAAATTATGTCCATAGAGAACATATAAAGAGACCCAAAGTCAAGACCAGAAGAAGTCAGAGTATTCATCTATGGGTCTGAGAGGGCCTCAAGGTTTTAAATGAAGTGAGAAGGAAATCTGGTTGGTTCTCATTGGTCACACTGTCCAAGAAGTGAAAACCCATCAACTGCCCCAGGGAAACTAAAGTTTTCCTGGCACTTACTTCTTTAAGATACATATATATTTTTAATGGCTTCACATGAGGAACCCCTTTAGCAAGAGGCATTTAAGGCAAGAATTTTGTAACCATCTACTGTGTTCACATACTATGTTCACTATTACAGAAAGGAAAGAATTATCTTACCTTGTGGTTATAATAATTATTTCTTCCTTTAGAGGAATAGTGCTTAGTATTAATAAAGAAAAGGTCAACAACAACTTGAATTACAAGAGTGTACTTACTCTCCTTTCATTTTCAGCATTTCTTCCACCAATTTATTCTATAAGAGGATTAACGAAAGAAAAAGAGAAAATGGCTGAAGTTCTTAACTTTGCTAAACAAAACACTGAAAGTAACCAGTTCACTCATGTTAATAAAACCATGATAATAACAAAATATTATTTTATAATAATATAAAATACTGATAAATTATAATAATAAAAGCAACATCCTTTTTAATACAATCATACCTCAGTGTTCATAGAATCACTATTTACAATAACCAAGACATGGAAGCAACCAAATGTCCGTGAATCAGTTCAGTCCGTGAATAGAGGAATGGATAAAGAAGATATAGTACATATAGACAATGGAATATTACCCAGTCATAAAAAAGAATGAATGATTGCCATTTGCAGCAACATGGATGGACCTAGAAATTATCATATTAAGTGAAGTAAGTCAAAGACAAGTATCTTATGGTATCACTTAATAGATAGAATCTAAAAGAATGATACAAATGAGCTTATTTATGAAACAGAAACAGACTTACAGACATAGAAAACAAATCTATGGTTACCAAAAAAGGAAAGGGGGAGAGGGATAAATTAGGAATTTGGGATTAGCAGATATAGACTACTACATGTAAAGTAGATAAATAACAATGTCTTACTGTATAGTATAGGAACTATATTCAATCTTATAATAAAACACAATGGAAAAGAATATGAAAAAGAATACACATATAGGTATAACAATCACTTTGCTGTATACCAGCAACTAACACAATGCTGTAAATCAACTATACTTCAAATACAAAAAAAATGGGGGGATATCCCTTTCCATAATTCCAAATAAACACACGTACTGTGCCCTTTAATGCTTCAAATAGGATACCTGCTTCTAAATGGAGAATTCTATGTGAACAATAGGCTTACTATTTAGGCATGAAGATTACTTCACTCTCAATTTTCAACTAAAGCCAAATAATGATGGTAAATATCAAACTTAAGTGGGAATACAAAAAAGGCAAAATTTCAATAATAAAATCATTTCTAAAATATATAACCATGAATGCTAACTATAAAAGCATGTCTCAGACAAGGAAAACAACTATTATGTAAAAAAAAATCATACTTTAGCAAGTCTTTCTTTGATCACTTCTTCTTGTTCATTCTTCAGCTGTTGACTGACTGAATGATTCTGTTTGCTGCATAGATTAGGAAGGGAGGATGGGAAACCACTGTCAAATTTATTCAAGTATCAATTTCACATCTATACAACAATGCCAAGGTGTGTGGTATCTGAATGAAGGAACCTGACTGCTCCAATGAAACATCAGTTATCAAACAGGCTGACCCCAGCGCTGTAACTTTCTTCTAATCTTTCATGAAGAAGGCTCTGTATGGCTCCTCATATAAGGAACACAAGGCTATGAAGTATTTTAAATTGTGGTTTTATAAATGATCTGAAAATGTTCTGTGTTCCATGCTTAAACTAACTCTTGATAAAAGACAGTATGCGATGTACAGTGCTTTTCTTTAATATGCCTGGACGTGGGGGTGGAGCATATGGAAACTAGGTGAGCAGACTATGAGCTACCTACCTCAGAATCACTCAGAAGGGGAAGGTAAATCCCTAGAAGAGGACGCTTAACAAAATGACCATCTCCTTTGCTCACTAAAACGTGAAAGAACCATCGAGGAGGAACTCCCTGGTGGTCCAGAAGTTAGGACTCTGTGCTTTCAGTGCTAAAGGCTCAGGTTTAGTCCAATATCATACGACTTTCAAGCAACAGAGAGGATATAGCCTGGGTGTGGCTGCCCCTGACAAGATGCTGGGCCATTAGCAGATACAACTAGAAAACTGCCTGAGTCAAAACCAACACACACACACACACACACACACACACACACANAATATCATACGACTTTCAAGCAACAGAGAGGATATAGCCTGGGTGTGGCTGCCCCTGACAAGATGCTGGGCCATTAGCAGATACAACTAGAAAACTGCCTGAGTCAAAACCAACACACACACACACACACACACACACACACACACACACCTACCCAGACCTAAGAGAACATCCCTCTATAAAGTTCTTCCCAGAAGCTTTCTCTCCACTGGAAGCCATGAAGCAAAACCAAGGAAATTCTTTTTCTGCAGGCAGAACCTTGAACCTTATCTTGTTGACGTATCTGCTCCTTGAGTTCCACCCCCTCTTTCAGATATAAGTAGACAGTTTGCTTCAACTATTTATTTCACACATTTGAAATTAATTTCAACAGCTCTACAGCAATAAAAAGGTCATCAGGGTGGGCAAGAACATGACGACCTTCTCCATCTCTGGAAAATTCCCTCATTAGACCTGATGGAGAAGCAACTGATGAAGCAGCTCCTGGATCATCGAGAAACATCACACAGGCTGTGAAACCTACTCTGACCTTATTCACTCAGCAGTACTCAGGCAGGCCAAGATTCAGCCCACAGAGTTCTTGAGGCTCTTTCTTACCTGTTGTCCTTCTGTCTTTTGATATCGTCCAGTTGACCTTGCAGGAGCCAGTTTTTCTCTCTCAACTGCTCAGCCTCCAGGCGAAGGTTTTCCATTTCACACAACTGTTCCTAAAAACATCAAATCAGGTCTTTTCAGAAAACACATGACAGTAGACATGATTTTGTTCCCCAGGCCACATTAAGACAGGTATTCTGTTTTAAGTTCCCTCCACGCACTGAACACTGTTCTGCATATCACTGGATTAAAAAGTAGATGATGAAAAGTTCTTGGGGGCTCGGAATGTGATTTATTTTCATACCCCTATTGTCTTAAACATAGTCCTTTATCAGTATCACATAAATCAGACTTCCCAAGTGGTCCAATGGTTAAGACTCTGTGCTTCCATTACAAGGGGCATGGATTTGATCCCTGATCAAGGAACAAAGATCCCACATGCCATGGGGCAACTAAGCCTGTGAGCCACCACAACTAAACATAAGGACTCTGGAGCCTGCATGACACAACAAAAGACTGCGCATGCTACAAGGAAGATCTTGTGTGTGGCACCAAAAAAAAAAAAAAAAAAATCACATTAAAATTAAAATTCATCAAAATTCCTTTATGAGAAAAGATGAACAAAAGTTATCTACTTTGGTAAATATTCTATTTGATTCTATTTCATAGATTCTAATTTTTTAAAAAACTGATGTGCTACAGCCTCAAAATACTTAACTGTATTCTAACTTGAAAATCATGAGCACAACCATCCAGAAGAAATAAATACTTGTCTGTAAGGAGTGTTCTTTTTTATTTTATTTGTCTGTTTTTGGCTGCCCTGGATCTTCATTGCTAAGCCAGGTCTTTCTCTAGTTGTGGCAAACAGAAGCTAATCCCTAGTTGCAGTGCCTGGGCTTTTCATGGTGGAAGTTTCTCTTGTTGCAGAGCATGGGCTCGAGATCGCATGGACTCACCAGTTGTGGTGCATGGGCTTAGTTGCTCTGCAGCATGTGGGATCTTCCCAGACCAGGGATCCAACTTGTGTGCCCTGCATTGGCAGGGGGATTCTTAACCACTGGACTACCAGGTTAAATCCTGGAGCAACCATTTTGAATTACTTCTGCTTATCTATTTTTTTACTTCTTTTAACCTGACCCAATTTCTTCTAAGTACCAAGATTGTCAACCTGGGTAATAAAAATGATCCCCTCTATCCTATTTGTATAGTAAGGTAATTTTGTTCTAAAACAAATACTCACTGCAGAATCATGAGCTCACAGACGATCTTCTATGGAGCATCACACCCCCCCTATCCGCCACCCCCCAAACCCACACTACACTTACCCAGGCACTCCTTCACACACCTTCCAGCCCTAACATCGCCCTAAACACACTCTCCCACACACAAAAACCATACCCTCCACAAGTGAGATGAAAAACCTTAGAAGGAAGTTTAAAGAAATGGCAAACAAGAGAAAAGCACTTCTTCACTATCACAGACAAAAGCAAATCTCTCTAATATATAAAAAACACCTGTAGCTCATTAAGAAAAAGTTCAACAACAGAGAAATGGGTGAAGGATATAGCTCATAGAAACAAAAAACCAAAAGATGCTCAATCTGACTCCTAATAATAAAAGCGTAAGTTAAAAAATATGAGATAATGTGTTCCAGCTATTAAATTGGCAAAGATCTAAAAGTCTCACAGCACTGTCATGAGAGTAGCTGGTGCAGCCTATATATGACACCATCACAAGGAAAAAAAAGGGATGGGAGACTGTGTTTAAACACCTGGCTACAGATGCACTGAAAAGCTCTCAGAAACTGACTACACCCAGAGCTTTCAGGGACAGGAAACCAGGTAGCTTGGAGTTGGGCTGAGAGGAAAACTGTTCTGCATCTTACACTTCAGTTTTGTTTCTTCTGAATTGTGGATCCTCAGTCACCATGAAAGATACTGCTTATTTTGCAACATTAAATTCATTGAAAAAAATTTACCCAGTTACCTTTATCCTGAGAATCTCAGCATTTTTGACTTCTCTCTCTTCATTGAGTTTTGTTATAAGGTGTTGCAAAGAAATCTTAGAGGCTTTCCAATCTTCTATCTCTTGTTCTTGTGTTTCCAGGAGTTTTGCCAAATGTGTTTGAAAATGTGGTGGTGTTTTAGGGCTCTAAAATAAAATCAAATTTCATCCAAATACCTGATGAAGTAGTTAAAAGATTTCACGGTAAATGTATATGCCACCCATGAAGAAAATACACAGGCCACACATAGTTTGTTATCCTAATTCTTGTCCACGTAAAACAAATAAAACACTGGTATCTTTTCATCAAAAACAAAAAAAGAGAGAAAGTGTTTGTGACAATCTTTTCTGTAAAGACAAAGCTAGTCTTAGCAATTTTCAGCTTTCATCGTTCCCAAAGTCGCTTATTCCTCCTGAAATGCACTCTTGTTCATGAAAAGTACCTGGGGATAATTGGCAGCAGAATCCATCACATGTTCTAGTTGCCTCATTTTGAAGTTATATTCGTTCTTCTTCTGTTCTACTTCCTCTTTCTTTTGGTTTAGC
The DNA here is from genome assembly GCA_006410875.1 of Neotragus pygmaeus. Taxonomy (NCBI): domain Eukaryota; kingdom Metazoa; phylum Chordata; class Mammalia; order Artiodactyla; family Bovidae; genus Neotragus; species Neotragus pygmaeus. The sequence goes on along the minus strand of SJYV01011424.1, from coordinate 562,098 downwards.
TGGGGAAAATTGAACAGGAGGTTACAAATTAGACAATACCACGGGGACATGATCCAATTAGAACAGACAATCTTCCCTGGGCATGTGGAAATGGACTACTTATGTTATTTTTTTCATGATCTGTTTGATAATTTGAAAGTATTTCCACTTTAAAAGAAACTTTCTTTTTAAGCTTCACAAGTAATCACATGGTCATCTGAGGAAAATGACAAAATATAAAACCACAATAGCCAAAAATGAGGATGGAAGTCAGCCATAACCTTTTGCCATAGAAGTCAGAACTTGCTGGCATGTGTCAAGGGTTGAGGGTGGGTAGGAGGACAGCCATGCAAGTCTGAACACAAAGAAGCAACGTGTTAAGAGCCCACCTACACACCCTGATAGCCTGCTTTTCTGAATGTGGAGAATTACCCAAGGCGGGGACCTCATGAGCTCAACCACCATGCAGCTCTGCTTCCCCCACCGCCATGCCCATCCCGAGTAATGCTCCGCCTGCATCTCACCTCGTGCTGAAGTTCCTGGATGAGGGCATCCTTCCTGGTCAGTTCCTCCTGGGCTGACTGCAGCAGCCCTGAGTGCTTTTTCGAGGCCTCGGTGAGCATGTTCAGCTGCTCAGTGGCGTGAGCCAGGTCCTCGCAGAGCATGTCCTTCTGTTAGGGGACAAGGCCCACGGAAGAAGACTCTCTTAATTGTGCCGCTCCAGTATCAATTTACAAATCATTACTATGCAGGATTTTTAAATCATTACTATGCAGGCATTGGTCTCTAGTTTACCTGTTGTCTCTCCAATAGATTCTATACATGGGAAGGTAAACAGTTATAAAGACAAGTACCCCTCAGCTAACTGTGTTACAGGCCATCGAAGTTTCAGGAAGAGCAGCTTGATAGAAAATGGCAGAAAGAATTAGAAGTCCCAGAGGTTGCATGCACAATTCCTACGCCCACAGTGTAAGTAATCTCTACCAAATTAGAGCAGAATCTGTTCCACCTAACTTTCTAAATGTGCACGTATGAAAGTGAAAGTGGTACTTGCTCAGTTGTGTCCAACTCTTTGAGGCCCCATGGACTGTAGTCTGCTAGATTCCTCTCTTCATGGGATTCTCCAGGCAAGACTACTGGAGTGGTTAACCATTCCCTTCTTCAGTGGATCTTCCCAACCCAGAGATCAAACCTGGATCTCCCACATTGCAGGTGGATTCTTTACCATCTGAGCCACTAGGGAAGCCCTGTGCATGTATGTGTGTGTGTGTGTGATAGTGTATATTACATATACATCATAGTATGCACACATATACTTGATAGATCACAATATCTCCCCATATACTTATTTTTATGACAGTAAGTTCCCTACATATGAACCTTCAGGTTGCGACCTTTCAAAGGTGTAAATGTATACTTGCATGTCCAATCATGGAAGTTAGTTCAGGTGTCTGGCATACATTGTCACACGTGTGCATTCTCGGCAAGTGGTTGTGCTTTTGTGTACTTCACTGTATACTACTGTATATAGTAGTAGTACAGTATCTTTATTTCAAGCCCAGGATGTCCAGAAGCAAGTGTAAAAGCAGGAGTGATGCTCATGTGCAACAATTACTGAAGCCCAAACACCCTAGAGCTCGGGCTCTGCAACAAGAGAAGCCACTGCAATGAGAAGCCCAAGCATCGCAACTAGAGAGTAGCCACCATGCGCCGCAACTACAGAAATCCACATGCAGCAATAAAGACACAGCAAAGCCAAAAAATTTTTGTTGGACTTAAAAACACACTCTCGAAACAGAACTTGTTCATATGTAGGTGACTTACTGTATATTATTTTCATTGAGTGGGCNATGAGATAATGTGTTCCAGCTATTAAATTGGCAAAGATCTAAAAGTCTCACAGCACTGTCATGAGAGTAGCTGGTGCAGCCTATATATGACACCATCACAAGGAAAAAAAAGGGATGGGAGACTGTGTTTAAACACCTGGCTACAGATGCACTGAAAAGCTCTCAGAAACTGACTACACCCAGAGCTTTCAGGGACAGGAAACCAGGTAGCTTGGAGTTGGGCTGAGAGGAAAACTGTTCTGCATCTTACACTTCAGTTTTGTTTCTTCTGAATTGTGGATCCTCAGTCACCATGAAAGATACTGCTTATTTTGCAACATTAAATTCATTGAAAAAAATTTACCCAGTTACCTTTATCCTGAGAATCTCAGCATTTTTGACTTCTCTCTCTTCATTGAGTTTTGTTATAAGGTGTTGCAAAGAAATCTTAGAGGCTTTCCAATCTTCTATCTCTTGTTCTTGTGTTTCCAGGAGTTTTGCCAAATGTGTTTGAAAATGTGGTGGTGTTTTAGGGCTCTAAAATAAAATCAAATTTCATCCAAATACCTGATGAAGTAGTTAAAAGATTTCACGGTAAATGTATATGCCACCCATGAAGAAAATACACAGGCCACACATAGTTTGTTATCCTAATTCTTGTCCACGTAAAACAAATAAAACACTGGTATCTTTTCATCAAAAACAAAAAAAGAGAGAAAGTGTTTGTGACAATCTTTTCTGTAAAGACAAAGCTAGTCTTAGCAATTTTCAGCTTTCATCGTTCCCAAAGTCGCTTATTCCTCCTGAAATGCACTCTTGTTCATGAAAAGTACCTGGGGATAATTGGCAGCAGAATCCATCACATGTTCTAGTTGCCTCATTTTGAAGTTATATTCGTTCTTCTTCTGTTCTACTTCCTCTTTCTTTTGGTTTAGCTGGGGAAAATTGAACAGGAGGTTACAAATTAGACAATACCACGGGGACATGATCCAATTAGAACAGACAATCTTCCCTGGGCATGTGGAAATGGACTACTTATGTTATTTTTTTCATGATCTGTTTGATAATTTGAAAGTATTTCCACTTTAAAAGAAACTTTCTTTTTAAGCTTCACAAGTAATCACATGGTCATCTGAGGAAAATGACAAAATATAAAACCACAATAGCCAAAAATGAGGATGGAAGTCAGCCATAACCTTTTGCCATAGAAGTCAGAACTTGCTGGCATGTGTCAAGGGTTGAGGGTGGGTAGGAGGACAGCCATGCAAGTCTGAACACAAAGAAGCAACCTGTTAAGAGCCCACCTACACACCCTGATAGCCTGCTTTTCTGAATGTGGAGAATTACCCAAGGCGGGGACCTCATGAGCTCAACCACCATGCAGCTCTGCTTCCCCCACCGCCATGCCCATCCCGAGTAATGCTCCGCCTGCATCTCACCTCGTGCTGAAGTTCCTGGATGAGGGCATCCTTCCTGGTCAGTTCCTCCTGGGCTGACTGCAGCAGCCCTGAGTGCTTTTTCGAGGCCTCGGTGAGCATGTTCAGCTGCTCAGTGGCGTGAGCCAGGTCCTCGCAGAGCATGTCCTTCTGTTAGGGGACAAGGCCCACGGAAGAAGACTCTCTTAATTGTGCCGCTCCAGTATCAATTTACAAATCATTACTATGCAGGATTTTTAAATCATTACTATGCAGGCATTGGTCTCTAGTTTACCTGTTGTCTCTCCAATAGATTCTATACATGGGAAGGTAAACAGTTATAAAGACAAGTACCCCTCAGCTAACTGTGTTACAGGCCATCGAAGTTTCAGGAAGAGCAGCTTGATAGAAAATGGCAGAAAGAATTAGAAGTCCCAGAGGTTGCATGCACAATTCCTACGCCCACAGTGTATGTAATCTCTACCAAATTAGAGCAGAATCTGTTCCACCTAACTTTCTAAATGTGCACGTATGAAAGTGAAAGTGGTACTTGCTCAGTTGTGTCCAACTCTTTGAGGCCCCATGGACTGTAGTCTGCTAGATTCCTCTCTTCATGGGATTCTCCAGGCAAGACTACTGGAGTGGTTAACCATTCCCTTCTTCAGTGGATCTTCCCAACCCAGAGATCAAACCTGGATCTCCCACATTGCAGGTGGATTCTTTACCATCTGAGCCACTAGGGAAGCCCTGTGCATGTATGTGTGTGTGTGTGTGATAGTGTATATTACATATACATCATAGTATGCACACATATACTTGATAGATCACAATATCTCCCCATATACTTATTTTTATGACAGTAAGTTCCCTACATATGAACCTTCAGGTTGCGACCTTTCAAAGGTGTAAATGTATACTTGCATGTCCAATCATGGAAGTTAGTTCAGGTGTCTGGCATACATTGTCACACGTGTGCATTCTCGGCAAGTGGTTGTGCTTTTGTGTACTTCACTGTATACTACTGTATATAGTAGTAGTACAGTATCTTTATTTCAAGCCCAGGATGTCCAGAAGCAAGTGTAAAAGCAGGAGTGATGCTCATGTGCAACAATTACTGAAGCCCAAACACCCTAGAGCTCGGGCTCTGCAACAAGAGAAGCCACTGCAATGAGAAGCCCAAGCATCGCAACTAGAGAGTAGCCACCATGCGCCGCAACTACAGAAATCCACATGCAGCAATAAAGACACAGCAAAGCCAAAAAATTTTTGTTGGACTTAAAAACACACTCTCGAAACAGAACTTGTTCATATGTAGGTGACTTACTGTATATTATTTTCATTGAGTGGGCTCTATTTCATCTTATGGATGTACCATTTAACCCTCCACTAAATATTTCAATTGATCTGAATTTCTCACTACTATATACATCTTATTCTCATATCTATTTTGTGCTGTGCTTGGTCACACAGTCATGTCCGACTCTTTTCGACCCCATGGACTATAGCCCGCCAGGCTCCTCTGTCCATGGTGATTTTCCAGGCACGAATACTGGTGTGGGATGCCATGTCCCTCTCCAGATCTAGATTATTACTTTAGGCTAAATTTCTAACTGTGCAAATTTGAAGCATATGCAAAAAATTTAAGGCTACATGTTATTACCAGATCACCTCCCAAAAGGTGATCTGGTAATAAAACTTAAACTTCACCAGAAGTTCAAGTAATCCTCTTTCTCCGCATACCTTCAAGTCTTAATATTCACCAGTTATAACATCAAAAAATAATTCTTATTTCAATTTGCATTTTGCTCACTTCAGAGCGGTTCCTGGGTCACTATAGTTCTTCTTTGGGAAACTACTCTGCCTAAGCTCTTGCATNGCATACCTTCAAGTCTTAATATTCACCAGTTATAACATCAAAAAATAATTCTTATTTCAATTTGCATTTTGCTCACTTCAGAGCGGTTCCTGGGTCACTATAGTTCTTCTTTGGGAAACTACTCTGCCTAAGCTCTTGCATCTCTAGCCACTCACAACTAACTATTCCCCTTGATGGGGATCCTCCACAAACATTCACAACTACCACGCTTTCCTCCCTAGCAAAGTCCTGTACAAATACTATCTCCTTCTGGAAGCTCTTAGGAATTCAACAGGCATAACTGCTTCCTTTTCTGGGCTCCCAAGTCTTTTATTACCTCATAACACATCTACCTCTTAAGCTAGACCGCATGCTTCATGGTAAATAACTGTATTTCAATCATTCTTCTATTCCCAAATGCAAAACAAGTACAGGTTGTATGACAGGAGGGTTCAATCAGTACTCGTTGATTTTGCTTCATGGGTAACAAGAAAACTATTTGTTAAGCAAGTGCAAAGCAGTATACATAGTGGGCTCCCTTCAAGGTATACAGGACTAGCCAAAAAATATTTCTGGAAGGATACACGAGGATATTGCTTTATATATTTTGAAGTTTGAACCACATGACAGTACTGCTTAATTAAAAAAAAAAAAATCCATTTACATCAACAACAAAACAAAATCTGTTTTAGCTAAAACACAAGAAGCCACTTTGAGGTTAATCAGCCCTTTCTTTGCTCCCTGTTGTTGCCGCTACATCCAAGAAAGGGTAATTTCCACTCTGCTTCCTTTTCAGAAGAGGGTCAATTACAAGAACTTAGCATGGTGTTAGCACAAATGAATGAATATAAATCAACTAAATAAAATATAACAAGCTTAGTGTTATCTACCAATTGTGTAACTACCTTAGGGAAAATGGTCCTAATTATGACTTACTCCTTTTAAAAAGTCTTATATTTATTCATGAATATACACATAAACATATTGACAACTAAAAAAAGCAAAAAGAATCATGATGTGTTAACATTTACCTCTATGTCCTCAGAGAGTATTCTCAGTCTCAGGGCTTCTTTGAGATCCAGAATCTCCGCTTCCTGTCTGTTAATCAATGCTTTGCTCTCTTCTTTGTCAGCCAAAGCAGAGTTGTATTTGCCCTACAGAAAAGAAAATTATGATACAAGATCTGTCTGCCTTATTATCAGTTTATTTTTAGAGTAATAATACTCTAGTAACTGAAGAATGAGTCTGAGTTCTAAGATGTTGACCAGGTTAACACAAATTAGTTTAATAACTACTTGTTTAATGAAGGAATGGAACAGTAAATGTATAAATTCCAAGAGAAATGGAAAAGTCCTGCAGGTATCAGTGAAAATACATCTGGTTTTGTCATCTTTATGAGAGTTCAGTATAGAGTGCAACAAGCTCCCTTTGGAGCAGAGGAGTGAGAAACATTAACAAAAAAACTTTACCTTGACCCAAGGCATGGAGGAAGCATCACCATTTATATGCAGAAAAATTAAGCATTTACTTTAGGAAATGATAAAGTTCAATAAGAGAAAAACTCATTTTTTAAATCACTGACATTTCTGAACTTCACTAAACTATGCTATTTTTTTTTAAGCAATTAAGGAACACCACATACCCTTAACCATCAGAGACAACAGCCAATCTGTTTCTGATCTGGTTTGGATCAGCAATTCCCTGCTGTGCAGAGAGTGCACTCTTCTCCAGGTCAGTGAGGTCTGAGAAACACTATAAGTGACTCTGCCTTCCTGAGAAGCACACAGCATGTCAGCATACTAAAGGCTCTGCAGGTTCTGCAGATACCCAAGCATGCTGAGCTTTCACCAGTATATATTTCCAAACCTGGGTGAACACAGAACCTTGCTTTTGTGTGAAGCTTTTGTGTCTTGTGCTCAATTTTAATATCTTGTTGGCGAAAGAACTTACATTGATGTCCTCCAGTTCTTGCCTCAGGGTGTCTATTGTTTCTGTTTTCTCAGAGACTGAGGTTCTTAGCTCCTGGATCTGGCTCATGAGGTCAGTTACAACTTCCTAACAAGGACAGAAAGGTATCTTCATACCAAGTGACAGCAAAGAGATCATTCTTTAATGATAAATAGTTTACAACAGAAGTCAATTTTATTTTAGCAGAATATCAGCTATCACAATACATTATTAATATCATCACATTATATTATCAATTTATGTTTTAATGATTTTCTAATATTTTTATCATTTGCATTGGTTTTATGAATGAATAAGAGCTGGACATAAAAGGAATGTATATCTAATTATATGTTCAGGCATACATACTCTAGTTAAAGCCAACACCAGGGATTTGAGTATTCACATCAGGGGACTGACAATCCATGAGAAAAGGTTGCATCAATGGCATCTTAGCTAAAGGGGGTAGGGATGTGTTTTAGAAACACTGCAGTTGTGACACAGCAGTTGGCACTTCAAGTTACGAGGAAAGTGAACTTAAAAGACCTCATTCTCCAGGAACTTTGGAAGATAAGCACAGCCTAAATGCACACAGAAATGCTGGCTACCCATCACCTTGGGAGCAGGAAACCAGAATGTGAAGGCAGCATTTATAAGGAATACATAGGGGGCTATAACCTCAACCTCTACCTACCTTGTCAGCATCTCTAGACTTCTCCAGAGAACTGATTACTTTTTCATTAGCACACAAAGTCTCCTTTAGTTTCTGTACATTTGCCATCTATGGGGGGAAATTAATATTTTTAGAAAGAGCATTAAATCACAAAGTTAACCATATACATATATAAAATAAAAAAAGGAGCTGAAATCTGCTTTTCGTATTAAACAGAATACACTAAGGTATGATATCTGAAAATAAAAAGTTGAGCCAAAAGACAATGATTTTGTGGTCTCCATCAGGGAGCCACCAACAAATCAATATACGCCATCTGGGGGTTAGAAAAACAAGAGCTGAAAAGAATACAACCAACTCCATCATTTTATTACTAACATTCAATATTTGAAACCTGGAACAATTTTTATAACAAAACTATTTAGATATCAGTAATACAAGTTACAAACTTCAAATTTCATAGTTAAGAGTATAGGATATTTACCTGCTGCTCACACTTGGCCATCTCTTTCTGTTTCTCCTGACGTACAGCTTCAAGTACTTCTAAGATTTCTCTGGAAAAGAAGAATTATCTTTTAGTCATGACTCATTCAAGGGAAACGGGAACTGAGTCCATTCATGAAAAAGACGTTCAATGCAACTGAACTTCCTACACAGTGTTAGGAATTGCATTCCACTTGGATCAGAAATTTGAACTAGTTTCTTCAGTAGTTATTTAACGAGAACCCAGTTTTGTGCCGGGACAGATTATTTTTCTCCAGAGTACTTAGGACTCCCTAGCATAACATGAAGCATTTATTTATCACCTATCTCTCATTTAAACCTCCTAACGGTAGGGATACTTTGTTCATTGTCTTACCTCTAAATGTCCTGCCATTTACTAGAATAGTGCCTGGCTCGCTGGCTATCACTAAGCATCTGAATGAATGACTAAATGTTAACTGTCTTTCCCAAATAGATAAGAGTATACCAGGAACTAGAAAAGAATCTGTCTCATAGTAAGAACTCTACAAGTATCTGCTGAATAAACTAACACAAATTCTTCTTATTGGAGTAATTATCCTACTGTTGGCTGAAACAAACAGACTGAGAGATCGTCAAGGAGAAGGACTCTGAGAGAGGGAAGAAAGACAACGGCATTCATCCTAAGGACCAGAAGAATAAAGGAACAGAGAGAGAAAGAATAGTAGAAAAGAATAGAAATAATTTCTACTGGTTTATAGTAGAAATAAACCAGTTCCCATCTTCCAATAATAAATACCATGATTTATTTACAGAAGGTCCCAAGTTCTGATCACCATCAATTGCTATTCATTTAAAAAATACTGTAGACAGTTATTAAATGTTTTGAAAAATTAAGTTTCTCTACATAGCTATTTATACAAAAGAATCTGATATTCACTTTGAAATTAAAAAAAAAAAAAACCTAACAGGCTATAGCAATTTTAAAAAAGGCCCCACAAGATAAAGAATGTAGTAGTAAATGATATTCCAGTCAACCATGGGAAAGATAAATAGCACTCACTTAGAACTGTTTTCTTTATCTTCTTCAAATTGTAATAATAATTTGTTATTGCGTTCTTTTTCTGCCTCAAAAAGCTCCATCAAATTCTAAAAGACAATATTATATTAGATTTTAACGTGTAGTCAACAAACACACGGAATACCTTCCACGTGGTAGCCACAATGGGCCATTACATAAGTCAGGAACAGGTCAAATAGTCACACAGGACAAATGCATCCATAACCAGTACCTTTCTTAACTTACATTCAGATCAGATTTCAGAGTTTCATTTTCTTTTTTGCAGTGTTGGAGGCTTTTTGAAAGTTGGTCAATTTCAAACTTCATTACTTCTTGTAAGTTGTCATAGGAATCCTGTAGGCAGGTTTTGCTCTCAAGCAGCTTTTCATTTTCTAATCTTTATCAGGAAGACATTTTTACAAATGTTAAACAGAGAGGTTAAATGTAGTTCTGTTCGCCAGACTTATCTGCGGTTCACTGATCCCATTTGCAGACCATTCCCAACTTATAGAAGCCTGACTGATGTAAAGCTTCTCACAGACTTGTGTGAAATGGTCATGATGCACAAACATTAGTGTGAGGGGGATCGAGAGGACAGGGTGAATGTGTCAGCCTGCAGCCACCTATTTCCTCATTCTTTCTCCCATGGAATCAACCAGACATGCTTAATTGATTGGTAATTTCGGGTGATGAGACTCATTTAGGGAGGTCCAGACCTAATCCCTTTGTAAGCCAAAGACTGGCCACTGACTTAATTCTGTTGCTAGCTCAACTCTATTCACTCAGCACATATTCTCCAAATCCACGAAGACTTTTCAAGATGGCAAATGTGGCTTCAACCTGAACAAGAGAATAAATTCCTTCAGGATGGAACTAGCTTTTTAAGTCACATGATTATTATTTAGTGCTTTTTAGGTTTTCACCCTCTTATTCTGCTTCATACTATGACACACTCAAACATCAAGAGTTCATCCAAGAACTAGTAAACAATGAACTGATCTCTGGACCACTCAAAACAGATGTCCCAGCTTGTATACAGAGGCTAACAGATCTGGAACTATCTGGTTCCATAAACTCCAAGCAGAGCAGAAGCAGCAAATTATAAATTGCTAAAGACCATACATATGGGAAGGGGAACGTATGGGTTTATGATACAAATTGTATATATAAAACAGATCAAATAATTCAAGAGTGCAAAAAGATCATACAGAATTCATTGATGACAGAGCCAAGATAAGATTTCGTGATTTAGATGTTCAAAATAAATGCCAGGTCTAAGAAAAAGGAACAGTGCACCAGTGTTGATAAACGGCCAGTGATCACCAGCCTTGGTGCTGGCAGATGCTGCAGGGGAGTGGAGGTTGCATGAACTCAGCACAGGGTCCTCCTCCACTAAAGGATGGCTGCCAGGCAAGAATGTGGGCCCAGAGCCACTCACTTATTGGATTTTTAAGAGGATGCTGAAATATGGATCTTTACAGGAAAGATCTCAATTTTTTTAATGTTATGCTTTTTTTTTTTTTAAGTCACACTCAGAAACTTTCCTGGTGGCCCAATGGTTTGGACTCCGAGCTACAATCCTTGGTTGGGAAACTAAGATCCCACATGCTGTGCAGCATGACCAAAAAATTTAAAAAAATGAAAAGAAAAAAAAGTTAAAATTAAAAAAAAGACCTGACCACCACACTGGTTAGGTCCATTAAAAACATATCTATGGATGATTTGGCCTGCAGGCCTCAAGTTTTTGTCCTCTATTTTTAATTTCTTAACCACTCAAGCATTACAGATTTTAGTATTTGAAAATTCTATAAAAATTAAATTCAAGGTTGTCTATTAGTAGCCTTTCTAGAGTGAGGAGTCACATTCATATCACACTCAGAGTATCATGATCAAAATGTCCACTATTAAATTACTGCGATACTCAGGAAGTAGCATCAAAACCATAGGATAGCTTTAAGTTGTATTTTGCAAAAGGCTGAAATTGGTAAGGAAAAAAAAAAAGTGGAAACAAGCAGTTTACATCTTTAAGATTACTTTGTTTCAAGGTGACCAGCACTTGACTAACTAGCCAGCCTCTGGCATTCCAGTGGACAGCAGGGACTACTACTGATCTGGTCTACCTTGTACTGTCCAGTAAGAGCACACCCTTCCCTCTCAAGAGGGAACAGGCACATCACCCAGGCTGGGCCAACCCTTGGTAAATGACTGGTCCAAAAGTAAGCAGATAACTCCAGTAAGAATAACTGCAATTTTCTCTGGGACTGATATATGGCAATTGAGAGACACCATTTCTTTGCAGGGATTCTTACACCAGAAGACAGAAGATGGAGCTGTCTGAGGCAGTCCTGTTCCCTGTCAAAAAGAGGAAGGTTCTCAACAGCAGAAGAGAACGAGGGCAATACACAGAGGGAAAGTGAGAGCCAAAGGAGGGAGGAAGAGAGGAAGAAAAGCTTGGCAGGGGTGGTGAACAGAGAAGGGCATGCATACTGACAGTATGGTTTGAGACTCAATCTAGTCTGTCCCTGAAACCAAAATCACCTCTGGGGCTTCCCAGTATCGATAAATTACCATTTTCCCCGCTGTGGCCGCACACACTGGGCCCCACCTGGAACAGAGTGCTGGGTCTTAGCACCCTGATCAGGTGTCAGTCCCGGGCCCTTAGCTGTGAAAGCACAGAGTCCTAACACGGGACAGCCAGGGAAGTCCCAGGAAATCACCCCTGAATTTTTTAAACTAGCCTGAGCTGGGTAAACAGCACTTGTGCTTTAAGTAGTCCTCGGTGACAAGCCAATCAGGCAACTTGAAAACAGAAGAGAACAACTACCTGACATTATCCAGTTGAAGCTGGACCTGCATGTGTCTTTCGGAAAGGCTGTTGAGTTCTTTCTCCTGACTCTCTCTGAATAAACTGTACTCCAGTTTCACTGAAGAGAGCTCCTTGTCTGCAGAATGAAGAACGACTCGCAGGTCATGTACCTCACTTTTCAAAACTAAAACAAAGAAACACAAAATAAATCTTAACAGGCTTTTTGTCACATGTGTTTTTACAAAATAGGCAAATAAATTTGATAGGTACCCTTCACACAGTCAGCAAAAACAAGCTGAAGAGACCATTTTGAATGTAAAAATGTTGAACTACTAAGTGGGAGGTATCCAGGAACACTGAGATTTCTATTTTCTTCCTCTCCCTCACCCATGGACTTTGGTATGTTGTTTTAGTTGCTAAGTTGTGTCTGACTCTTATGACCCCATGGACTGTAGACAGCCAGGCTCCTCTGTCTCTGGAATTTCCCAGGCAAGAATACTGGAGTGGGTTGCCATTTCCTTCTCCAGAGCATCTTCCTGACCCAGGGATTAAACCTGCATTGCCTGCACTGGTAGGTGGACTCTACCACTGAGCCACCAAGGAAGCCTGAATTCTGATATGTTCCTACCCCCAAAAAAGTTAATATCTGACCCTCACATGTAGGTCATTTGATTTTTCTACATATCTCCTGTAGAATGTGCATCAAAATTCTTAATATAATAAAAACGTAAGAGATTTTAACATACTTTAGATGACCTAATCTTTACTTATTGAAAACCCTTTGGAGAAGTACCAGAACTTTCCAACACACACTCTGGTCATCTAAAAAAAATTTTAATTTTTAATTTTAATTCCAACTGGAATTAAAACTGGGCAACTTTTTAACAGATCAAACAAAAGAGAATGGCTCTCTTTTTTGTCTTAGTAAACTACTGTAAATACTTCGATAAAAGGAGACATAAACTGGAAAAACTGGGAATTAAATGACATTCCCACATCTACAAATATATACAGATATATAATTTATGCTTAAAACATTTGTCATATGCATTTAAGACACTGCATTTTCAAAGTGGTCTTCAAACTTCAAGCAAACATTTGTATCATTTTTTTGAGAGCAGTCTTGGAGAAAATGACCCTTTATATTACTATTACTCATCTGCTGCTGCTGCTGCTGCTACTACTAAGTTGCTTCAGTCGTGTCCGACTCTGTGCAGCCCCACGGACTGCAGCCTACCAGGCTCCTCTGTCCACAGGATTTTCCAGGCAAGAGTACTGGAGTGAGTTGCCACTGCCTTCTCCATTACTCATCTAGTCTAATTTAAAACAAACAGGACCAACCAACTAAAGACACAACACTAAGCCATATCAGTAAAAAGTTACTGAGTTACAGCATTCAGATTAGGAAGCTCCCAGTGTCCAGACTCACAGTCATTCTTGGTCTGTGTGTCTTGAAGCTGCTTTTCAAGGACGTTCAACTGAGAGAGATGCTCCAGCTGCTGTTTGGTCCAATCAGTTCTTTCTGATGAGAAAAGCTTTGGGAAAGAGATCAATTTACTGGAAGAGGAATACTGGCAAGCTGAAACACATACCAAACAATCACTTTGCTTCTGTTTTTCAAATGCAGTTTTAAATTCAAACTAGGGGTGTGTGTCTCCTTATCAGAGGAGTCGCTGAAATAACAAAGTAAGAGACTACAACTCAAACAGACCCTCACCCAAGCTTCCTAAGTCACTTCCTTCCTGGCAGGCTCTTACTTTGAGGTTCAGACATTTTCTGAGGTCACGCTTGCAATCTCACCTCCTGCATCTGAGTAGAATGATGTTCCAGTTTGTCAATCTGCTGCTGAAGCTTTACATTTTTACGCTCTTCTTCATCCAACTTGACTTGCAGGGCACTCATTTGTTCCTGTAACACAAGAACTTCAGGGGTCAAAAATTCTTTTAATGCATCTCAAACATTCCACCATTTCTCCTGCATTAAAAAATATACAACACAAAACCTCATATGGACAAAGGTATCAAAAGCCAGTATGGAGCCAAAAAACAGACTATACTGATGATTCCTCATGGTTCAGAATTATACTCGTGGCCTGTCAAAGTTGGTAATTTGAAGCACAAAGGAAAGCAGCAATTAAAATTAAAATCAAAGACTAAATCAGAGCCATCTTAAGACTTCTTTGATGCTTCCTCAAGCCTTTATTGAGTGACCTCACCAGAAAGGCCTCCATGTCCGTGAAAGGTAAACTTTCAGAATTTGGGGTGATGTAGCTTCCAGTCTTACTAGACAGTAGAAAAACTTGTACAAAAAATAAATCACTGAATTCTGAGGTAAACAAACTTCATGTGTTATTTCAAATATATGAAAAGCTGTCTAAAATTTGAACTATCATAAGGTTCTTTCAAACTATTTCATCTTCTTTAGCATATATAACAGTGTGTCTTATAAATCAGTTCTGGAACTAGAAGCTAGAGGCAAACTGGTCTTTTTATACACAGAGAACCAAACCCCAAGGAGACCAGAAGGTGACTTGCTAAATGCTGGATTAAAAGAACAAGAGTAGGCTAATTTCTAACCCAAGGACCTTACATCCTTAAAAAGATATGATTTTGATACTAAACAGGTTCAAACACTGCAGATTACCAAAAAGTTAAAATGATAAAGAAAATTTACTGAAGTGAAAGTCTATTTCTTTCTAAAACTGAACATTACCTGCACCATTCTCAGCTCTTCAGAAATGGCTTCAAAAGCTTGTTCACTCATCTCAGGAGGCACTGGCTCATTTAAGATATCATTATCCAAGTTGCTAGAATTCTGGGTTTGCGCAGAGCCAAAGCTCTCTGGTTCAGGGCTGAACTTCAGTAGTGGCCGAGACCTAAGTTGATAAGCCTTGGTTGGTGTTGTTATGATCTGCAGCAAAAAATTATTAGGAAAACAACATTAGCACATGAAAAGAATAACTTATTTAGTAATTATGTGAACAGAGGATAAAATTACAATTCTATTCATCAAGAGAATAGAAAAAGTACCCTTGAGAGGCAGCACAGAAGAAAGGCCCATGTGGAAACCAACTTATTAATTCATAGCAGTCTAAAGCAAAACTGTCGTAAGATTTTTAAAAATAAAACTTGGTAAGTCAACACAAAAACTTCATACAAAAAAATAAATATGCAATAAGTCACTATTAAAAAAAAACAATTTCAGAAGACCTCCCTGGTCAATATAAAAATAAAAGGGTATGGTCATTAAAACAACGCATCATTATCATGTTATCAGTCAGAATACTGGAAGAAAATACAAAGTCCAGAAACAGAACAATTTATATATAGAAAGTTCAAATTAGTGAGGAAAGTAAGGTTGATTTAAAAAAAGGTAAACCCAGAGGTCATGCCACTTAAAAATAAAATAGCAGGGACATCCCTGGCGGTCCAGTGGCTAAGAGTCAGCCCTTTCAATGCAAGGGGCCCAGGTTCATTTCCTGCTCAGGGAACTAGGTCCCACATGCTGCAACTAAGAGTCTGAATGCTGCAACTAACATCCAGCACAGCAAATAAATAAATATTTTAAAAAATTTAGACACCACTGATTTAAGCTTCAGATTACCTACCTTCAGCGTTTCAACATGAATTTTACTCAGTTGAGAAACTTCTTGCCGCTGGCAGACTTTTGTTGCTTCCAAAAGGTTTTCAAGATTAAGGTTCGCTTTTTGCAAAGACTGAATCTCTGATTCTAATTCCACCTGCCTTTTTCTAATAGATAAGATAAAATGGAGTATTTCAGGTAATAAGTAATGCCATACATTTGTAGAGTGGTTTATACTCTCACATAACTTTATAATTATCCCTTTAAGAGACTTTGGCAGATTATTACCCTCATTTTCCAATTGGGTGAGGTACAGTTCAGAGATTGATGACTGTTTAAAGTATTCAACTAGCAAATGGTATGCTCCAACTCAAAAGCCCAAATAATTCAACAACAATTCCATGTGACACATTATTTTTAAAACAAATATTTCTTTATCTTTTAGAATAGGGTTAATCTTAGTTACATATAATATGAAGGTGGTTTATCTGTTTTCCTTTACATAGTATATCAAGAATGTTAACAAATCTGTAATTCCTAAAAATACCAATATAATTCATACAGCAATGATTTAAATTTTGTGGTCAGATAAATAATTCACAAAAGAGTTTAACAGATACTCATCTCAATAGGTATATCCCTCAAAAGACTTGTATCATCTAGTTTACTAAATATATTATTAAAGA
>SJYV01011424.1:496992-545728 GCA_006410875.1 Neotragus pygmaeus | reverse complement strand
CAAACCCCAAGGAGACCAGAAGGTGACTTGCTAAATGCTGGATTAAAAGAACAAGAGTAGGCTAATTTCTAACCCAAGGACCTTACATCCTTAAAAAGATATGATTTTGATACTAAACAGGTTCAAACACTGCAGATTACCAAAAAGTTAAAATGATAAAGAAAATTTACTGAAGTGAAAGTCTATTTCTTTCTAAAACTGAACATTACCTGCACCATTCTCAGCTCTTCAGAAATGGCTTCAAAAGCTTGTTCACTCATCTCAGGAGGCACTGGCTCATTTAAGATATCATTATCCAAGTTGCTAGAATTCTGGGTTTGCGCAGAGCCAAAGCTCTCTGGTTCAGGGCTGAACTTCAGTAGTGGCCGAGACCTAAGTTGATAAGCCTTGGTTGGTGTTGTTATGATCTGCAGCAAAAAATTATTAGGAAAACAACATTAGCACATGAAAAGAATAACTTATTTAGTAATTATGTGAACAGAGGATAAAATTACAATTCTATTCATCAAGACAATAGAAAAAGTACCCTTGAGAGGCAGCACAGAAGAAAGGCCCATGTGGAAACCAACTTATTAATTCATAGCAGTCTAAAGCAAAACTGTCGTAAGATTTTTAAAAATAAAACTTGGTAAGTCAACACAAAAACTTCATACAAAAAAATAAATATGCAATAAGTCACTATTAAAAAAAAACAATTTCAGAAGACCTCCCTGGTCAATATAAAAATAAAA
The DNA here is from genome assembly GCA_006410875.1 of Neotragus pygmaeus. Taxonomy (NCBI): domain Eukaryota; kingdom Metazoa; phylum Chordata; class Mammalia; order Artiodactyla; family Bovidae; genus Neotragus; species Neotragus pygmaeus. Next base: position 544,997 of record SJYV01011424.1, on the reverse strand, counting down.
GGGTATGGTCATTAAAACAACGCATCATTATCATGTTATCAGTCAGAATACTGGAAGAAAATACAAAGTCCAGAAACAGAACAATTTATATATAGAAAGTTCAAATTAGTGAGGAAAGTAAGGTTGATTTAAAAAAAGGTAAACCCAGAGGTCATGCCACTTAAAAATAAAATAGCAGGGACATCCCTGGCGGTCCAGTGGCTAAGAGTCAGCCCTTTCAATGCAAGGGGCCCAGGTTCATTTCCTGCTCAGGGAACTAGGTCCCACATGCTGCAACTAAGAGTCTGAATGCTGCAACTAACATCCAGCACAGCAAATAAATAAATATTTTAAAAAATTTAGACACCACTGATTTAAGCTTCAGATTACCTACCTTCAGCGTTTCAACATGAATTTTACTCAGTTGAGAAACTTCTTGCCGCTGGCAGACTTTTGTTGCTTCCAAAAGGTTTTCAAGATTAAGGTTCGCTTTTTGCAAAGACTGAATCTCTGATTCTAATTCCACCTGCCTTTTTCTAATAGATAAGATAAAATGGAGTATTTCAGGTAATAAGTAATGCCATACATTTGTAGAGTGGTTTATACTCTCACATAACTTTATAATTATCCCTTTAAGAGACTTTGGCAGATTATTACCCTCATTTTCCAATTGGGTGAGGTACAGTTCAGAGATTGATGACTGTTTAAAGTATTCAACTAGCAAATGGTATGCTCCAACTCAAAAGCCCAAATAATTCAACAACAATTCCATGTGACACATTATTTTTAAAACAAATATTTCTTTATCTTTTAGAATAGGGTTAATCTTAGTTACATATAATATGAAGGTGGTTTATCTGTTTTCCTTTACATAGTATATCAAGAATGTTAACAAATCTGTAATTCCTAAAAATACCAATATAATTCATACAGCAATGATTTAAATTTTGTGGTCAGATAAATAATTCACAAAAGAGTTTAACAGATACTCATCTCAATAGGTATATCCCTCAAAAGACTTGTATCATCTAGTTTACTAAATATATTATTAAAGACTAGAAGTTTAGGTCAATTGTACCTCAGTTTTAAAAAAATGACTGAAGAAAAAGAAAAGAGCAAGATGCAAGCCCTTTTGCTTCATGTCAAAACAAGTTAGCTGCTATATTAGAATATTTAAGGTAAACGCTCAACTAAAAACCTAACCATGTTAAACACTAGACAAACCAACATTAAAGGATTTTGAAACAGAAGTATGAATGTGTATTTATACTTCACCTAGTTAGTTCTTTGAATTCTTCATACTCTTGCTTTGAATTATTCAGCTCTGTGTGAACTTGCAGGAGTTGTGCTTTTAACTTCTCAGTGTTCACTAATAAACACGGCTCTTTCAGACCTTTTGGGGAGAATCCTTGCTGACCTGCTAAGGAAACAACCTGGCCTTTGAAAGACAGAAAATCACAGAATATAATTTCTAAGTTCTCTGCCAAGCATCAATTTTGAAGCACAAGGAGGAAAAACGAAAAATCAATGGAAAATGAACCCTAAAATACAAGAGCCTGTAACTCAAGAGGAGACACAAGATACAACAAAATGTGTTGAAGAGTATTAAAAGTTGTTTTTGTGAAGTTGTGAGGCAACAGGATGAACAGGCATATTTAAAGCAACACTTTTTCCACTAAGAGAAAAGAACAAATAATGACTGAAGTATTAACACCCACATTGCTGGATAGAGAAATATCATCAGTTGAATTTTCCATGAATTAATGTCAGCAGTCAATGAATTTTTAGCAAAGGAGATAAACAGCAAAGGCAGCCAGTTCAAAGAACTTGGTATCATCTACCAAGTAGAAAATACTAATTTTTAGGAATTCCTTAGACGACTGAATTTGTTGAAGAGAGTGTCACTGAGTTTCAGTATGGGAAAATATCACATAAAAATTGTTCAGAGAATGATGTTTAGAAGATAGTGAGGTCCAGAAATTACCATTAGTATCTTTGGAAGATAGTAAGTTAAGGTACTATCAAGGCCAAAAGAGCCAATGAAATATAGAGCACTGTAGGATATATAATACAAAAAACCTGATTTTAACTTTACATCTACAATCATGGTCTCTCTACAAGCCATTTTCCAAGAATTTTATTCTTTTGTTAATTCATAACAGAATGGAAAAAGACTTGGAAAAGGAAATTTAAAAAAACATTTTTTTCTTTATCATTGCAGTATAAAAAGATTAGAAGTATCTTCAACTAAATTCATTTCAACCTAAAAAGAAACAAAGACTGAAATAGTATATGATAAAAGGAAATGAAAATACTCAAAGAATGAGCAAACACAGACTGTCACCAAATCCCATAGCATTAATAGCAATAGCTGCCAAGCCTGTAAGTTAGATTAGTACTAACTAAACCACTTTTCAGAGAGTAACAGTAAACTTAAAGAACTAATGTATAACTAACAGAAATGAGTGGCAAGATGACCCGCAAACAAGACATCAGGATCAAAAACTGTGCTGGCTGGACCGTGAGTCTGACCGCTATGACCAATCTCTCACATCATATAGTTGTTCATCAAGGGGATAAACATCTCAGCTCTACAGTCATGCAGATTGTCATTAGTTAAGCACTTTTCAAATACTTAACACAGGAAAATTCCATTTAATAAAAATGTAAAGTATCAAGATCTGTAAGACAGAGATATAGGAGTATTCCCTTGCTCATGGGTATCTATTAGCCTACATGAAGAATAAGTATGTATATAGGAAATTTGCACACCAAGTCTGAAGGCTAAAGTGCAAACCCTCAGGGGAAGGCAATATCAAGGTCCTTATAAACAATCTCCCTGCCCCTAGAAGACATGTTTACAACAATCATGTCTTACTTTTGTCATTTTTCTCTGTTCCAGATACTTCGAAGAAGGCTTTTTCCAGGATTGCAATGGTCTGGGCATCCATTTCGTGGGCTCTTTTCACAGGCTCTAACAGTCTCAGTCTTCTGTTCTCCTCCCTGAGGGAATGATTTTCCATAGCATATTTTGCCACTCTAGGGTGGTGCTCTATCTGTGACATGGAAGAATTAGAGACATATATTTACAAACGTGATCATTTTAGAGAACAACTTTTTATGAAAACCAACAGAAAACACTGTGGACACCACGGGAACTATGGAGAGCATCTCGGTTTTTATGATCAGACTGAATATGTGCATATCCTACAACTCTCAGGTCTATGTTTGGGTCTGAAAAATTGAAACTCCTCCATCTACTCTTGAAACTCACCCAGACACCTTCGATAAGCATATGGGGTGTACCCTGTGGCAGACACTTCATGCAAGGGAGACTGCTTCAATTAACACATGAAAATAACAAGAAAACTCTCTACTGACTACAGCGGAATGCCCCTCAAGATATAGTAAATGAAAAGGTTGAGGCACAGAAAAGTGTATATGGTAGTTGTCTATGTGCACAAAAGGAATAAAAGCCAAAATATCTGTATTGGTCTGAAAATGCATAAAAATCTCTTGAAAAATGTACACTCTGCTAAGAGATTATCTTTGTTTCTTAATAATGTGCCTGGTGTCAACTATCCATCCTCCCAGGGAAAAGGAAAAACAACAAAACTTTGATGAGCTCAACTGCAAATTGATTCTGATAACCCCAACTGCCCCTGGAAGGAACTGTACCTGGCCTGTAGGGGCTGAGTGCTACGGCAGCAATATCACAACTTCCTCCCTTTTCCCTGAAGGTTTTACTATTTTAGAAAAATGGGATGTGTGTGTGTATGTATGCACATATGTAGTGGGGTGGGGAGGCTGTTTGAATTATATAATGATACTGTCAGTTCAATTCATTTAACTCACTTTCTCTTGCATTACAAGAATTTGCTGACCAGTCTGGTGACTGACTTATACTTGGTCCTGAATCTCTTTTTAGAATTACTGTGAATGTCACGTACTCACTTGTTCCCGCAGAGTTTGAATCTCATCCCTCAGTTCCGACAGCAAACGGTCCTGCTCCTCGGGCAGAAAACTTCCCCGGGATTCCTTGTGGAGCTTTTCCAGGCGCATTATTTGATCCTCTCGGAATTTCACGATCATTTTATTCGACTGAATGAATTTTTCTTTTTTGAGGGTGAGATCTTCCAATTGCATAACTTTTTCTACCAGAGACTTAAGAAGTTCAAAATTTGATTAGACATAAAAAAAAAATAACTGGGCTTCCCTAAATTTTCATAAACCAAGCAACAGACACTAATTTCACATTTAATCTCAAAGTCAAAATTAAGTGTTTCAGTCTTCCTTTGTTTTACTGACTTTTGCCATTTATTTTACTCAGAAAAGTTCCATACAGTGAAATCCTAAAATATCTTGAATCCCCTTTATAGTAAAGTTTCCTACCTTCTTTTCCTGTTCAGATTTCTTAAAGAATAACATTGCCTCTCGGAAATACTTGATGTAGTTAGTCTCATCTTTATCTGTAATAGGTCCAGTAAAAAAGAAAAGGAAATAGGAAAAATGTTTTATCTCTCAAATTTTAAGAATAAGCAATGAGCTGGAATAGCCTTTCATGGACTGCTCTCTATTACTCTAAAAGAATCAGACTCTCATCACCACACGATGAATTTCAAATTAACTCAGTCTACAAATTAGCTATTCTTTGAAGAAAAGTTAAGTCTCTGATATCCAATTTAGTAAACATATAAAGATTATATATGACAGAATCCAGAAGTGGATCTGAGTTATTTATTAGAGATGCATTTTCAAAATTACTTCTACACCCCCCTCCCATCACATCTCACAGAACTCAGCACCTGCAGTAACTGTGAAGTCAGTATCTGTAGTAACCACATCTGGTTTCTATGCAGGTGAAATAAACAGGAACAGATACTCGTGGGAACTCTGGATAGCCATACAGTGCTGTGCCTGTCATCAGAGGGTTTCCATACTACATCCACACCCAGATCTCCTCAGCTTAAAGGACACTGAGCTCATCTTACCTACGGTATGCAAGTTTTCTGGTAGCATCTGCCCTGCAGTAAGCTCGGCCAGTTGCTCTTTGAGTCTCTTCACTTCAGCTTGGAGCTGGGTCACGTTTCCTTGTGTGTCTTCATTTACCACTGCCTGTTCAAGAATTTTTTTTTTTTAACCATTAAAAGAATGTTTTTTAAGTCATATAGTCTTGTGTTTATATTTGTTTGTACGGTTTGAAGTGATGAAGACCAAACAAACTGACACTTGCATCTCACCGAGATGAAGGCTTCCAGAATTGGTGTGCTGGAGGGGAGGGGAGGCTTCTTTTCCCTGTGCCATCACGCCTAGAACCAGAGACTCTTTCCCTCCCCTCCCTATGCCCCACTTAGGTCTCTCATCTGTTTACTACCCCTGGGCCCTGCTGGGCTGGTTCACTCCTGAAGTGAAGTGAGTCACTCAGTCATGTCTGACTCTGTGTGACCCCATGGACTATACAGTCCACGGAATTCTCCAGGCCAGAATACTGAAGTGGGTAGCCTTTCCCTTCTCCGGGGGATCTTCCCAACCCAGGGATCAAACCGAGGTCTCCTGAACTGCAGGTGGACTCTTTACTGAGTTATCAGGGAATCCCGGTTCACTCCCGGGATCAGTGTATATGGACCTAACACTGCTTCTTCCTGCGACCGACAGCCCCACTCCATGAAGAAGGGCAAACACCTCCCTTGGTGTCACCTCCCCGTCTTTGCTCACTAAAGAGGAGTGAGAATCACAGGGCTGGCCTGAGCTACCCTGGCTCCACCCTCTCCAGAGAAATTCAACCCCGTGGCTTCCTAACAGTCCTCATAGAAGGGGGAGGTGGTCTGACAACTCCATTTGTGTTTTATTATCACAGTAAATGCTCTTTCAAAGAAATGTCTTCTATCAGAAAGCTTCTAAGGAGTTCATAGTCTCACAAAACCCACACGGTGTTAACAAGACTCAAGAGCTAATGGGGACTTCACTGGTGGTCCAGTGACTAAGACTCAGTACTCTCAATGCAGGGGGCCTGGGTTCTATTCCTGATTAGGGAACTAGATCCCACATGCCACAACTAAGACTTGGCAGAGTCAAAAAACTTTTAAAAATAATACTTTTTTAAAAAAGGCCAAGAGCTGAGTACCAACCAAATCAAATACCCAATACTCCAGAGTGAGAGGGAAATCTCTGACAGCCCCAAGCTTCCCGTGTTCCTCTCTTAGGCTGGGTCTGCCCACTAGGAAGGACTGTTCACTCTTAAGTCCCTAATATCTGAGTCACTTTTCCCTGGGAGGCTGCAGCAGAGGACTTACCATTGATAGTGACTGGTATAAGGTTCCTAGTTTTCTTATTTCGTATGTTAGGAAGTCATTTCCAATTGCCTCTGCTCCTTAAGGACAGCCTCATCACAAGGCACTCCTATATACTATGACATTACAATCTCATATTGGTGATGTCATAATTCTAATTATCCCTGCAGCTTTCCATTCTCCAAAAACTTCTAGTAAGTCCCAAGAGATAGAGTCAGGAAATGCTAATGATTTCTCCTCCTTGTATTAGAGATATCCTACAAAGAGGTCATAATCTAATAAAATGAATGAATAACCAGACCCATACTCTGCTGATTTATCCAACGGAAGAAGCATCATGAACCTCTTTGCTTTTACCATGATGAGATGATCAGGGAGTCTATTTTGTGGGGTAAGAATAACCATTGTCTCCTTTGAAAGAGAAAGGAAATTAATTTGCTAATCTATGCATTTTGATTCTTCTGTTTAGAACCAAAGAGGCCTCCAACCAAACCTCTCCAAAACAAGTGGGGCACTCCTTGGTCTTTTGACAGTCTGCACAGGGGGTTAGTCAAGTGCTGCTTGACCACAGTTGTGCTCATGTGTTTACACAGCATCTACAGCTGCTTTCTTACTAAAAAAAGCAGAGATGAGTAGTTGGGGCAGAGACCATACAATCCACAATCCAAGAAGCTGGAATTATTTATCATTTTGACCCTTGACATGAAAACTTTTTGGACCACCAATGTACAAGAATATCAAATAAACTTTTTTTTTTCCTCTTTCTTTTTGGCCATGCTGTGCAGCATGTGGGATCTAGTTCCCGGATCAGGTATTAAACACACATCCCCTGCATTGGAAGCAGAGTCTTAACCACTGGACTGCCAGGGAAGTCTCAGAAACTGCTGGTATAGAAAGAAAAACAAGGAATCCCTGGAGTTACAGACAACTTGAAAGACAAAAGTTTGTCAAGGTCATCAAAATTATTTTCCTAGTGGATCCTCTCACCCTTAGCACCCAGCTCTGTTAGCATGGTTTAGGTACAAAAATTTAGTCTCCAACCCAATTACAAAGGAAAAACTTTCCTTTCCCTTAAGAGAAAACAGGCCAAATAATAATGACCATAAGACCTAATCTAGGTCTCACATTACACAATCTATACAGAAGGTTAGGAAAGATGAAAACAGAAACTTTGCTTACAGTTCGGCTTTCACAACAGAGAAATAAATAAAAGCTAACGCTAATTTTAGGGCAATTACAAAAGTGCCAGCTTCAATATATTTTTAATTTACTTAAATATACTCAGTATTTTACCTTATTTTTAATCAGCTTGGCTCTTTGAGCAAAATTAAGTGTTGACAGGGTTTCACCAAAACACCTAGATCCAGGATGAACATTTGCAATTATGACTGTTTTGGCATTACCTCCAAGGGAATCCTGTTTAATGATATAAATGGCACACATTTCAGGGGAGAAACCAAAAGATATGACATAAGCGAACCTATCTATGAAACATAAACAGACTCACAGACATAGAGAACAGACTAGTGACTGTCAAAGGGGAGGGGCTGGGGGAGGGAAGGACTGGGAGTTTGGTATTAGCAGATGTAAACTATTATACATAAGATGGATAAACAACAAGATTCTACTATATAACACAGGCAACTATATTCAATACCCTGTGATAAACCATAAAGCAAAAGAACATTAAAAAAAGAGTCTCATAGTGAGCATAACCAAAAAAGGGGCTCAGGAACCCAGTGATCTACTTTACCCGGAGTAAGAAGGTAAGTTTGGAGTCTCTGTAGCAAATATGTCTCTGTTTTCCATTACCCACATCGACAAGCGCAGTAATCACCTGGCCCAGGCAGCTCAATGATCGGTTTATGTTACCCGCTTCCTAGGATGTTAGGGAAAAAGAACAAAAAATGAGATGCACTGATTCCTTTTTAGTAATTTGAATTAAAATATACCTAGCAGGGTGGTAAGCTTGAATGGAAAGGCAAGACAGGGACAATGTTAGTTAAGGGTAAGTAACTTCTCAGCAAAAAGATATCCTCAACTGTGCCCTAACCTTCTCCTATTGAGGCACACACTGCAATTCTAATACTATTCAAATTCAAACACAAAAATCATTGAAGGAAAAAAATACTGTTATCAACTCATGATTGTAATAGTTTTCAACTGACCTATAGGCAGGGATAAAATCAAGAAGAGAATAGAGGAAAACAAGTTAAAGTAGTAAATTATAAGCATATTTTTCAAGCCTTTTTTAATGTTAAAATGTTTGCTACATTATAAAGGTATGGTAACTAACATCCCACTCTCATGTCCCACAAAGCTATTAATGAATATATTATAGATAAGAGAACATTCACTCTAATTCTGTAAATTCGAATTTACATTTATCATATGTAAATTAGAATTTATGTTTATTATATGTAAACATAAAATGTCTTTAAAAGAGTGGTTTGGGGAGAAAAATGTTTGCGTTAAACCTTTTACTTTAGGCAGCCTATTTTTGATAACTGAGTCTGCAGAGATGGGAGTATAGAAAAAAGAGAGGAGAAATGGAAATTAAGCAAGATGCACTGAGTTCAGAGCTGCCACACTGTTACCATCCTTAAAAGTGGTTTAGGGCCACAGTTGCAAGCACTGTCTGTGGAGCTGGACTACTGCTTGAATCTCAGCTCAACTCAATCGCGTGCCCCTGGAAAATTTATTTCTGTTTCTTCAAAATAGAAAGGATAATAGTATCATGGCCTAGAATTCTTAGGAAGGTTAAATAGTTTTATATGAAGCATTTAGAATAGACCCAGCATATATCCTATTATGAACATATGCTATTTTTCTTTGCTTTAAGTCACCATAGAAACACAAATGTGAAACAGCCTGAAGCTGTCTGAGAGCTCAGGAGGCTCAAATCCTCGCTTTCAAGGCAAACAGCACACTCTCCTCCACCATTTCTGACTCTTGGCTCTCTGCACCCATATACCCTAACATGTAGAATCACACACTTTGTTGACAGCATGTTACAATACATATGCATGTGTGCTCGATTGCTTCAGTTGCGTCCAACTCTTTGTGACAGTGTGGACTGTAGCCTGCCAGGAATTCTCCAAGCAAGAATACTGGAGTGGGCTGCTGTACCCTCCTCCAGGGAATCTTCTCTGACCCAGGGACTGAACCCACGTCTGCACTGCAGGCAGATTCTTTAACCACTGATCTGGGAAGACCACAATACGTATATACATTAGTAGTTCAATTACTGAGAACCTCTGGTAATGTCTTAGCTTAGAATGAAGTCCTTAACCCTTAACTCAAGAACTACTTCTTTCCCACGCTTCCCCCAAGTAAGGGGCATGTCATACCCTCCTTCCTCTGAACCCTGCTACCACTCATACCATCGGCCCTTTTGGGTGACAGTGAATTCAAATACTCTTGCTCCTGAAACTTGTCATATCCCATGTATGTTTACTGTCCCTACACTACAATAGAATTTTCTATACGGATGAGATGGTTGGATGGCATCACGGACTCGATGGACGCGAGTCTGAGTGAACTCTGGGAGATGGTGATGAACAGGGAGGCCTGGCGTGCTGCAATTCATGGGGTCGCAAAGAGTCGGATGCGACTGAGCGACTGAACTGAACTGAACTGAACTTAGGATAGAACCAATTTCTTAATGCTCTGTAGCCATCAAAATACTGAGCTTGGTATTGACTTCTAATTCTCAGTCAAGTTGAATTGAAGACCGTAATTCCAATCTTACCTTTAATCTCATGCCTTCTGCCTGGGTGTCCTTTTGCCTTTCAGATCCTGCCAAATCCACCAGATTGAGAANAGCCATCAAAATACTGAGCTTGGTATTGACTTCTAATTCTCAGTCAAGTTGAATTGAAGACCGTAATTCCAATCTTACCTTTAATCTCATGCCTTCTGCCTGGGTGTCCTTTTGCCTTTCAGATCCTGCCAAATCCACCAGATTGAGAAGGGAGGTCCGTATATTCACAGTTTCATGGCTTTTCTCCATTGACTCTATTGTAATTGTAAAGACTGCATGAGACCTAGAGGATTCTCTATTCATTGATGTCGAGGCGACACGTCTGTTTCTCCACCCTCCAGACAACACCTAGGCAAAAGGAAAATACACGATCTCAACTTCCACATTTTCACAACAGCTACAAACATCAGAAGGAAATCTGTAGAGGGTGGTGTGAGACTACTGGTCAACTGAGGAACACATGCAAGTACGCACGCTAATTTTCCTTTCCCTTTCCTTTTTTGTTTCTTCTCTAGGTCATGGGACCAAACAAGCAGGAAATCAGAAGGCACAGGATCTAGAATGGGTTTTGCCATTTCTCTATTTGTATTAATGCAAGTCGTCAAATCTCCCTAAACCCTTTTCTTAACTAAAACTATGAGAAGTCAGATAAAGTAAATCTCAAAATTATCTTCAAGCCCAAAGCTTTGTCAGTCCTTTTGGTCTACACAGTATTTGTTTTTACTTCCTGTTCCCTGTGGCAGGCAGGCTACATGAAGGTTCAGATAGCAGGCTCTAAAATCAGATGAATACCAGTTCAACCCTTGTCTCCACTATCTACCAGTTGTGTGGTCTGGGGCCAAGTGACCTTTTCAAGGCTGTAAAATGGGAATGTTGGTACCTCCCTCACAGTGCAGAACATCTCAAACTATAATATGCACGCTAACCACCTAGTCCCACTAAAATTCAGATTCTGATTCACTAGATGTGAAGTAGAGGCTGAGATCCTGCATTTCTAACAAGCTCCCAGGTAACAGTGATAGTATGAGAACTACATTTTTGAGTGGCAAGGTCATAATATGTACTGGATAAAGAAAGAAATTAGTCGGTTGGTCGGTTCAGTCGCTCAGTTGTGTCCGACTCTTTGTGACTCTAGAAATTAGCAGCTTACCTCAAAAAGCAGATAAAAAATTAAACGAAATAATGTATACAAAGAAGTTAGTATAGGCTTCAGCATATATACTCAATGAATAGAGCTGTTATAACCCTATTAACCAGTCATAGCATAAAAATGAAATTGTTTATACCTTTTATTTTTTGGTTAATTAATTCATGCTTCCTTTTTATAACACCAAATACTATATATTAAATATCAGATAAATAATGACATTTACACAGCTGCAAAAAGAAAGAGCAATCCTCAGTCAAACATGAGACAAATTTCAAAATACTATTAGCTTAAAAAAAGTGTGGGACTTCCCTGGTGGTCGAGCGGTTAAGACTCTGCACTCCCAGTGCAAGGGGCCCAGGTTCAATCCTTGGTCAGGGAACTAGATTCTGCATGCCACAACTAAGACCCGGTGAGACGGACAGACAGACAGTGAATGAATTGAATGAACAATACCAAACTAACCCAAAATCAAGGGGTCAAACATCTATTTTAACAAATGGGAAATTTATAAAATATGGTCATACTCTTTTTTTTTTTCCTTCTCATGAACATCCCGTCTATGGCTTTACAAAATATCTTTAGTAACACAATTTTTTTTTTGAGGTCAAGGCGTTCTTCACAGCATGCTATGTTGTCTACGGAGCAAATCATTCAAAGCAGGGTACCTGATAGGCTTCAGCCGCTGAGGTCACCACCTGTTCTACCGCACCAACAACAAAGACCCCCTTCTTAATATGTTCCCTTATGTACAGTCCAGCTGATGCAGAATCCAGCAGGTCATAGATGTGCTCGTTGTAGATCTCAATAAATGAGCACTTACAAAGAAAACTCTTTCCAACTCCAGCCTGTAAAAGAGAAGCCTGGTTTAGTGATATTGTTTTCATGAGCACATCCCTACTTTTCATGAGCACTCACCTTTCACTCACTTCACAACATATAAATTTCCTACAATTTCCTTTACACGATACAAGCCACGTAAAAGTCAGTTTTAAGACATAGGTTACTAGTTTCAACACATCATTAACAGTTTTAAGCAGCATCAAACCGTGGTCCCAGGAGCCCTGACGTTTCCAACAGTACCTCGGAACCAAGACAGGGAACTAGGACTTGAGCATTCTAAATGGGCAATTCCATTTTTTGCTTAATTGAGGTATAATTGATATAGAGCATTACACTAGTTTCAGGCATACAACACAATGATTTGATATTTGTATATACTGCAAAATGATCATAAGTCTAGTTAACATCCATCACCATACATAATTACGTAACTTTTTTTTCCTTGTGATGAAAATAGCAATTCCATTTTCACCTGTCATATATTGGACTTCCTCATAAGTGTATCTGAATCAAGTGTTATATTTTCCAAATGACAGAAAATAAGGCATTTTACAAGCCTCTCTTACAAAAAATAAACAAATAAAAAGCCTTGCTATAGGATTTTTAACCACAGAAATGCATGTCACTAAATCTAATTCACTGGCATGTAATATGCTTGTCTAACTGCAATGGTAAGAGAGAGTTTCTGCAAAGGAGTTAAGTGGTAACTCAATGTTATACATCAGTCTCCCTGGCACATAGGTAATAGAATACAGAACACTAATGGCTCTTAAGCCTGGAATTCACCAAGGTAACGATGCACAATAAAGAGAATGGCCCAATCTGGGAGCTAATGCAAAATGGAAGCCCACGTAGCCAGAACAACAGAGCCACACCAAGTGCGAAGCAAGATCACGGGCAGATGGTAGCGGGTAAAGGAGGTAAAGATGGCCCGTTACTGCTGTCAGCCTAGGTGCAGGTAGGTGATACGGCTTTATGAATCTGTTTTCCTCAGTTAAGATTTTCTTTACATTTTCTCTTTTGTAAAATCTGAGTGTCTAAGAACCACTACTTTCTACTTTCTTTTAATGTCAGGTCAAGGATGATGCATGTTTTATAGACTAAAAACCTTTAGAAATAGAAAACTCAGCATCCTTAATTGTGTCTTGAGAACAGGATTTTTTTATACCACTCTAGCCTATCCACGTGTAGATGACCAATTATACCTCTCCATGTATCATGAACTATTAGTAGTTAACTACTCAAAAATAGATATTGCATAGAATTCCCCTTATTTTTACAATAAGTTTTACCTTCTCTTTTTCATGTTCAATTAAGGAAAACAAATACTCAAAACTTCGAGGGATTACTCCTCTCAGATTATGAGAAAAATTATCAGATTCAGATGGTCCTAAAGAAAAACATAAAAACACAGATATGTAACTGCTCATTTTTATTCTGTAACAGGAGTCCTTCAAAATGGCAACAGTGAAAGACAATTTAACAGAAGACACATTGTAGAATGAGTTTCTTCTGGGCTCCCCAACAAGTTAATTTGTGGTAAAAGATGGCAAGAGAGAACCAGCCTATCAACAGGTGCATGACAGTCACTAAGCCATTTGAAAAAGCAGCTGTTTGATAAATTTAAAAATCCATTGAAGTCCCAAGCTTGAAATGTTTCCTTCTGCAGATATCAAAATCAGAAAAAATAACAAGCAATTATACTTTATTGTTGAAGAAGACAGTCATCTAGGATGACGTTTATATACTGGCAGTGTGGCCACGAGCTCATTAAATACTTCATCTCTTTGAGGTTTTCACTATAAAATGGAGATAACAATGGAAATAACTATCTCACAGGTTATAAAAATTAGCATTAACTAGCATTTTCTTAACTAGGCAATAAAAGGCAGGGTGGTAACAAAGATACTGTAGGAATACGTCACAAGATTTCTATACAGAGAAAACTAAAGAGGAATCCTACCCTTATTTTGTTAACACTGGAGAAAGGGGGAAATGTAGTAGATATGTAACTAGGAGTTTTTGGAATATTAATTCAAAGAAGCTATATTTAGCAGAAAAAATTATATAGGTGCTGCTGCTGCTGCTGCGAAGTCACTTCAGTCGTGTCTGACTCTGTGTGACCCCATAGACGGCAGCCCACCAGGCTCCCCCATCTCTAAAAGTTACTGTACGTATTAGTTAATTATACTTAGAGACCACAGTAACTAAGAAAATGCTGGTGTATGCAAGAAAGCTACAGAAAATAAATTTTAAAATATTATCCTCATCTTGATGTGCTATATCTAAAATATATTAAATGGACCTTGTAAACTGTACCTTAAATATATGTGTGTGTGTTTGTGTGTGTGTATGTATATAAACACAAACAGTGGAAAAATGGAAGTAAAGAACAGAGGACAGAAAATTAGAGTATGTACAGATAATTTTTTAACATTTTCCTGCTAAATGCTATACAAAGATATTCAGCACACTTGTTACAGTTACCTTATTCTTACCTAGTCTCCTGACTCAGCTCACAGTCCTGCTTCTGCTCTAACCCCTTCTTATAGTCTCTACTCCATTCAGCTGCCTGAGTAGTACTTTTAATTTAACTTCATTTTGTGCAATGCTTCTTAAAAACAAACAAACAACAAACCTTCCCATGACTTCACATCCCCTCATTAAAAAATCCAAAATCCATGACTTGCCCTCTGGCTACAATTCCAACCTGCCCCTAATTCTGGAAAATTCCACTCTAGCCCCATGTGTCTTCTTGCTGTTCCCCGAATACTTTTCAGCATACTCCCAACTCACAGGGCTTGCCTGTGAATTTGCAGGGACAGCCCCTCTGCAGAAGATTCTTCTCCTATAGTCTCAAGGTTTCTTCTCATTTCATTTAGTAAGTCTCTTCATTTTTTTTTCTTTAGCCATGGACTTTATTGTTTGAATATTTCCAATTATTATTCTATACACAAACGTTAATTTTTTTTAAACGTTAATTTCTTACAAAACTCTGTATTCCATATTGCTAGGTCACTTCACTCTTCATTTTATGTCACATTTCCATCAAGAACTATTTCCCCAAATCACAATCTGCCTGATTATGTGTGTTGTTGTTGCTCAGTTGCTAAGTTGTGTACGACTCTGCGATAAGAAACTATACAGGATCCTCTCTCCTTGGGATTTCCCAGACAAGAATACTGCAGTGGGTTGACAGTTCCTCTTCCAGAGGATCTTCCTGACCCAAGGACTGAACCTGCATCTCCTTCTCAGCAGGCAGATTCTTTACCAATGAGCCACTAGGGAAGCCCATAGTACTTATTACCTCTGGCCTAAGTACTAGATATTTATTTGCTTTCAATTGTACATTCCCCCGCATGAGAATTATAAGCTCCAAGAGAGCCTTGACATTGTCTTTTCTTTGAACAGACCACCAGAGCCTTGAAGAGTGCCTGGCATATTTTAGTACTCATTTATATGTATGTTGCTGTAATTTCAGAGAAAGGAAGACTTTCCTTACTAAAACTCACAATTCAGAAACCATTAAAAATTCAACCTGAAATTCAACCATATAAAAATAAACATTTTGGCATAAGAAATACTTATGTAAGCCAACAGAAAAAAAACTAGAGAAAAATCTGTCATCTGTATCATAGACAAAGAGCTAATCTATTTTATGAATTCCCACAAAAGAGTAAGAAAATTATAAGCTTCATTTTTAAATAAGAAGAAAAGCTTGAATGTGCATTTAACAGAGAGGCTATTTAAATGTTCAATAAATGTATAAAAGGTGGTGAATGGAAATCAAGGAAGCGCAACTAAAAACACAATGAGACAGTACTACACACACTCCAGAACAACTAAAATTTTTTAAAAGGACAATATGAAGTGTGGACGTGTGCATGGAGCACTGGGAAATTCCACGCTGACTCATCTCTATCATGGCCCTATCTACAAAGGCTGAACGTACACACTATGACCCAGCAAGTCCACTCCCAGAAGTTTAAACTTCAACAGAAATGAATTTTAAAAGACACATACAAGAAAAAAATGTCCATAACACCATTATTCATGGGATCTAAAACTCTCTAGCAACAGCAGAATGGAAAATGCGGTCTATTCATGCAATAATATATTATACAGTAATGGAAATAAACTACTACCACATGCAGTAACATGAGTGAATCTCAGAAACTTCATGCTGACAGAAAGACTCCAGACATAAAAGAGTAAACACAGTAAAACGTCATTCACAGAAGTGCAAAAACAAGCGAAACTAGTGATGACAGAAGTCAGAGTAATACATACATCATGGGGTAGAGTGGGAGTAGTTACTAATTAAGAATCCTGGTCAGAAGAGTGGCTATACGGGTATATAAATATGTAAAAATTTATTAATCCCTCTTCAAAAGTTGTTAGTTAAGCACATATTCTGTGCTAAGCTTTGACCTGGAAACAGCCAAAAACACAGATTTCACTATTATATAATGGAAGTCGCAATCTGACAAGAATGTGGGAAATGACCCTAATTTCATGAGTTCAACATCATACACAGAAATTATGGCTTTCCAAAAAACATGCTAAGTTCTGTTATCACAAAAGAGTAGACTAAGCCAGTAAATGTTAATCTCTAGTTTACTTACCCATCATGGTAAATGTTTTCCCTGAACCAGTCTGTCCACTGTAAAAAAGAATGTTTTATACATTATTTTTACACATGAAACTTAGAAGACTACCTAATTTTAATATGGTCTACTAGTATATAAATTTTCCCCACAAAGAACTAATTTTCTTTCTTTCTTAAAATTTATACCAGGTAAAAAGTGAATGATCCATTTTCTTTCTCTCCTATTCTACTACTAAGAGCTAACTACTCTGAATTGTCTGATTAGTCCTTCCAGAGTATACAAACACAGCTGTCAGAGTTTTCATTTAATTTTTATTTATAAAATTGGAATGATGTTATTCATACTTCTTTGCAACCTGTTTTTCTTCCCCCTTAATTTTATTCCAGACATTTTTCTACATGGGTAAATAGAAATCTACCTCTTTATGTTTAATGGCTATGTAGTACTCCATGAATGTATCATAATTTATTGAACCAGAACCAACTGGATTTTTTCCTAATTTTTTCTGTTCTAAATAATGCAGCAATTCTCCTAAACTCCACCTTTAAAAGATACTAAGATATCATCATACTAAAAATAAAACAATTAAAAACAACCTTATGCTATAGGCTTATTTTGGGTAGTGTCATAATTTCTCAGGTATCCTGAGAAACAGGAGTAACAAACAAAATACAAAAATAAAAATTTAAGTTGAATGTAGTTGTCAGTTAGGATGATAAATGTGTTTAGCTTGGATTCACAGCACAAACATAAAATTTTGAGTTTACTTTTTGGTTCAATGCCCCAAGAGCTAGAAAATAGCACAATCTACTTGTTTACCTATTTCATTTGGAAGCAGATTGGAAATAAGTTCTTTAGTTAACTCAGAATGAGAAATGGATATTGCTGAGTGTCCTACTTGAAAGTCAAGAGGACACTATTAACAATAACTTCAGGAATATCCTTGGCAGTCCAGTGGCTACGACTCCATGCTTCCAGTTCTGGGAGCTCACGTTCCATCCCTGGTCAGCAAACAAGAGCCCCCAATGTCGTAACCAACCACTGGTGCTGCCAAATATATTAAATAAATAAATACTTTAAAAAATAGCTCATGAACCAGAAAGTATGCTCATTCAACCAATAAATCAATGCTCACTTCTCTCCATGTACTTCTCCTTTCTACCCTCAACTACCAAAAGTAATTTTCAAAGTAAATACTATGATTAGTATGCCTGCAGGAAACATTTTGAAGATACATAATCTCTGGTTACTGGGAATTTCATTTTCGAGATTTACCACCTAAAATATTCTGTGCGAAAAAGTCCTTTCTTCTCTTGAGAAGAAATATAAGAAAATGGTTAAGTGCTTCGCGGATGAAGAGAGAACGTTTAGTTCTGCTGAACACAACTGAAAGGCAAGCATGAAAGGCAAAGGGAAATCTTCGAGGATGAACCCAAGCTTCAGACTTCTGGATTTTTATTTACTTTTATTTTGAGTCTATTATGGATAAACCAAGGGTACATATACACACACCAAAATCAGCTATTCAAAATGAACTATATAATTCACTAAATTCACTACATTCTATTAAAAACTTCTGGTTCTAGATAAAATTGGAAGTCTGTTGCTAGAAGAAAAGGAAAAAATAATTATAAAATTCACCTTGTATACCTGCCAAGATGGTCAGCTTACATTCTAATATTAAATCTATAACAATATTTGAAGACTGCCAATACTTAGAAACTCACAGTCATTGTGCACTTTATTTATTTTGGCCGCACTGAAGGGTTTACAGGATCTTAGTTTCCTTTCCCAGGCCACTGCAGTGAAAGCACCAAGTCCAAATAACAGGCCCACCAGGGAATTCCCATCATCATGCATTTTCAATATATGTCTTGAAGACAGTTTGATAGTTTCTTATACTATATGACCCAGCAACTGTATCTCTAGGTATTTACTCAAGTGATTTGAAAAATTATGTTCACATAAAACCCAATATTCGTATCTTTGTGCTAACTTATTCATAATCACTAAAAACTGGAAGCAATCAGAGAAAGAAAGAAAGAAAAAGCTATTGATGCATGCAACAACACAGAAAAATCCCAAATACACTTTACTAAGCAAAAAAGCCAGATCCAAAAGGCTACATATTGTGTGATTTCTTTGGAAAAGGCAAAACAACAGCAATGGAAAATATATTAGTGCATCCAGTGGTTGGGAGAAAAAGAAGTAGTTGACTATGAATGCAACAAGAGGAACTTTGAAGGGAAAGGGACTGTTCTCTTCAGTAGGCATGCCAAAAACATGACTCTGCAACTGTCAATACACTATGCAATTAGTCACAAAGGGTGACTAATAAACAAGCAAAACACATCAAACTAGGATGTCAGAGACCCCAGAATGAAATGCATCTAACTGAATTACAAGTTCATGACACACTGAATTGAAGGCAGTAGGCAGAAACGGAGCTGACAAGTTGACAAGATGAGGTTTTGATTAGAAACTGTAAGACTTAAGGGGAAAAAAAGGGTCTGTGCACCAACAATGTACTCAGTAAAATTGTTTCTCACAGGGATCCAGGCTAACAATTTGGAAACTGCTTTACATGTGTACTGGGGCTGAACAAATAAATAAATGGATGATAGCAGTAGGAATCCAGGTTTCTGTCAGCCAGGAAGTTACAGATAAAAATGAACGGAAGGTTAGAATGAACCCACGTAGATTCTCAACCCTTGGATTAGTCAGACATCAGCATGAACTCAAGTTTAGCTTACTGTATATATGCAAAAGAAACAGATAGGAACAGAAATAACTGTAGATATGTGTCCACACATGACTCAGTATATGTGCATATATTACCAAGCTCTGTCTGCCTAGATGGCCTAGAAACAAAACACAGTGCTGCGGACACCTTTATTTTAGCTCAGAGAGCCTTGTCGGACTTCTGACTCACAAAACTATAAAATAATAAATTTCTGTTGTTTCAAGCCACTAAGTATGTGGTCATTTGTTACAGCAGCCATAGGGAACAAATAGAAGCCCTTACTATCGTAACCTTGTATAAGAACACAGGGGACAACTTACTATGCAAAGATGGTACCATTATAACCGCTCATGCAAGACTCCACAATGCCTTTGGCCACAGTTGAGAACATAGACTCCTATAAATGTAAGCACCAAATATGTTAACATTTTACAAAAATGAAAACGTTTTCCCTAAATGACATTCTAAAATATAATAAAACTTGTGTGCAAATTGTCATTTGCAATGTGAAATTATATCCACTATACAAAAAAAGGCTAAAATATCTAAGATGATAAAACTGTAAACATAATTATATCCATTAATCCGCTATGCAATTATAGATTTAAACCCCACATCTAGACTTTATATAGAAATTAGCATGTTGCACACAATATTATACTGGTATTAGCATAAAATACATACCCCTATATGTTCTTCAGTACTTTTCCCACAAACTTTTATCTGATTTTTACTTTCATTTTTATATACAAGTAGATGCATCATTAGAAAAGACCCTAACGCTGGGAAAGACTGAAGCTGGGAGAGGGGGACAACATAGGATGAGATGGTTGGATAACATCACTGACTCAACGGACATGAGTTTGAGCAAACTCCGGGAGATGGTGAAGGACTGGGAAGCCCGGCGGGCTGCAGTTCATGGGGTCGCAAAGTTGGACACGACTAAGTGACTGTACAACAACAGATGCACTTGTATTAACAAAGCAAGAATTCAGACACCTGCATTGTCCAGTATTAGTAGCCACGAGTCACATATGGCTACAGAGCACCTGAAACGTGTCTAGTTCAATTTGAGATGTGTTGTAAATATAAAACAATCATCAGTTTTGAAAGGTTGAACATGAAAAAAAGAATGGAAAATATCTCATTAATAACTTGCTTTATGTTCATTACATGTTGAAATGTATTTTAGATATACAAGGTCAAATAAGATATAGAATTAAAATTAATTTTACCCATTCCTTTTTAACTTTTTAAAGATGTAGTAACTAGGGAATTCCTTGGCGGTCCAGTGGTTAGAACTCAGTGTTCTCACTTCTGAGGGCCCAGGTTCGATCCCTGGCTAGGGAACTAAGATCCTGCAAGGTGTGCAGAACAGCCAAAAATGTAGCTATTAAAAAATTTTAAATTATTTATATGTGACTCACTTTCTATTTCCATTTTTCAGACATGTCCTAGATGAAAAAAGATCTAAAAATCTATGTCTCACCAAAAACGCAAATCAGGTGTATTATGAGGGAACAATCAATATGTGTGATGTCCAACGCAATAAACATTAGCCATTTGTGGCTATTAAAGTCAGGTCCTCAGACACACTATTCATGTTTCACATGTGACTGGCCACATGTGGCTAGGACATCTGAGAAACTAATAATCTGAAAAGGTGAGTTTTAAATTTTAATTAATCTTAATTAAACTTAAACAACCATGTGTGGCTAGAGGCCAATGGAATGGACAGCACATATACAGAACATTTCCATCACCACAGAAAGTTCCAGTGAACAGTGCTGACTAGATTTTAACCAAATTGTTTTTAATTAGCAAAAGTTATTGAACGCATAGTAATTATTTTTGGCTGTGCCCTGAAGCATGTGGGAATCTTAGTTCCCTCATGAGGGATCAAACCCATGCACCTTGCAAAGGAAGTGAAGAGTCGTAACCAGTGGACCATCAAGGAAGTCCCAACACCATAGTAATCTTACATCAACCACTCTCTAAGTGGTTTTAGTCGCTAAGTCATATCCAACTCATTTGCAACCCCATGAACTGTAGCCCACCAGGCTCCTCTGTCCATGAGATTTCCCAGGCAAGAATACTGGAGTGGGTTGCCANAGGAAGTCCCAACACCATAGTAATCTTACATCAACCACTCTCTAAGTGGTTTTAGTCGCTAAGTCATATCCAACTCATTTGCAACCCCATGAACTGTAGCCCACCAGGCTCCTCTGTCCATGAGATTTCCCAGGCAAGAATACTGGAGTGGGTTGCCATTTCCTTCTCCAGGGGATCTTCCCAACCAAGGGATTGAAACCGCATCTTCTGCTTGGCAGGCAGATTCTTTACCAGTGAGCCATGTGGGAAGCCCTTGAATGTCTGTATCCTCCCTAAAATTCCCACATTGAAATAGCAAGACCCACTGTGACGGTATTTGGAGATGAGGTCCTTGGGAAGTAATTAATCATGAGTGGAGCCCTCATGATCCAGTATGGACACACCTTGGACATACTGTAGGTTCATTTCCAGATGAGCTCAATAAAGTGAATACAATAACAAAGTAAGTCACATCAACTTTTTGGTTTTCCAGTCCATATCAAAGTTAAATTTATACTATAGTCTATTAAGTGTGGGACAAATTATTTCTAAGAAGACAATGTATATGTCTTAATATAAAAATACTTTATTCCTAAAAAATGCCAAGAGTTACAAGAGTAACATCAAAGATTCCTGATCACAGATCACCATAACAAACATATAAATTGCAAAGGATATGGGGGTGCAAAGGAAAAAGTATGAAATATTTCAAGAAATATTGACCACAGTGTGACACAGGGACATGGAGTGAGCAATGCTGTTGGAAAAATGATGGTAATGGAGCTGCTCAATGCAGAGTTGCCACAAACCTTCAATTGTGTATAAATAAACCCAGTATCTGCAAAGTGCAATAAAACAAGGTATGCCAGAGTTCCCTTATACCAAAAGACGCACAGAATTTTCTTTCGACCACAAATCTAGAAAGTCCTCCTCACAAGACACTGGATCTCTGGCACTTGCTCTTGGATTTCCCAACATCCAGAACTCTGAGAAATAAATGTTTATTGTTTAAACCACCCAGTCTCCTATTTGTGTAACAGCAGCCAGAACTAAGATATTCTTCTTAAACTAGGCAGTTCAACTTTACTTATCAATCATCCAGCGGTTCTCAAAAGTATACCTTCAATAACCACAATCACTGGTTGGAAAGGGAAAGTAAAACAGGCTTGTCATTCTGTTGCAAACTTTGAAGAAGCCAGAAAAATATTTAATAAAATTAATTCTAAAATGCTAATGGAATATGTAAGCTTCCTTACTTATTTGAGATCTGTCGAACTGATGAAACCAGACACGAAATTCTCCCAAGTAACAGAATCTTGTATGCTCCAAATGAAAAGTGGAGCTCCCCAAATTATCATTACCTGAGTGGTGTCCATGTTGGCCACATGATCAAACACGAAGGTCTTAGGCTCAGGGTTGGAGTGCAGCCGCAGAGTCGTAGAAGAGAGCACAGATAAGCATAAGTTTTGCTCTCCATCAACTGATCCAGAAGCCTCTGTAGGTGGGCGTATTCGTACGAAAACTTTGATAGCATCACCTTCATTACTAAAGACAAAAGATGTAGCAGCTCAATTTACAGGAGGAAAACAATCTGAGCCTCCTATTGCTTCTAGTGTTCCTGTATCAAGTTTCCTTAACAAGCCCAAAATCTGTCAATTGACACTGACCTCTTTTCAAGAGTCACACATGACTCAAACCCTTTACTGATTTATAACTTCCTCTGGTCTCTTCATAATTGCCATTTTCAAGACTTTACTCCTTGAAACTAACTGGAAGGTAGTTCCAAACACTGGTTATCTCGGTTTCCCTCTTAAAAGCAGTAATAAACTAAGTCATTCTAAAGGAGAACTATGTTATTGATTCCATCTTTTAACCTGGAAAGTGAGAAGACAGGGCTAGAAAGGAGACGTGATTTTTCTGTATTTCCAAGTAGCTGAACTCTGAAAAAAGGATCCCTTACTTACTATGCTAAATGGTTGTTTTTGGAATACTACATCCTTAATTCTTTTGGCCTCATTCTTAGTATTTTTTTCCTTACCTTGGTTGGTTAGACTGATAGCTTGTCACATTGCGTAACTCACCTAGAAATAAAGATAAGAAGTCATTAAAGATTTTTTAGAGTGCAACATAAAAACCCCGTTCTTCTAGCCTATTCTTCAGTTGCTCACACTCATCAGTCTCCAGGCTGCCTGGCAGGGGCATGACAGGGGACAGGCCTCAATCTTCCTACCTATTCTAACTGTGAGCAGACTGGTTAAGGGGTCCCTGAAGAAAGTGAACCAAGAATGGCTTTCTCAACATAAAAGAACTCATTGTGGCTTAAGCTATTTTGTGATCTAAGCCTGGCCCAATGTTTGCCCTTCAACAGGTCTCAGTAATTAATGATCTTAAGGGAGGGATAATTCATGATCTCAGCAGGAGGGTCAAGAGGAGCTTCTCCACTCAGAGAAGGTCAAGGTCAGCAGGGGCAGCTATGAGAAGCTACCCTTCATCCAAGGTAAGGAGCAGCAGCTGCGCTTTGCTGGAGCAGCTGTGAAGAGATACACCACATCCAAGGTGAGAGAAACCCAAGTAAGATGGTAGGTGTTGCGAAAGGCATCAGAAGGCAGACACACAAACCATAATCACAGAAAACTAGTCAATCTAATCACATGGACCACAGCCTTGTCTAACNTGAGAGTTGGACTGTGAAGAAAGCTGAACACCGAAGAATTGATGCTTTTGAACTGTGGTGTTGGAGAAGACTCTTGAAAGTCCCTTGGACTGCAAGGAGATCCAACCAGTCCATTCTAAAGGAGATCAGTCCTGGGTGTTCTTTGGAAGGAATGATGCTTAAGTTGAAACTCCAGTACTTTGGCCACTTCATGTGAAGAATTGACTCATTGGAAAAGACTCTGATGCTGGGAGGGATTGGGGGCAGTAGGATAAGGGGACGACAAAGGATGAGATGGCTGAATGGCATTACCAAGTCAATGGACATGAGTTTGGGTGAACTCTGGGGGTTGGTGATGGACAGGGGTGCCTGGCGTGCTGTAATTCATGGGGTCGCAAAGAGTCGGACACGAATGAGCGACTAAACTGAACTGAAACCTCAGCATGTTCATCTGAAAAATGAATATAATAACAATAGTCCTAAACTCACAGTGTTATGAAAAAGACTAAGTGAGATAATTCATGGATAGCTTACAACCCAGTGTCAGACATATAGTGAATGCTCATTAAATGCTGGCATTTTGTGACTTTATTTTATTTTATATAAACTTTTAATTGAAGTATAGTTGGTTTACAATATTGTGTTAGCTTCAGGTGTATAGTAATTTGATTCAGTTATATATTTATATTTTTCAGATTGTTTTCTATTATTGGTTAATATAAGACATTGACTGTATTTCCCTGTGTTATATAGTAAATCCTTCTTGCTTATATATTTAATGTGTACTAGTTTGTATCTGTTAATTTCATAGTCCTGATTTAACCCTATATCATTTTTCCCTTTTGGTACCCATAAGCTTATTTTCTCTGTCTGTTGGTTGTTTCATATATAGATTCATTTGTATTATTTTTTTGATTCTACATATAAGTGGTACAGTATTTGTCTTTTTCTATTAGACTTACTTCACTTAGTATAATTTTTTCTAGGTCTACCTACGTTGCTGCAAATAGCAATATTTCATTCTTTTTTTGGCTGAGTATTATTCCACTGTATATATACCACTTCTTAAGCCAATTGTCTGTTGATGGTCACTTGGATTGTTTCCATGTCTTGGCTACTGTAAACAGTGCTGCTACGAACAATGAGGGACATACACCTTTTTGAATTGCAATTTTCATCTTATCCATATTTACATCCAGGACTGAGATTGCTGGATCATTAAGTTCTTGCCCTAATAGCTTAGAGTGAAACACAGCTAACATAAGAGAGCCAACAAAATGAGGAGATGAATGGGAAAATTCCTCAGCCTATGTATTCCAAGTGGGAAGCTGATATTTGGGTGTGGGCTGGTTTTTCAACTACAGACAGAGCAGCATAATTTGTTTGAAAGAGGTCAGTTGGAAAAGTTTCAAAAAAATATTTCTAGGCAGTTAACAAATGGGGCGAATATCATGCCTATTTAAATGGTCTGAAGAAAATCTCCCTTAGTAGCGAAGAGAAATTATTAATTATACAGACAGTTTCATTACATTATACCTCAGTTCCTCTCATCTGTGTAGAGTAGCCCTATCTGGGAAGACTGACCCCTGAATAGCATTTCAGTCGTTAGAAAGGCTTGAATGTGGCTGAGGGCATTAGAGGTTCCTCCTGATGGGAGACTTACAGAACATATTCTTCTGGAGTGTTCTCACATTTTTACCAGTGACTGGACTGATAAATTCCCCAGTAAAATTGTCCCTTGGATGCAAATATCCCAAGCATGGAGAGTAACTTCTGTTTGTTTTCCAAGGAAATGTTGACTATTGCAAAAGAATGGAATCATCTTTCCAGAAAAAGTTGATTATAATAGTGTTTAGAGCTCTTTGAGGAAGAATCCTTTCCCAACGCATTTTATTTGCTATGTTTGATTTAAAGAGAGAGCCTCTCTTTCAAGTATGTTTATTTCTTTTGGTTAAGTGGTATCTATGACATTTATGGCCTAGAAGGGTGTAACGTATCAATTATGCCGTCAAAAAACTAGCCAACCTAAAGTTTGCCAAGTTATCTCTTGAGAATTTTTGGTTTCTTAAAGTACTCATGTATTATATTATGTAGTTTAAGCTTGAGACAAAAAAGTTGAAAATTCTAGATTTTTAAATATATATCTCAAAATAGTATTTTATTGTATTCAGGGAAATTTTTTAAACAGATTAGTCTTACTTAATAATGTCCTTTTTCTAAGTTTTACATTACTTAAGGACTGAACTTGGGATATTGTTACTTAATAATATTCATACAAATATTTTCCCTTGTATCAATAGAAGTTGAATATTTCTTAGATTCCACCAGCTTGTGGAAGTCCCCAGGCTGAGGTGACTCTCACAGCAGTAGTCTTCTCACCGCATGCATGCATGACCACTTCTTCTGAGAGAGAGGGAGGCCCTGATTTGTTGTGGCTATTGTGTTATTCAGAGAATCCTCTAGAATTAGAGGAGACGAGGGCAGACGCTGCCTGGCTTGGCCCTTCTGGTCCTGTAGGCTGGCTGCTGCCTCTCTGCTTGGTGTGTGCAACTTGCCCTTGACCTCTAGTGACCTGGAGTGTTTATCCTGAGTTGCTATGGTCTGGAATTCTGCCTCTTGACCCAAGCTGTTCAATTTTCCCTTTGGTCAATGGGAAAATGGCCTCTCCTTCTAGAGTCCACTTCTCTCCTTCTTGAGCATGTGGGTGGGAGGTAATGACTGCCTCATAACAGACTTTAAGAGCTAACGTGAGTTTCAGTTATGTTATGAGCTCTCCAGTGGCAAAAGTGGCAATTCATACAGCAGAGTGGTATAGGGTCTTACTGTGACAGGTTTGCACATTTAAAGAAAGTTGTTTTTTTTTAAACATATTTCTCTTTTTTTTAAGGTGTGTAGACAGTCCTGCCCTCAACAATTTTGAGGCCCAGAGTAAGAGTATAAAAATGGAGATACACATGTAAAAGTCTAAATACTTGAGTATAAATCAAGCGAACCTAATGTGTTTTAGAAAACATATCTTATTCTCCTAATGACAAATGTCCCTTTATTTCAATGAAAGTTCCATTTAAAAAATTTCAGCCTTTTTACATTTTTGAACTCATTTCTCATTTTCTATCATAATTTTGTCTTGTTTTCAACCTTGATGATCTAAAGGATAGTGTACTAAATTTGAATACACTTTTTAAAAACATAAATTAAAATAGATGTAAAGATTGAAAAATAAAATATTTTTGTATTTTCCAAAAGGTTCTTTTTCTTCTTTTGAAATATTAACAAAGCTCTATTGAAATTAAGAGGTAAAATTCAAATGGGAATTAATAAATATAATAAATTTTAATCAATTTTGAAAATAAAGCTGGATATTTAATTTTCTGGATATAAATAAAATAATTTAAATATATCTTGAAAAAAAAAAACTATTACTACTTCTAGTATTCAAAGTCCAGCTAGTCACCACTGTAAAGATATTTTGCTTCATGCATGTTGTTTAGATCTTTATGTGTTGTTCTAAAATGTGAACATATATATGTATAACTCAAGTCATATGAGCTATTTAATATTGAAAAATGTTACTCATTTTGCCCAAGAAACTGCTATAAGCAGTGTCCCGATTTGTGAGTGCCTCTGGACCCCCAATTTGAAACATAGAAAGAAAGAAGACTGAATGCTCAGTAGTAACGGGAAATGATACCTCATTACGCATGAAGTTATTATATTCATAATATTGGGGGGTGATTGTGACACATTCTTTATTATGGTTTTCTTTTCTAAAGCACTTTTAGCTGCTAACACCCTCCCTGTACTCTGAAGCATTGTCAGTCTCTGAAGTTGGCAGGGTCATAGCCCTCAAACCTTCATGGCATTTGGATACAGTTGTCATTCCTTTCAAAGACAGGATGAGAGATGTGAAATTTCCCTGAGGCTTGAACAACATGAGTAATGAGAGCAGATATGTAGGCTTTATGGACTGTGTTTAAGTTCTGAGTCTTGGTTTATAAGAAACAAAGGTGCCCAGGTGTTCTTTAGTGAATTCCGTTTGCTTGGGTTTAAGGGCTTAAAAAAAGAAAACCCAATCAAGAGACTGAGTTTTCATTTCTTAGTTTTATATTGGAGGATAGCTGCTTAACAATGTTGTGTAGTTTCAGGTGGACAGCGAAGAGACTCAGCCATACATGTGCGTGTGTGCATGATAAGTCAGTTCTGTCTGACTCTGTCTGAACCTATGGACTGTAGCCCACCCGGCTACTCTGTTCGTGGGATTCTCAGGCAAGAATATTGGAGTGGGTTGCCATGCTCTCCTCCATGGGTCTTCCCAACCCAGGGATCGAACCCATGTCTCTTACCTGTCCTGCATTAACAGGCAGGTTCTTTACCACTAGCACCACCTGGGAAGCCCCAGCCACACATATACATGTGTTCAATTCTCTCCCAGGGGATCCAGGCCTCCACATAACATTGAGCAGAAGTCCCTGTGCCATCCAGTAGGTCCTTTTCTGTTACCCATTTTAAATACAGCAGTGTATACATGTTTATCCTAAACTCCTGAAAAGTGTGAGTGTCAATGCATCACCTTGCTCTGGGCCAGTCAGCANCTCCCAGGGGATCCAGGCCTCCACATAACATTGAGCAGAAGTCCCTGTGCCATCCAGTAGGTCCTTTTCTGTTACCCATTTTAAATACAGCAGTGTATACATGTTTATCCTAAACTCCTGAAAAGTGTGAGTGTCAATGCATCACCTTGCTCTGGGCCAGTCAGCACTTTAGCTTTGGATACTTCAGTGTTGTTTGGCTTCTCATTTGCTCCCAGATTCTCTCCTTATTTACAGTATTTTCCTTTGACTGTCCTTTCCTGCCATCTAGTTTCCTCTGGACGTTTCCAGAAGTCATATTTTTAATGTATCTGAATATCATTGTTGTCATAGTTTGAGCCCTTTCTGTGTTTTGCATGTCTCTGAGGATCATGACAGTGAAAGATACCTGTTTTAGGGTTTTAGGGAAGATCATAAGTGCTCCCAGAAGTGATGGCTAAATCCACATGCTGGTCCAACCCAACTGGTGGTCTAGCTTACAAAACAGCATCCTGTTACATTTAAATTATTATCCTTCTGAATAATCTCTTCTCAACACTGGTGGTCTAAAAAAATGATAAAATGTTCCAGATAGTGTGTTTTGAAGATAAACATGATATTGCTGACAGAACTTATTCCTCTATTCTTTGGTTCTTCTGTTGATCTTACTTCCTCATAAGAGGTAGTTACCACCCAAGTGTAAAAATAGAGGCCATTTTTGGCTTTTCTGAGAAGGTCACTTCCTTCATTTTGACTATATTCATATGGAGCAGATCCCACATAGATAATTTATGGTTAAAATAGAGAATTTAGGATCTCAGTTTATCTTTTTTATTGAGATGTAATTCATATATTAGTTTTATAAAGATTCAATATTTGCATACATTGCCACATGTATGTATAATGATCTACACAATAAGTCTAGTTAACATGTCACCTCATGTTGCTGTTGTTCAGTCGTTAAGTTGTGTCCGACTCTTTGTGACTCCATAGACTGCGGCAAACCAGGCTCCTCTGTCCTCTACTATTCCCCAAGTTTGCTTAGATTCAAGTCCATTGAGTTGGTGATGCTATCTAACCATCTCATTCTCTTTCTCATCCTCATCTCACATAATTACAATTTTTTTCTTTTTATGAGGACTTTTAAGATCTATTCTCTTAGCAACTTTAAAATATACAGTTATTAACTACAGTCACTACACTGCACATTATATATACCTATGACTTAATTATTTTGTAACTTTAAGTTTGTGCCTTTTGACTTTGTTCACCCACTTCTCCTACCCTAGATTGCTTCTGGCAAGTACCAATGTGTTCTCTGTTTCTATGAGTTTAGGTTCTTTAGATTCCACATATTAGTGAGTTGATACAGTATTTGTCTTTGTTTGGCATATTTCACTTAGCAAAATACTATCAATATCCATCCATGTTGTTGCAAATGGTGAGATTTCATTCCTTTTTATGGCCAAATAATATTCCACTGTATGGATATGACACCTTTTCCTTATTCATTTATCCCTCAGTTGATACATGGATTATTTCCACGTCTTGCTATTGTAAATAATGCTGCAGTAAACATAGGGGTGTTTATATCTTTTCAAGTTACTATTTTCTCTTTCTTTGGATGAATACTCAGGAGTGAAATTGCTAAGTTGTATGGTAGTTCTATTTTTAATATTTTGAGTAAACTCCATACTAAGGAAACCATTTTCTTTAGTAACTGCAACAATTTACATGCCCACTAACAGGC
This sequence comes from Neotragus pygmaeus, assembly GCA_006410875.1. Classification (NCBI taxonomy): domain Eukaryota; kingdom Metazoa; phylum Chordata; class Mammalia; order Artiodactyla; family Bovidae; genus Neotragus; species Neotragus pygmaeus. The sequence goes on along the minus strand of SJYV01011424.1, from coordinate 514,560 downwards.
TTTCCTTTTCTCTACATCCTTGGCAACACTTGTTATTTGCGGTATTTTGATAATCGCCATTTGGACAAGTGTGAGGTGGTATCTTACTGTGGTTTCAACTTGCATTTTAGCAGTTCAGAGTATTTATAGATGAGACTAAACATTAACTATCCAGGTATTGCTCATCAGCTCTGTGTCTCTCATTAGTCTTAAACTTTTTAATCCTAGTACTTCCTCAATTACCATCTTGCTTCAGAATGATTAGTCATTTTGACACCGGATATCATCTTTCAGTTCTCTTCTGTAGCCCTTCTTCCCTTTCACTTTTTCCACATTCCATATTAAAATTTGCATCGTGGTTAAGGCCATGAATCCATAAACTGCAGCACACCAGGCTCCTCTTGGAGCTAGGCCTTGTATCCTAGCTCCATCACTCACTAGAATGTGACTTTTGGAAACAACCCACCCTGTCAGTTTCCCTATTTATAGAATGGGGATTATAATGCCAACCTCATAGGATGGTGGAAGGATTAAATAAGATAATGCAGGTAAAGCACTTGGCAGAGATCTGACATAGGAAAGATACTAGCAAATGGTACTTACTGCTATTTGTCTTTCCTTTTATTTGGTTTTGGATTGTTTCATGGCTTTACCTGAACATCAGTTCAATTGAAGGAGGAGAATTGAAAGGAAATTTTAAAATTAAACAGCAGAGTCAAGAGTTTCACAGTAATCTACTGGATATTAATTGAACACAGAAACATAGGGTGCCTCCTCTGAGATATACTGCTTTGAGAAAGGAGATTCTTTCATGGATGTTACCAAAGCCAAATGAAATAATTATTCTTTCTCTCCAGGTATGGGTTTCTGACATTATTTCCATTTCCAGGGGAACTGAAGTTAAGTAATTAATAGAATGTTATCTGTATATAAAATACTAACAAACAAGTCCCACCAAACCCCCAAAACAGAAAATTCAAACCCGGGCCTAAGGCACTCATGCTATTATTCCCTCCACCTCCAACTATCACCAGGCTGGCAGTAGAGTGGGCAGGTGGTGGGAGGAACATGTGTGCTAACACGTGGCTTCTTCAGGGAAGAGGTCATACTTTGGTTGTGAAGAAGCAGTTATTTCAAGTCCTATATTTAGTTTACTACATATATATATATATATGATGCACTAAAGAAAATATAACTTAAGATAAATGGGGATAAAAACCCATTTAATCAAAGCATTTAATGCTCTAATGAGCAGAAAAATGACTCCTTCCTAGAAATAATTGAAATGAAAAAATAATTGAAACTTCTTGAACATGTTAATTGACTTTCTCTGCTTGCTTCCTCACAGGCTTACTCAGTGTTCCTGAAAATTCTCAAAGCGACCCTCCTGTATATCTTTAATCTTGTTATTCCTGGACTGGAGTCCTCTCTCCACGAATCCTAAATAGTTCAAGGTCTTGTTGGCATTTCTGTTGCTCCTGAGACCTCTCTTCCTCCTGCTTTACCTTTTCATTGCTCTCTAAATTGTTTCAGTTAAACTTTAAACCATGTAGGAGAGCAAGGACCATGTCTTANGAAATGAAAAAATAATTGAAACTTCTTGAACATGTTAATTGACTTTCTCTGCTTGCTTCCTCACAGGCTTACTCAGTGTTCCTGAAAATTCTCAAAGCGACCCTCCTGTATATCTTTAATCTTGCTATTCCTGGACTGGAGTCCTCTCTCCACGAATCCTAAATAGTTCAAGGTCTTGTTGGCATTTCTGTTGCTCCTGAGACCTCTCTTCCTCCTGCTTTACCTTTTCATTGCTCTCTAAATTGTTTCAGTTAAACTTTAAACCATGTAGGAGAGCAAGGACCATGTCTTGTATTTTTAAAATGCCATGTCCCATGTGGTACCTGGGTTTAGTTCTGGAAACACTAGATATAAACTGAATACATTTTGTCTGATGGTTTGAAGACCTGCCTTTTCTTGACCAGAAACTCAGACAAATTTGGCAAGACATTTATCCCTTTCAAAATATGATTAATAAGACTTTATGAAAAACTCTGTGTCTCTTATGTTTTAAAATTTCCCTGCTCATATAATTCTATGAGGCTAATGCAAAGCAGCTGTGGAGAGTGAACACTAGGTGTACTTTCATAAACAACAGGAGAAGCAAACAGATGCAGTTGAAACCCATCCGGAAGAGTAAAAGGTGGTGGAAATATCACACTAGGAAATAAATTCATCGACACTGTAGACTTTGCTGTTACCCCTGAAGAATCATCCCAAATATACTAGATAACAACCTCAAATTCCTGTGACGCTAAACAAGCAAAGCTTCTGGAAAATAATCCCTTTTGTCTTGCCTGAAAAACAACATGGAAATGACTGGCAAGGTAGTGGCGAAAGGAAAAAGGAAAACCCCAAACCCAGAAGGCCATGAGTGTGAGATGACCTTTTAGCTTACTCTCTGCTTTTTATCTGCTGCTGTTTGGGATTCAGGAAAGACAGCTCTTCATGTTGTCTCAGCTGCATCTGCTGTAGCTTTTCTTTCCATTTCTAAAAGTCTCTCAGCAGATTCTATCATAATAAAACAAAACAGCACAAACCCATAGGTAACTTCCCTCCTGGTTTTAAACCTGCCACATTTTGATGTCAGGAAAGAACAATTCTTTCTTTTTACTCCTCTCTCTTCAATAGTAGCTTTGGATGTGTGCTTATGTCTCTTAAAGTTTTCTTATTTCAGGGTATATACGTGATGTTCTTTTTTCAAATCCATGTTAGGTAATACAGATAAGGATGGTTTCTATAAATTACCGCATAAATCATTATAGTAGCTACATGAGAGGTTGTTAGATGGATTATTGAAGATGAAACACTATTCTCATTCTCTGTTCTCTTGGCAGAAATGGTATTTGTAGAGGCAAATAGGCTTGGCTTGTTGTTACTGTTTTAATCCTTCTTTTCCTCTTTCTCCTCTTGCCTTCCATTTCTCCTTCCCTGCTATGCTATTCTCAGCCTGCTATGCAGTTATTCTAAAGTATAATGACCTCCCAGTGTCTTCTTAATATTTGCCCACTTCATATAGGAAGCAGGACAGTGGGCCTTGGTTTGCTGTTTTCTTTAATGTCAACATATTTAGCAACATTTTAGCTTATGGATACAAGCTCAAAATTTTTTAAAAATTTGGCTTCTATATTTAGCTCAGCTCAGCGTGATCCTCTTCAGTGTCACACAGATTTTCCACATATTTTAACATGCATTTCCCTCCAGTCCTCATTGAATTAAATCTCACTGCTCTTTAGTTCTCGATGATGGTTCTCTCCAGGAATGGTATCATATTAAAATTTTTAAAATATGTGGGAAATAATTTGACTTTTATAAGCTATGTTTTGATTTTGAAAGAAAATGGATGTGATTTTTAAAAAACTCCTTCCCCAACTATTTGAGAAAAATCAGGATGTAGCAGCTAGGTGGTGGTTACCATGTGCTCCAGTATGTAATGAGGAAAGTAAATAATCACTCCTAAAGGCCCAGGCATTTGCCTCCCATTATAGAGACAAGTGATAAATAATACATTGTCTGTAATACTGTGTCAATAGCATTATCAATAATATTAACTAGAATTGTAAACACCCTTGGTGAAACTAGCTTTGATACCCAAATGTAATAAGAATAGGGCCACTAAGGGACTGAAGTATCCATAAGCTGGGAATGGGAGGAGGGCCTTGGACTGTTTATTTTGCAGAAGAAGAGATTAAACTGAGATGTGAAAGGGAGCAAACTCTGTCCACATTGTCCCTCCAGGCTTGTTGGGTTTGCTGCCTTCTAGAAATAGTCCAGCAGAGGTTGAGTGACCAGACTTCTGGAAAATGACAAACAGAGTTCTTTTCCTGGGTCAGAGTGTGGGCAGATGGTATCTGTGGTCTGTGCACGAGAAATGGGGGGAGTTCCAAGTTGCTAGTTGACGTAAAGGCAGGATGTTACTGGGGTCGCTGATGGAAGTCTGCGCTGAGCTTTTCCGATGGCTTAAGGCTGTGAACCCATTTCTTGTGGGTTCCCCTGTCTCCTGTGTGCTGTGAGTTGTGAGGCTGAGGTCCCTGGTGGCCAACGGGAAAGTCTGCAAATCTGCACTGGAACACTGGGTAGCAGGGAGAAGCACCCAGAAAGTTGGGGCTGAATATTTTGTTTGGTCAACTCATAAGGGAATTTGTTTATTGACACCAGACTTGCCCTGTTTTTCCACTGGGATCACAAAAGCTTTCCTCTTGTTAACTTTAGAGAGGTTGAGAAGGTGAAGGTGAAAGAATTTGTGCATGGGAAGTTGCTTTAGTCATGTCCAACTCTTTGTGACCCTATGGACTAGCCCACCAGGCTCCTCTGTCTGTGGGATTCTCCAGGCAAGAATACCAGAGTAGGTTTCCATTTCTTTCTCCACGGGATCTTTCCTACCCAGGGATCGAACCCACATCTCTTATGTCTCCTGCATTGGCAGGCAGGTTCTTCACCACAAGTGCCACCTGGGAATCCTTTGTGGAGGTTGTCAAAGAACACTCTTATAAAAGCTATAGTTAGTGTTAGTTGTTCAGTTGTGTCCGACTCTTTCTAACCCCATGGACCCCACCAGACTCCTCTGTCCATGGAATTCTCCAGGCAAGAATACTGGAGTGGGTGGCCATTTCATTCTCCAGGGGATCTTCTGACCCAGGGATCAAACCCATCTCTTCCTCATTTCAGGCAGATTCTTTACCCCTGAGCCACCGGGGAAGCCCCTAAAGGCTATAGACTCTCTCAGTAAGCCCTGAGCATGGTGTGAACATCAGTTGGGACCTGTGTGTTATCTGAGGACCTGACTGTCTTGGAGGCTTTCACTGTTCTGTCACAAGGCAGCATAGACATCCTTTCCTGTGATGGCTTTGTTGTAGCTAACAGGAAGAAAAGAAACGGCACGTGTAGGCTTGGGAGAGTGAGAGAAGTGGTATGAGAAATACATAGAGATACTGAGAGGAAAGGAGTGGAATCATTGTAGGATGGGAATTTGAAACACGGAAGTGGGAGAGGAAGAAAAAGAGATGTTCTTTGGATGTTTACAGATCAAAGAACTAGAACTTGAAAAGAAACTTGGCGTATAGAGACAAAGCATATTGAATATGTAAGAGAAAAAGTAATGGAAATAACTTTATTTCTTCTTTCCTATGAAAAAACTCTCCTTTGGTGAAATATGTATTATATGGTCTACTCCCAACCTCCAAGCTCTAGAAGTAGGCACTTGTGATATTGCTTGCTTCAATCTAGGAAGCTGATGGATTAACCATAGTGATAATATACTTAAAGTAAGCTTGATTTTTTAAAATTAATTAATTAATTAATTAATTATTTTTTTAACTTTATTTTACTTTACAATACTCAATTGGCTTTGCCATACATCGACATGAATCCACCACAGGTGTACACAAGCTCCTGATCCTGAATCCCCCTCCCACCTCCCACTCCACAAAAACCAGTTAAAGATAGATTTGCATCCAGAATTTTACATTGGTAGAAACCAGAAGGCTTAAGGAGTCCATGAAAAAGAGATCTTGTTTTCATTTAACATCATTTGATTGGAAACACAAGAACCAAGAGGTGGTTTTTAAAAACTACTAATGACAATAGTAAAATAAGTGTGACTGATGTCCTGGAATGAAGCTAGAGACCAGTATATGTCCCAGTTTCCTGGGATGAAGGAAGGATGCTCATATTTGCGGAAGAGGAAAGGGAAGTCATACTTATGGAGTGCCATGCACTAGGCTAAACACTTTACATGTTTGATCTCATTTATTCATCACAACCCTGCAATTCAGCATTATTACTGCTGTTTTGCAAAGGAGGAAACTGGTTCTGTCACTTAGGAAAAAATATATAAGGGCCATAAGTAATTTTTTAAACTATGTCTTTCATTTATTGGGTATCTGGGGTTTGGAGTCAAGTGTAAGGTTTCTATAACTTGACTTTCAAGGCAGTGAGATTTCTTTTGAGAAATTGTCAGCTCCTCCCTTCTGTGAGAGTATATTGACCTCCTACACTCCCTACTGCCACTGCTTGGTTGCTACTAAGATGGCAAGAAGAGCTGGAAACCTCCAGGTCATGATGTCTTGCCATTCTGAAACTTCACCTGCAGCTTCTGATGGTAACACCTGTTGAAACCCGGTTAAGCCTGTAGTCAGACAAGAGGACAACTTACCCATCCTTCTCTTGACTCAGGTTAAGTGGCTCTCACGCTTGTGATGGAGAGTCCCTGCAGAAGCATCTTGGAATTAATGTCTCCCTCATGGAAAGTCCCATCTCAGGATATCTTAATGGACTGAATTGTGTCTTCTCCTTCTACCAATTCATATGTTGAAGCTTCAACTCCCAACATGACTGTATTTGGAGACAGAGCCTCTGAGAAGGTCATAAAGATTAAATGAATCATAAGGGTAGGGATTAATCCAGTAGGACTGGTATCCTTGTAAGAAGAGGAGGTGATATCAGATCTCTCTCTCTGCCAGTACACAGAGGAGAGGCCATGTGATGACACGGCGAGAAGATGGCCATCTACAAACCAGGAGGAGACGCATCACTAGAACCAACCTTCGCAACACCATGATCTTGGACTTCTAGCTTCCAGAACTGTGAGAAAATAAATATCTGTTGTTTAAGCCACTCAGTCCATGCTATTTTGTTATGGCAACCTGAGATGATTAACACAGATGATTTCTGCCAAAAACTGAACCTGAGATAAGGGTTTGAGCACCAGTGGTTTCTTTGGCATGAGGTCCCAGAAAGCACTGTGAGATGGTGGGGTTGTGAGACAAAGAAGGAAGGAAAACCAGTGAAAAGTGTATTCGTGAGTCAACTGGGGCTATGAGGAATTGGATCTCAGTGCTTCCGGGGAGCTTCTGAAGGATTGTGGAACACATCTCAGAGTCCTCTTATTGTAGAATATTTATCCACCTACTCCTTTCCCCCAGTCATTGAGTGTCCCCGCCCACCCCAGAGCAATTTCCAGCCTGCCAAGATCCTCCCACAGCCAGCGCAGGCAGAGAGATGCAGAAAGCCATTTAAGCATGAAGAATCAAGCAGTTATCTGTTGACTAGGCCAAGAGTGACCTTCAAAACGAATGTTAAATTTCCATCTTAAAAAGAAATCACTATACAATGTGTGCACTCACTCCATCTCTACGTACCTTATCCTGAATCCTTTCCACTCATGAGCTTATCCTATTTCTGCAACTCATTCTTTCCTGAACTGCTCAGGTGTGTAGTAACATTTCTGAATGGAGGAAAAGTCACAAATGGCCTCATGTCAAAACCTCATCATCAAAAATTCCCACTGTGAATTAAAGAGTTTCATTTCTGGTAGGATAGGATAGACAAACAGTTGATAAGTACTAGCCTGGGAAGCTTAATTCAACTGAAATTTTCCCGACAAAGACCCTGCCACTGCCTAGCACTGATTTGACAAATTTCTCGCCTTTAGAATTTGCGCTTTATATTAAGGCATTATGCCTGCCAACAGGCAAACCAAGGGCATATTTCAAGGGGAGGGGTGGACAACACGAGGGTGCATTGTCTCCCATGGGCAACTATTATGAGAGCAAAATGAAGAAGTGCAATTGGTTGTATTTGTTGGGAAAAAGAGATAAGCAGACAAGCAATCCTGGGCTCTTTGATAGAGGGTAACAGCAGAACTCTGGTTACTACACCCTCTTCCTGCCCATCACTATTGCTGTTCTGCCCTGGACTCCATCCCAAGTGAAGTGTTCCTCCCACTAATTGTTTAATGTGGCTTAGTCATGTTTTCCTCAAAGAAGGCGCTTGGCTTGAGTGTATGTGGTGAAAATTTTCTTGCTTTCCACAGCTCCCTCCCTTCTTTTCTCACTCTCCTCCTGTTTCTTTCTCTTTGTGTACTTAGTCGCTCAGTCGTGTCCAACTCTTTGTAGCCCCATGGATGGCAGCCCGCCAGGATGTTCTATCCATGGGGATTCTCCAGGCAAGAATACTGGAGTGGGTTGCCATGCCCTCCTCCAGGAGATCTTCCCCACCCAGGGATTGACGCCAGGTCTCCTGCATTGCCGATGGATTCTGTACCTATGGAACCACCAGTCACATAAAAAATATTGACATTATCTTAAAAAAAAAAATCATACTTGCTCATCATAAAATATCACACAATGCTGAAAAGTATAAAACTGCAATGATTATAAATATCTTCAATTACCTACCAGAAATAACGTATGGTTATTTCAGACACCTTTCTATATATATTAGACAGATAGATACATAGATATAAATACTTATAAAAATGGAGTTACTCTCCATATGCTACTTGAAAGTGATATGCATTAAATTATATCTTGTTAATAATTTAACCAAAAAAGAAGAAGAAACAGAATTGAAATGAAGTACTGCTGAAGTTCAGATAAATTTTCACCGTAAGACAAATTAGCTCTCAAGGAATCTTGCTAAGAGGATACAGAGAATGTAGTTGCTTTTTAAAAAACTACAGATTGAAATTTTGGATAGTATCTATTGACTCCTTGCTCTGAATAGTAGAAAATTAGCACACTTCCCCCCTCCAGCTTTCACCTGGATGGCAGTTTTGAAAATTATTCATATTATAATTTTTCTATTTTCAAGATTTTTGAAATATATGTTTATGCATAGTTCTATGTACACACTGATTCAAAGTTTACCACCTGTCCTTTCCAAAGTAATTTATTTTTGTTCATTTTTATGTTGACTGGATCTTACCTTTCAATATTTAAAAAATCTTTAAATTAAATTAATTTTTTGAGGGGGAAGCAACTTGCGAGGTCTTAGTTCCCTGACCAGGGATCAAACCTGGGCCCAAGGCAGTGAATGTGGCAAGTCCTAATCATTGGACTGCTAGGGAATTCCAAATTTTTCATTTTTCTTTCCTTTTAGGTCTTATGGGTTATAGAGTTTCCAAGTTCTTGCCCAAACTGACTCTTAAGACTATAAATATTTTTTGGAATTGAGAAATTTTGTGGAGAAATTTGGGTTCTGTCTGATTAGTTACTTGCTTTTCATGCCTAGATTTAAAAAATGTTTGTTAATTTTTAATGGCAGTCAGGTACTTTGCCAGGGTGTATACTGCCATCGATCATACTGATAATGTTTTTACAGCTACATGTTTTACTCTAATAATTTGTACCTGGAAGGATCTAGTTCAAGAAAATTTATTTATTTTTCTAGGATATCTTTGTACATTTTCTCTTATTCCGTTTTTCTATTCTGTCTTCACAACAATTATGTATATGTTCATTTTAAAATATATCTTCCCTATCACTTTTTCTAGACATTTTAAGTATATTATTCCTCCTTTCCATCTCATTTTGTTTAATTTTCTCAAGACTATTTATTATGTTCCTGAGGATACTTTCAGTCGTTCTTATTCCATTTTCCGAATTTCTTCTTGTGTAGCATCTACCACTGAAATGTTATTTTCCTCTTCCATTTATTTTCTGAGCTCTGCTTTCTTGCATATGATATTCTTCTATAATTTAACAAGCTCTTCTTTGTACTGTTTTTCTCCCCTTTGGGCTTACATTCCCTCCCTCCCCTTCTGATGACTTGGTCTTTTCTATGAGGCCAAGGAGAGCTTTTTGTCGCTTGTCTTCGTTTTCTTTCTTTCCCTTACTCATTCCTCATATTTGAATAGAGCCAATGGTTTACTGACCCACTGATGCATTTGTGTGTCAGAACTGGGGTTAAGGTGAGACAAGCAAAGTGCCTGGGGTGCAAAATTCAAGAGCAACAGACTTTCAGGGTTTCCCTGGGCTCCTTGCTTGCCTCTCCTTACTCTGGTCCTGGTTCGTATGTGTGTGTGTGTCTGTGTGTAGGTAGAGAAAGGTTGGTGAGGGATAACANAGCAAAGTGCCTGGGGTGCAAAATTCAAGAGCAACAGACTTTCAGGGTTTCCCTGGGCTCCTTGCTTGCCTCTCCTTACTCTGGTCCTGGTTCGTATGTGTGTGTGTGTCTGTGTGTAGGTAGAGAATGGTTGGTGAGGGATAACACTGAATGGGTAGCAGTGGTGGAGTAAGTCATGGACACCCGCTGACCCCCTTAGGGTTTCTTGTCTTGAGACTTTCTCCCTTCCCAAAGCTGACATTCCCTTTTTGCCTAAGGACACAATTTTCCTGTGTTTTTTCCCTATATGGAGAATATTATAGTGAACAGCAGTCACTTGGATCACAGGCTCACCGTTCTCTGCCCATCATTGTTTCCTCTCCTCCCTCACCTCTGCTTCACTTCTGCCTATTTCCTTTGGGTAAGAGGCTGGATCATCCCATAGAAAAGGTAAGGTGACATGCTTTCACTTTGAGCTCCCTCTCCTTTCTCCAGTTTTGTGATATTGCTCTATGACTGTCNCGACTCATTGGAAAAGACCCCGATGCCGGGAAAGATTGAAGTTAGGAAGAGAAGCAGACGACAGAGGATGAGATGGTTGGATGGCATCACCAACTCAATGGACATGAGTTTGAGTAAGGTCTGGGAGCTGGTGATGGACAGAGAAGCCTGGCGTGCTGCAGTCCATGGGGTCACAAAGAATCAGACAAGACTGAGGGACTGAACTGATAAGGTATCATTGGATGTATAACCTATAGAAATGCAATATATGTATATTTGCCAAAATATCAAAAAGAAGGTGAGTAGGAACAAACCTGTAATAGACTAAGGAAATGAATAAGATGTAAAGTGACATACTGTTGAGTTTGTAACAATACATGTTAATGTGTTTAACAATAATACCAGGCATTCCCTGGCAGACCAGTGGGCAGGACTCCGGGCTCTTACTACAGTGGCTGGGGTTCTATCCCTGGTCAGGGAACTAACATCCCACAAGACATTACAGCCAGATAATAACAATAACAATAATAACACCACCAACAAAGAGGATAAAAGGGAATAGATCTATGCAGGAGTAATGTTTATATCACTGGAATTAAGCTAGTATAAATCTGAAGCTGACGCTGTTAAGATGGATATGTTAAACCCTAGAGCAACCGTTAAACAAAAACACAGTGAATGAAGAAAAGAGGAACATAAAAGACAGGAGACACACAGAAAAAGAAAAGTAAAATGGCAGATGTGAATCCAACCAAATCAATAACAACACGAGTAGATTAAACAACCCAATCAAAAGGCAAAGATTGTCAGACTATATACGGTCTTCATGAATCACCCTTTAGATTCAAAGATACCCTTTCACTTTGAGAGTGAAAGGATGAAAAAAAGATTATCTCATGCAAACAGCCATCGTAAGAAACTGGGAGTGGCCACAAAGGTTTCAGACAAAATAGAATTTAAAACAAAGATACTAGAGATAAAGATGAACATTTTATAATGATGAAAGGGTCAAATTACCAGGAAAATAACACAGATAAAAACATATCTACCTAATAACAAAGCACCAAAATACAACAACTGACAAGAAATGAACAGAAAACAGACAATTTTAGTTGGAGACTATTAATAGTTGGAGACTTCACCAATAATAGTTGGACACTTCAACATGCCACTTTGAATAATGACTACAACTAGACAAGATAGCAAGCCAATTAGTTGTTGCTTAGGGCAGGTGGGGGATGGGGAGGTAGTGGGTGAGAGCTCAAGGATATGAGATTTCTTTTTGAGGTGATGAAAAGATTCTAAAATTGACTACAGTGATAGATGCACATACCTGTAAATATATTAAAAACCACTGAATTTCACATTTCATATGAGAAACTGCATGAGATAATAGATGACCTATCTCAATTACGTGCTAAAAAAAATTCTTTTAAAGAGGTCAGAGTACTAAATGCAGTGAAACTGCAATGAGAAATCTGGTATCAGATCTGGTTCTAGGGAAAAACTATAAAAATACATCACTGGGACATCTAACAAATGTAAACTATGGGCTGTGGATTCAACAATATACTTTCCATTAAAAAAAGAGATGCTCTAATTACAGCACAGGCATCAATTCTCTTGCTTGAGTTCAGATTTACTGAACAAACACTGTGATTGTGCAGAAAGCACAGTGAGCATTTTGGTCCAATAATGTACCAATTTGTGTGCTAATATCCCCTGAATGGTGAAAATGTTGGAGGAAAATGAACATTTTAGATGGAAAAAGAGAGCATAATGATGTTTTAATGGTACCAGCGACCAAAAAAGTGAGTGAAACAACATATTAGAAAAGAATTACGATTGAAAGCTAAAAGCATTAACGTCATTGGAAGACTGAAACACCAAAATTCACCGTTTCTTTCATCTTCTAACATCGCCTCCTGACCATTCATACCATTCACTAAGATACATCAAATTAGTCCAAAATCCAGTCCCNCATATTAGAAAAGAATTACGATTGAAAGCTAAAAGCATTAACGTCATTGGAAGACTGAAACACCAAAATTCACCGTTTCTTTCATCTTCTAACATCGCCTCCTGACCATTCATACCATTCACTAAGATACATCAAATTAGTCCAAAATCCAGTCCCTTGGCTTTAAAAACCAAGATTTCTTAAAGGGTTAGGCAATGTAAGAGGTGGGGCACGTAACCAGGAACAGCAAAGGCCTGAGGAACAGCAAAGAACAATGGAAGGATTTATCAAAAGCAACAACGACAGCCTCCCCTCCGTGAGAAAAAGGAAGAACTTCCAGGGGGGTCTCCTTGAGAAGAAAAAACGGAATTGTGAGAATGTAAAGACACCACTGAATTCTTTGCTTTAAAAGTCTCCTTTCTAAGAAGAGTCCACAGCGGACCTTCCAAAAGAGAACGAGGTGCATAGAACAATATAGTAGGTTCTCTCCTTCAGAAAAGTCAGTAATGTAGAATTAAGCAGAAAGTGGGGAGACTGTGAGCCGACCCTCAAGAGAGGAAACTAAAGAGGCAGCCCCGACTGGGACTCAGGAAGGGACCAGCGACGAATGGAAGGTCCCAGAACGGGAGGGAAGAATCAGCACGTCGCTTAGGAGCGCCGGGATGACAGTTCTCCGTTTCGCTTTGCTGCTCAGCCCCAGTGCCTAGAACTGCGCCAGGCTCTTAGCGTGCGCCCAATACACAGATGGGAAGATAGCTGTTCCATTAATTTACTGTCTTTGAGAGACAGAGACGCCAAACACCCTCCCTCGCCGTTCTGTGCGATCCTGCCCTTCACGTCCGGCAGGAAAGCTTCTACTTGTGGGAGGGAACGGGGTCACGAAGCTGGAGCTCCTCACTTACTTTTGCAGCCGGGCGCCATGGTGCCCTCAGCCCTCGGTCCCGAGACTTACAGAACAACAGCACTCCCTTTCAGCCGCGCAGTGCGCGGGGATTCCGCCCACTCAAGATGGCCGCGAATTTAAATTTGGCGCTCAGGTCTGACGTTGACGCCAGCGTGGAGGCCGCCATGTTGCCCGGCCTTGTGTCAGGTGACGGGGCTATGTGACGTCACGAGTAGGCGCCGCCGCCTCTGTACCATCCTCCAGGCGTCCGGGAAGGACTGTTTTCCCCCAGAGCAGCTATGAGCAAGCGGAACCAAGTGTCGTATGTGCGGCCAGCCGAGCCGGCCTTCCTGGCCCGCTTCAAGGAACGGGTCGGCTACAAGGAAGGGCCCACCGTAGAAACCAAGGTGAGCCCGGGCCTGTCTGGTTACTGCAGAAACGCGGCCGGCTCCGCTACTTTCGGCTTCTGCCTCGGAGGCCAAATTCTGATGGGTCCCTCTTCCTACCCACGCTGGGCCTTCAGTCCGAGTGTCATCGGACCCCAAGCTGCTCTTCTTCAAACAACTACAGCCTCTTGCCCCCAGAAAGCTGTTGGTCGTTTTCATAGTGTTGCTGTGTTCTAAAAATGACTTGACGCAGGTAAAGCGCCCCATCCTTGGTAGATAGTACTTTAGGAACGATCATTTTTCTGTCTCTTCATTTTCACTTGCTAATTCCAAAACCTGAAGTTAACACTGTAGGTGATAGTGTCGTCCCCCTGGGTTGGGAAGATCCCCTGGAGAAGGAAATGGCAACCCTCTCCAGTACTCTTGCCTGGAAAATCCNGAAGGAGATCAACCCTGGGATTTCTTTGGAAGGAATGATGCTAAAGCTGAAACTCCAGTACTTTGGCCACCTCATGTGAAGGGTTGGCTCATTGGAAAAGACTCTGATGCTGGGAGGGATTGGGGGCAGGAGGAGAAGGGGATGACAGAGGATGAGATGGCTGGATGGTATCACTGACTGGATGAACGTGAGTCTGAGTGGACTCCGGGAGTTGATGATGGATAGGGAGGCCTGGTGTGCTGCGATTCATGGGGTTGCAAAGAGTCGGACACGACTGAGCGACTGAACTGAACTGAACTGAAGCCTCGAATCTAGAACATCTTTAAGAATGTCTTAGATCTACTTCTGTCCTTTGTTCTTACAAAAAAAGATGGAAAGCAAATACTTTTCATATCCTAGATCTGAATAGGATCATGAGAGTCAATTTCTATGCCCTCCCAAGCTCCTTCCTGAACTGATTGACATCAAAACCTGCACTATCTCTTCTAATAGAAAGAGACATGCCCTTATGTTTAAGACATGTGTGGAGAAATAATTTATTTAGCACTTTAGCATTTGGAGTAAGACCCACTCCCATGTCACTTAGTAGGACCCAAGGTTGACCTAAGTGCAGTTAGTCCAGTGAGTATGTGTTAACCCCAGGCACTGGGCCAGACTCTGAAAGCACAAAGAGATGGATTTCCAGAATGCTATGTTCTTTAATTTTTAAATATTTATTTGACTGCATTGGGTCTTAACTGTGGTACGCAGGATCTTTGGCTAGCTTCTCTCTAGTTGTGGTTCTGAGCCCCAGGGTGCGCAAGCTCAGTAGTTGCCTCTAGTGGGCTTAGTTGCCCTGCATGGCATGTGGGATCTTAATTCACAGACTAGGGACTGAACCCACATCCCCTTTGTTGGAAGGCAGATTCTTAACCACTGGACCACTAGGGAACTCCCTGCCATGTACTTTAAACACCTTCCTGCATGCCTTATTGCAACCTTCACGGGTCACCATCTCAATGAAGCCCTTTGAACCTCCCCCTCAACAGTTAACTCCTCTGTTCTTCTCTTCACTCTATCCATATCTTATCTGTAGTACTTACCATTCTGCATTGCAACTGCTTGCTCTCCTGTATATCTCCATCACTAAATCTGATTCTTTAAGTATCTTAATCCATCTATATTTTCCTAGTACAGTGTCTGTGACCTCAACTAGTGTGTGAGAAGTTACAATGGTTAGATGACTGTGCTTATCATCCTGTTGGTCATTCATTAGTAGATTGACAAATGTTTCTTGTCCCTGCTGTTTGCCAGGCTCTGTGCCTTTAGATACAGAGAAGAAACACATACTGTGTTGCCCAGTAGTCAGGAAAACATTGATGACACAGTGTGGTACATGCCACCTGTGAGCTATAGACGATATGAAAAGAACAGGTAAGATCTCAAAAGCACTGCTGAAGGATTTGAGTCTAGAAGGCAGATTGATTAGAAGTTGGCCAGGGTCAGTGGGGCCTTCTAGGCCCTGGGAATTTATGCAGTGACAGGGGAGGCAGAGGAGCTAATATGTTCAGGAATCTGCAAAACTCAAACCTGTCTGGAGCCCAGAGGCCATGAGCATGGCAAGAAGATAAGACTGTGCTTATAGCTGTGGTTATTGACTCAGGCCAGATCCTGCAGGCTTTGAGGCCCTGTTTGGGGGACAAGGAAGGCTCTGTCAGAAGTGGACTAACCAGCTGTTTGAATACTGTGTGTTGAGTGTGCAAGCCTTGAAACCTAGCATTTCCATTCAGGGAATTCCATGTATAAGTTTGGAAAAATGAACAAAAACATGCAAAAATTTCATCATAGTAGAAAAAACTACAACCAAAATTTTTGCTCACAAACAACTGATCAAATAAACCATGAGATAAGTATATATAGAGTTAAATAATAGTAATTTTAAAAAATAGATGATGCCATATGTATCTCAGGCTATTGTGAAAAGCATTTTGTTTTTTCTTTGAGTAAAACAGTTGAGTAAGTGGCGCTTTTATGGTGTCTGATATTTTTCTTAAAAATCTCAAACAGCCAAATGTTACCATGTGTTACTTGTGTAAAGTGAGTATATGGTTTCTGTTACATTATTCTCTGTACTTTTTTATGTGTGGGAATTTTAATAATTTTAAAAGAAAAAAGCAAGCAAGTCATATAGTAGTATGTTTAGCATCCTGTTTGTATACAAAATGTTTTCTATACCTCCACATTTTTATACACTTAGAACAGCTGATGGGATACCCACCAAACAAGCTGCTGGAAGGGAAGAAAGATGAGCAGAGAAGGAGGACCTTGTACTTGCCGTTTCCTGTACTTTCGTGGTGTTTTTTTTGTTTGTTACGCTTTGAGAAGAGATCAAAGTGAAAAGGGTTGATGAAGAGCAGCGAGAACTGGCACAGCCCAGCACTTCCCAGAGTAGACTGGGCGTGGAACAGAGGGCCCCTGACATCAGGAACTGCAGGTTGGGGTCCTGCTGGGATGGAAACTGGTTCCCCTGGATAGGCACCCCAGAATAACTGGCAGGTGGACTTCTTCCCTACTCTGGCGAGGTTAGATTCTTAAGAGTTAACTTGAAAATTCACTGCCAAACACATTTAATCAATAAGGTTACTCTTCTCACTCTACTGATTACAGTTTCTCATAGAGACAGTGGTTGTATTTAGTTCAAGGTCAGAACTAAATTTGTTGTATTTGTGTTTTTTCCTAGAGAATCCAGCCTCAGCTCCCAGAAGAAGATGGTGATCACAGTGACAAAGAAGATGAACAGCCCCAAGTGGTGGTTTTAAAAAAGGGAGATCTGTCAGCTGAAGAAGTCATGAAAATTAAGGCAGAAATAAAGGCTGCCAAAGCAGGTATGTTTGAAAGTAGACTGGTTTTCCCACCAATTTAACGTGAGGCATGAAATCATTTTATATAATGGTATGGTATGTTTGATATTTCTCCCGGCAATCTTGATTCCAGCTGGTGTTTCTTCCAGCCCAGTGTTTCTCATGATGTACTCTGCATAGAAGTTAAATAAGCAGGGTGACAATATACAGCCTTGACGTACTCCTTTTCCTATTTGGAACCAGTCTGTTGTTCCTTGTTCCATGTCCAGTTCTAACTGTTGCTTCCTGACCTGCATACAGGTTTCTCAAGAGGCAGGTTGGGTGATGTGGTATTCCCATCTCTTTCAGAATTTTCCACAGTGTATTGTGATCCACACAGTCCAAGGCTTTGGCATAGTCAATGAAGCAGAACTAGATGTTTTTCTGGAATTCTCTTGCTTTTTCGATGATCCAGCAGACATTGGCAATTGATCTCTGGCTCCTCTGCCTTTTCTAAAACCAGTTTGAACATCAGGAAGTTCACGGTTCACGTATTGCTGAAGCCTGGCTTGGAGACTTTTGAGCATTACTTTACTGACGTCTGAGCACATGAGTGCAATTGTGAGATAGTTTGCGCATTCTTTGGCATTGCCTTTCTTTGGGATTGGAATGAAAACTGACCTTTTCCAGTTCTGTGGCCACTGCTGAGTTTTCCAAATTTG